>CM075815.1:34484857-35065755 GCA_037975025.1 Excoecaria agallocha | reverse complement strand
TACGACTTCTTCTCTTGCTTAAGAACTATTCTTAAGTTTTGAGACCAGTCTATGAAATTGGTGCCATTCAATTTGTCCTTTTCAAGGACCGATCGCAATGAAAAATTGTTGTTTGAAGATGCCATTTTCAATCTACAAAAAAATTTAGCAAGATTAAATGAGGTCTTATTTATGATCCCACAAACCGAATTAATATCCCTTTAAATAATTCGCGTTAGTGATTTAATGTGGGCCAAGATCCACTTTTCACAACAACTTATTAGTCAAGCTGAGCTTGTACACCTAACAAGTTAAGTTACTTAGGTAGGAAAACTCCAATCATGTCTCGTACATGACTCTTGGATCAAATGGGCTAACATCTTAAGATGTTATAGCACAACCCATTTATTAGTTGCCTAGGTCCGGGCATCCCTTTCCATGTTAAGTCCAACCTACATTCACAACCCATGCCTCACAAAGTTAATCGGGTGCATCTAGGACTCCTAGTCTACGTGACCGATGATCGATGCGTTGACATGTTTCGAATTAGGAAGGCAACTTTGTGACTTACTATTTTTAGGGATTCATTTTATTACGGCTTACATGGCATACGCTTTATTATCCATACATAGCATGCATATATATATAATTGCATAAAGTAAAGCGTGACAAACATGGGCCCAAAAACCTACAACTAAGATTCTATACTATTACATAAGAATCTTCGAGTTGGGCTTCTCCACTCCGGTGGGCTTCGTCTTGATTTACAAAGTCTTCAAGTATATTCTATTCTAAGAAATAAATGAAACTTTTACAATAAAACATAATGGCTCGCAGGCCATATTTAATTACAAAAACCCAGGGCCCATGAATGCACCATGCATATCCATTCATCACACCAAACTAGCAAATAAATATACATAGCATTCATGGATAAAACAAAGTCCAAATTTATTTAATTTAGCCAAGCCCATTAATGGAAATTGTGTACTTGAACCTTTAAGAGATGACCCCGTGATGGGCCTGGGCCGAAGCCCAATGGACTAAATCCTCTTATTGAATAAGTTCTCTTAAAAGCCCAAAACACAAACTAGTTAGATTTGTGCCATAAATCAACTCTAGTATAATTTCCAATTTTGCCATTTTTAATTTTATGACATACAGCCCATAAACATTAAAAATACATATAATATGTGCTAACATGAATTAAAAATAAAATCATGAAGAACACATATATAGTACACGGCATTCATGCAAAAACAAACAAACAATAAAAACTAGTTGTTTAATGCTTATGTAATGCCTTAAAATGCACAAACATTTAAATCAATTTTATGAGTCATTTAATAATCTAAATAAGTCCATAAACATTGATTTAATATTCTGTACCATTTTAATCTAAATGTGTTTTTACCATTTTAATCAAAACAAAACAAACAATGTTGATTAAACATGTATCAAACACAAACTAGACATAGTTTTAAGTGATTTTAAAATTAATAAATTAAATTGTCATGGACCAGAATTAAAACCAAATTTAAAACATGTCCAGACCTGATATTTAATCTTCAAAAATCACTTACAAATATCCCAAAAACGTTTTTACATTTAATTTTGAAAACTAGTTGTTAAACTAGCAATTTACATGCCAACTAGCACCTAGTTTCATAATTAACATGTACCATCAGGTATAAATAATTAAATCCGACCATTACCAGCCCTAATAACATCTTAGGACAGTATATTAACATGTCATATTAATTATAATACCTATCTAATCAATTAAAATCGTTTTTACACCAAAACAATGCAAAAAACTAAAAACATAAAATTTCAGATTTGCATGTTTTCATAATGACGATTTTTAATTAATTTTTTCATGCATCTAAAGCACTAAAATAAGCATGTTTAGGCTCTGATACCACTGATGGAATATGACATGGTATGAAAATTATGATGGCACAGTGGAAAACAAAAATTTTTTTTTTTATCATACATACCATACATATCCAAAGCTAGAATCGAAACATGCAATTTTAGGGTTTTTAAACTTACAACTTTAGATGCCTTTAAAACTTGATTTTGATGATGATCAGCAACCAAGAAGGATATGTCCACCTTAGATCTTCACCACCAATGCCAAGGAACAGCCTTTACGCCACTCCCTCTATTCTCACACACACACTTGCAAAGATGGCTTAAAATCAAAAGTGCTAGCTCTATGATTGTGTATTCGGCAATGGGAATGATTTGAAGCCACAAGATTTGATCTTGTTCTTCCTTTAGGTTACTGTTTCAGCCCGAGAACACAAGAGAACAAGAAAGATTTCTTTCCCCTTGAGTATTTCGGCCAAGAGAGAAAAATAGCAAAATGGCATACCTTTTATTCATTTAATTCATTAATATATATCACTCAATTTAGGTCAAGTGTGAGTGCCGAAAATTAAGTGTTAATTTCAGCCTCTATCACTTCCTAATTAAGAGATATATCCTAATTTAAATTCCATTAGAATTTAAATTCAAATGGCATTAGTCATTTAATCAAAACAAACTTACTTATTTAAGGTAAAATAAGTTGCCGAATTCAACTAGTATTTTAGTTTGAATTTTGGCTACTTTAATTCCCTCTCAAGTATCATATTTTGATTAAATACAAATTAGGATTTAATACTCAATTAACTTAATTATACATAGATAATTAATCAATTGAAATTAAACCTAGCACATGCCAACAAATTTCTCTCGTGACCAACATATCTGTTTTAGGCAAAAAACTCGTTACACATATTTGCCTAAAACAGCTAGCTGTTTTAGGCAAAATCGTGGCTTAACAGATTTGACTAAAACAGTTAGCTGTTTTAGGCAAAATCGCACCTTGACAGTTTTGCCTAAAATAGCTAGCTGTTTTAGGCAAAAAAATTGTTTTTACAGATTTGCCTAAAACAGCTAGCTGTTTTAGGCAAAAATCTGTTTACCCATTTTATGCATTAATTTGACTTTAAATAAAAGTCCAAATTAATTCCCAATACACAATTTAAATATTTTAAGCCCAATGCTTTGTGTGCGATCCTATAGGTCCATTTAATGTTGGCAATGAATTAATAAATTAATTCAAAGGCTATATATATTCTCTAGCAAGATATTATAGCATTCCAAATTAAATGAAAATGCATATGGCATTTAGTGACCTAATGCAATTTTGTATAAACCCTTACCCATAAATATCAGAATTAATATAAGGCATGAAACTAGTCATCCTTATATATATTAATTCCTTTCTTGATATTCCAATGACACTGAACTCTCAGATAAATAATGATTACTCATTATTTCATCTCGGTATGGCCATACACTTCTCAGTTCACTGATCAAGTGGTCGATGATATTTTCTCTCTTATTGAGAAAGGTAATCCCTTCACTTCTCTCATGCTCTCTAACATGAATTAATGCATACCCAATCATACCCGTACTTGTCACTCTGTTATGAGCACGTTAGGTGTATGTCAAAGTACATAGTAATTCATAAAGAGTTTCATAGAGATTTCAGGTCTAAGAACTCCGATACAAAACTTGCATATGAGAAACACTTATGACTTGTACCATGTAGTGTTCTCATGAGCGGATCGTATCCAGATACCATGTTATTTAACATGTATCTATGATCTCTGATTGACACTCTTGTCCTAATGATCCGTAAGACAGAACTCATAATATCAGAGAGAGCATACTAGTCTTAATTCATTGTTATTCCCATAACAATGACTGACTAGGGATATTTAGAATGAAGTCTCGTTTGTTTCAAGGTCTTACAACCATGTCCCTCACACATGATAACTTAAACCGAAACGACATTCTTGGATAGTTTTATCAATTGATATGCACAGGAATACAAAAGATAAAACTAATGCCTCATTTTATTAATTTCAAGTGTTTCGTTACAATGCATTAGGGCTAGGGCTTACACTAACAAAACTAACCTTCCTCCTCGTTCAATTGTCCCCAAACAGTTGTGGAAATTGTATTCACTAAACATAGGTTAGGTGCGAATTACTAAAGATCAATCATTGGTTGACAAAATGCTACTCTGAGGTCAGAGGAGGCGAGACGACAATGATATAGTAGGCATTCATGAGAGAGAAAGTAGGGCTAGGGTAAAAATAAAGAAGGATACAATCATAGAGATAGGTTTTAAAACTATAAAAATGATGTAGTTTTGTTGAAAGTTCAGTCGTTCGATTTTTATGTAGTTTTCTTCTCCAAAAACTGAACCAAATGGAAATAATTGAATAATTCTAAAATTCCAAACCAAACTGAAAAATCAAACCAAATTAAAAAAAATCGATTGATTTAGTTCGATTTTAGCCAAAGTTTGCTCACCCCTAAAAAAGATAACTGTGTTGACATTGACGTTCATGTGGTGCATCCACGTCCACATCAACATTATTAATGGTTCCAATCTCGGCTGACTCATAATTTAAAGGTATTATTTTATTCTTGACAATTTTCAAAAATAACTATTTTGCCTCCAAAAGCTTTTTTCCTATATCTATACAAAAATTTGAAATAATTTTTTATATTTAGTTCATACATTATTTTCTATCTTATTTTAAAAGTAATTCACAAGTTTTTATAAAATAAAACATAATAAACAAGAAATATTTTATAACAATTTTATTAAACATTGAGAATATATATTAAAAATAAAATAACTAATTGTATTATATAATTTTTATTTAATTTTATAATAGTAAATAGTAGGGCTATTCATAGGTTGGGTTGGGTAAAAAAAGAGTAAACTCAACCTGATCCAACATGTATAAAAATAGATGGTTTAGTTGTTAAAAACCAACTCAAAGTTTTATAACTTACAAAGATTTAGAGCGGTTTGAAAATGCTTTTGAAGGGTTTGAAGCATATTAAATACTGTATTTATCTTTTTTTTTAAGAAAAAAAGCTCTAATTATTTAAATTTAAATAAATAAGACAATAATTATATTAAATTATAAATTATATTTTATTCTAAAAAATGCAAATTGTCTTTTTTTAATATATTCACAAATTGAATATATTCACATGTTATATTCACAAATTAAATTAAATTGTCTTATAAATTTTCCATCAAATAAATTTTTTTATATTAAAGTTTTATTACTATAATTGTAATTGTATTAAATTATAAATTTCATTTTTTTAAATTGCAAAATTGCTCTGCAAAATTGCATCTATAATAAATATAATTAATCAAACTGCAATTTTATAACATATAATCAAGTACAGCAAGCAATCTATTCAGCTTTCAATAATTTGTTAGAATAGTATTAGCATACTCAAAATCCCATTATAAGCTCAAGTTAATCTAACATCTGCTAACTTGGTAATTTAGTTCTTTTTTGTCATTAGACCTAAAAATTGCATATACAAAGCATTAACAACTATCACATAGAAAAGCATTTATATACTTGAGCAACATGTCATTTATAACAAAGGATATCATATTAATTAGCTCATTTAGTACACCAAAAGGTCATTCAATTGGATCTTTCACATCCCTATATTACAATCAAAGGGATTCACGTGATTTCCCATTTTCATTCAATGCCTTAAACTCAGGTGCCTTGCATTTTAGAATCTCTGCCTCTACATAGCCTGTATTTAACTTTCCCACCCATCAAAAACAAAAAAGTTGCTTTGACAGTTAAAAACATCTGCAATGCCTTTCAAAGTATCTCTCACATACTTAATGCTAAACATTTAGCCACCATATATGGGACTTAATTGTGTCTTTATTGGTCCCTTGACTGAAGACCAATAAAACCTTTTGAATCAATTGGTTTTTAGATAAGAAATATAAACATAAAACTTATATCCTGTAATTTAATCATTTGGTTGAAATTGGAGAACTTTAATATTATGGTAAAATAAAGTTTAGAGAAGGGAAATGTTAATAGTCTATTTTATTAAAGAGTTTTACAACAATTCCATTGATTTATTACATTCCTTTGGGCATAACCTACATAAACTCATAAGGCAATTTCCTCTACACCAATCAAAACATGAAATAATTAAAAGAAAATTATTCAAGGCATCCCTTTAGCAATTGCCTTTAGGGCCACATTGAATTAGGAGAAACAAATCAGCAGGAAGCCAAACAAATTGATCTTCACGTCAAGACCATAAATTTTTCAAGAAAAGCACAAGATTATCACACAAATAAAGCAAAATATATACATTTCTAAGCAAAAGTATTAAGAATTCAATAATCCCTCAGAAATATAGATAAATTCATATGCAATCTAGAGATGAACACATCTAATAATCCAACATCCATTAGCACAAGGAATTTAAAAGATCATCGAACAAATTATATTATTCATAATTCCTAATTAAAATAGACAAAAGAGTTGGTTCTAAGTTTGCTTACTATAATAGTATTACAAACCAAACCTTAATAAATGGCAACATGAAAAAATGGCAAAAAACTAACCCAATAGAAAGGTACTTGTCTTCCCTTCCTTTCTCCACTAATTTGCTCTCATAACCTTCTCAATTTTCCAGTGTATCAGTGTCTCCTCAAGCGATTAGTGTAAGAATGTCATGCCAAACCTCCTCTGCTTCCTCTTCCATCAATGTCTTCCTCGTTTAAATGAAATGATGTCAAATTAGGGTTTTAGCCATCCATAGATAGGCCTATTCAAAAATGATGCAAGTTATTCAACCCATCTAACCCAAGCCATTCAACCCATCCAATCTAATCTATATAACCCATTTTAGAATTTTAAAAGAATATAGGTGGGTTATGGGTTATTGTATAACCCAACCATCAAACCCATTATTTTAACAACCTAAACCCAAAATCTCCTAATTTCTTTCTCTTGCCTTGTGCCGTCTCTCTCACATTTCTCACCTTAAAATCTCATTGTCTCTCTCACTCTGACCGTTGGGTCATCGTCGGCCATTTGGAGTTACTATCATCACCATAATTCTCTACACATCATCACTCTCTTTCTCTCTCTACAAACTAACCTAGAAAATATGGATTTGAAAATGCCCATGCCTTTGTGTTAATTTTCAAATCCTATGCATTTCACACTAGTAAACACACTCTACCACCACAAAATAAGCTTAACCCAAATTTCAATTTCCATTTTTTTTTATAGATCCCTCTATTTTCTTATAATTAAATCAATTAATTTCATACTATGTAAACAATACAAAGATACATTTCTTTTCCAATTTGGAGCAAATATATAATTACGAAAAAAGGTAACAAAATCAAAATAATTTCTATAAAAGATAAGTTAAGTATCTTAATTCTTAAATACATAGTCAAAATTATAGGCGAAAATTTATCACTGTTAGGTTATAACAATCCACGTAAAGTTGGTTTATAAAATGTTTAAGATTTTAGATTCTTAGAAAAGAAAAAATGGCGGCCAAGTTTAGCCTTCATCCACCACTAATTCTACTACTCATATTTTATCTGCATGTAATCTCTTTAAATGTTGTTGCCCCAACCTCAAGTTGGTTTATACACTCTTTCTTCTCTTCTTTGTTTAGGTAATTCAATTATATGCTTTATATATTCAATTTATAGGAATTGATGCTATATTTCTTAAATGGAAGATAGTATTGCCTAAACATAATATGTATTTTTTGTATGTATTATAAATTAATCAATTAATTTCATTATTTAAGAATTTATATGTAATTTTAAATTTTAGGGCACTATTAATTTTTTTTTTTGAATTTTTTTAAGAAATAAAATATGCATGCGGTATTTTAAAAAATATTTATAAAAATAAAATTAATGCTTTATATTTAAATATATAAATATAAATAATTTGTAATTTATATGTTTATAATTAACGTAATCCATATAACCCAACAAATCCAACATAAAAATTTTAATTCATAACCCAACTAGTTTGGATTGGGTTCAATCCATTTAAGAGTTTAGATGGGTTAGATAGAAAACCAATTGTAACACATCTAATCCATATTTAAACACCCCTATCCATGGATAAAAATAGTGCAGCTTCATTTGAAAAATGGGAGGAGAAAATGTTCAATTTAGAGAAGGAAAAAAATAGTTGATTGAGAGAAGAAAATGTTCATATAAAGGAAGGAAGAAAATGATCGATTAAGAGCAGGAAGGAAACAGTTGGTTTAGTAAATAACCCAACTTATTATTCTATAACCTGACTATTTCTCATTAAAAGTTGAAAATATAAACCAACCCGACCAAAACCCACCCAAACCATGTTTTTAGTCGGTTTAACTCAATCGGGTTGGTCGATTTATCTAACAAGCTGAATAGTCCTACAAGGTAATAACCAAACACTCATTTTAGTTTTTATATAATTTTGAAATTATGAGTAAACATATAAAAATAACTAATATTTTAGTATAAATACTCATTTTAATTAAAATTATTAATCAAAAAATATTATTTTATTTTTTTATAGCAGTTTAGGGACTTTGTTTGGGGTTATTAAAGTTTAATTAATTTATAGATTACATTTAAAATAGATATATAACAAAATATAAAATGTGAACTAAATATAATAATTAATTTATGAAAAATTCTAGTAGATGTGAAATTTTTTTAGGGCAAAATAGTTATTTTTGATGAGGACAAAATAATATATTTAAACTATAAATTAGTGGATAATGGGATCCATTGATAATGTGTATGTTGTAGGGTTAGACAAAAAAATCAAAAAATATCAAAAAATTGTTAAATGGGTATTAAAATTGAATCCAATTCAATCTATGTGATTAACTAATGTGATGGGCCACGATGGATATAAACTTTAATTTTTAAGAAGTGCCCGGTTAATCAATTGATTACCAGTTTGTAAGAATAATTTCATATTTTAATTATTACTATTTTAGTAATGACTATATTATGCCTTTCCTGGTCATCCCTTTTTTCTATATACTACCCTGTGTGCATACATTCATAATATAGTTCATATGCATAATTATTATAGTCATTAGCATACTTTTAATTTACTTTATCAGACTGGTTAAGACATGCAAAAGTATTACTCATTATTTTATGCTTTACAACTATTTACTCTTTACAAATCACTTTACTAAGTACAAAATGAATATGTACAACAGTAAAACCAAAAAGATAAAATCTTCATACTTTAACTCTTTTTAGGGTTGGCCTAGTTGATACAGATTTTGCCCCTGACTGAGAGTCTGAACTAGAATACCTACATGGATAAAACCCACGCTAAGCTAAATAGCTTAGTGGGGAACAATTAATATACAAACAACCACTCACAGTGGTTACATTTAAGCACACAAACATGCAATAACACAAATATACATTTATGCTCATTGGAGAACTTCACAATCAATAACAAGGGAAATTATGTTACTATATTACTTATAAAACAAGTATAAGCATGTGTAACATATCAATATTTGGCCATTTCTTTAATAGTTCATTCCTTTCCATAAGTGCATGCCTAAGTTCTGTGGGTGTTGATAATGGGTACTGTAGATACCCGTAGGTATCGATTGTATAAATACCCAAAGGTATTAAACATTTGGATCCAAATGGAGTCAATATTGTGGTCCTAATGGGGACATACATACTGTGGACCCAAATAGGGTCGAAACTGGGGTAGCTAAATTTATAACCTTATAGCCATACCTATCTATCCACCACCAAGTTCTATGTGCAGGCATTGGATGTTCCATATATCACTCTATCAATTGTATCTAAATCATTATATTGTATCACATTGCATAATTATATATATACATGTTCATAAGTATCTTGGTAATGTAACATTACTATCAACATGTAAATCAATGTTACCATCATACACACACACACACACACACATATATATATATATATATATATTTGTATGTATTATCTAATGGAAACATTATAGACCATGTACATATATATATATACATACCTTAGTATACATTCACGTACATATGTATTTATAGCCTTCATACGCTCACGTTTTAAAGTATAACGTGTCCTATTATTAGCATAATACATGGAAGCAGTCTAATGTGATAGAAAAGGGGAAGAAAAAGCAAAAATAAGGGACAAAAGCCTGTTATCGGGAGCACGACAAGTGCCACGAGCATGATAGTGGGCATTGGCAAATTACAAATTTTCCCCTGTTCACAAAATTTTGCCGACTAGTTCAAAAACTTATCTTGAATTGCGATTTAGATATACTAAATGACTTTTTCTAGAGAAATGTTGTTCTATAAAGTTGTTCCTATACATTTCCAGTTTTTAAAAAATTAAAAATAATTCCATTTAGACATTTAAATATCTATATATTCACCAGACAAAGTGGACTATTCCTAATGACATAGCAGCAAGCATAGTAAGAATTCAAGCTTAATTTTAATCATCGTAGGGAAAGAACTAGATGTTGGTCTCTCTTATGAAATTTAGCTTTATGAATCTAGTTTCAATTCCAACTAGAATTACTCAATATGGGTCTCTCAAACTCAAGATATAGGCAAAACACTATGCATATGTTTGATGAGCCTAAGGATAGAGTTTTGCCAAAAAGAAGACATATCAAAGATTCCGGTTCCCATGCCAATTTACCCATTATATTTAGGTATCCCCTCAATAAAAACTTCATTCTAACATCTCAAATAATGACAACAAGGCAACACCATAAATTTTCAATAAGTTCCCATACCTTTTTGTGATTAACCTCCTTCAAGCTCCTCCTTCCAACTTTTCTTTCCCTTTGTTGGATTTCCCTTTTACAAGAATGGATTTACATGTTATTATAACATAAATGATTCATATAACTTTATAAATTGATTATCCAAAATCAAATAAGAAGAGAAGAAGGAATTGTTACCCTAAAATGGTAACCCCTAAACTCTCTTTCCTTAAGCAAAAATCAGATTTGGATTCTAAGGTGTTCTTGAGAGCTTAATTAGAACCAATCATAGCCTTTAAATTCTTTGAAATGGCTAACACCCTCCTCCCAATAATCCCCCTTAAATTCTACTTTTCTTAAGAAAGTTCTAGAAGGATAGGTGTCATGCTCCTATTAGCTCTTATTCCACTTTTTCCAAAATTACACTTAACTTCTTAAATTTATATTTTTACCCCAAAACATTCTTTTTCTCTTTTTAATTAGGTCCATTAATTAACTTCTTCCCCATAACTAGTCACATACATGATCTAATTTAAAATGACCATTTTACCCCTCCTCTCTTAAGGTAATTACCTATATACTCCTACTTGTAGTTTACTAACTATACACACACACAGTGATCATATTATCATCCAAGAACACATGCATATTCTTCCAAGACTTAAATAATGGCCTTAAATTTCTCTTTCCCTTAAAAGAATTTCATCCTTAAAATTTATACCTGGTTTGAATAATTTTGGGTATTGTGCTCTTATGACTAATTTAGGTTCCCAAGTGGCCTCTTATATGCCATAATGCTACCATGGTACTTTAACTAAGGGGATCTATTTGTTTCGCAGTTGTCTAACCTCTCTGGCTAGAATTTCTTTTGGTTCTTCATCATAAAAATAGTCAGGTTGTTAGCATCCTTTTTAATCGCTCAAAACTCGCTTGACATTTGTCAGTCCATTCAAACTTAACAT
Source organism: Excoecaria agallocha (assembly GCA_037975025.1). NCBI lineage: Eukaryota > Viridiplantae > Streptophyta > Magnoliopsida > Malpighiales > Euphorbiaceae > Excoecaria > Excoecaria agallocha. The sequence goes on along the minus strand of CM075815.1, from coordinate 35,054,144 downwards.
CTTTTCGGAGCAGTCTAGTAGGTGGCGATGCGATAACTAAAAATCATTTCATAAAGCGATGATAATACCTAACAAGGCCTAGGAAACTCATCACTTCTGGTACATTTCAAGGTGGCTTCCAAATAATAATGGCTTCTACCTTCTTAGGATCCACTTTAATACCTTTTAATGATATCACATACCCAAGGAAAGAAACCTCCTTAAGCCAAAAATCACATTTGCTCAGTTTAACATACAATTGTTTCTCTCGTAAGGTTTGTAACACAATTCTCATATGTTTTGCATGTTCTACTTCATCTCAAGAGTAGACCAATGTATCATCGATAAATACTACCACAAACTGATCCAAATAGGGTTTGAACACCCTATTCATTAAATTCATGAAGGCTACTAGAGCATTGGTTAATCCAAAAGGCATAACCAAAAATTCATAATGGTCATACCAAGTTCTAAAAGTAGTTTTTGAGACATCATTATCCTCCATTCGAAGTTGATAATATCTCAATCTCAAGTTGATCTTAGAAAACACCCCTACATCTTTTAAGTAGTGAAATAAATCTTCAATCCGAGGTAGCAGATATCTATTTTTCACTATCACCTTATTGACCTATTTGTAATCAATACGCATTCTTAAGGTGCCATCCTTCTTTTTAACAAATAACACCGGTACACTCCAAGGGAAGACACTAGGCCTGATAAAACCCTTATCTAACAACTCTTGCAATTGAACTTTCAACTCTTTAAACTATAATGGTGCCATCCTACATGGCACCCTAGAAATCAGAGCGATTCTTGGTAAAGTTTCTATAGATAACTCCGTTTCTCTTTTAGGTGGGAGACTAGGTAGCTCCTCAGGAAATTCATTGACTACTGATATGTCTTGAAGATTTACTTTCTTTTTCTTGGAATCAAGCACTAGGGCTAAGAATGCTTCACACCCTTTCTTAAGAAAATGGCTAGCTTACATAGATGATATAACAATTGCTAAAGGTTTTGACTTAATACCTTGGACTATTATTTTATTTCCTTCTGTGACCTTTAGTTCTACCATCATTGTCTTACAATTCACTATTACCTGGTGTTTAGTTAACCAATCCATGCCTAGTATCACATCAAATTCATGGAATGGTAACTCTATTAAGTCAGTAGGAAATTCTCTCCCTTGAAATACAATAGGGCAATCCCTATGCATTTTATTCACACGAACACTATGGCCCAAAAGGCTAGTTACACATATATCAGACACTAACTGTTCCACATTTGTCATATTCCTACCCAGGTTTCCAACACAATTATAAGAATGAGTAGAACCCGAATCAATAAGCACATACACATCAATGTTAAAAAGTGAGCAAATACTGGCTATGACTTTCGGGGCATCTACTTCTTCACGAGCTTTCATTGCATATTCTCAAGCGGGAGGTGTAATAGTGAAAGGTCGATCAACAGTCTCAGAGTCATTTCTGGACTGGGCTTTAAATTGACTACCTCTACCTCGACCTCTTCCATGCCCTTTACCTGTTGAGGATATATTGGAGGCTTCCCTATTGCTCTACTGTAAAGACCCTTACTCTTATTTTAATGGGCAATTTGCCATGAAATGATTAATACCAGCACATTTGAAACAAGCACCTGTTAACATCCTAAAGGTAACCTAATGCTTCCTATAATAATAGGTACACTCTGGTGGCTGTCCTCTACCGTATCCTACTGATGTCTCTTTACCCGATTCAAATGAGGTAAAGGTTCCCTGTCGTCTATGTTAGTGTAAGCCCTAGCCCCAATGCAGTGTAATAAAACACTTTGAATTAATAAAGTGAGGCATTTATTTTATCTTTTGTATTCCTGTGCATATCAATTGATAGAACTATCCAAGAATGTTGTTTCAGTTTAAGTTATCATGTGTGAGGTACATTGTTGTAAAACCTTGAAATAAATGAGACTTCATTCTAAATATCCCTAGTCAGTCATTGTTATGGGAATAACAAATGAATTAAGACTAGTATGCTCTCTTTGATATTATGAGTTCTGTCTTACGGATCATTAGGAAAAGAGTGTCAATCAGAGATCATAGATACATGTTAAAGAACATGGTATCTGGATTCGATCTGTTCATGAGAACACTACATGTTACAAGTCATAAGTGTTTCTCATATGCAAGTTTTGTATCGGAGTTCTTAGACCTAAAATCTCTATAAAACTCTTTATGAATTACTGTGTACTTTGACATACACCTAACGTGCTCGTAACAGAGTGACAAGTACGAGTATGATTGGGTATGCATTGATTCATGTTAGAGACCATGAGAGAAGTGAAGGGATTACCCCTCTCTATAAGAGAGAAAATATCATCGACCACTTGATCACTGAACTGAGAAGTGTATGGCCATAGCGAGATGAAATAATGAGTAATCATTATTTATCTGAGTTCAGTGTCACTGGAATATCAAGAAAGGAATTAATATATATAAGGATGATTATTTCCATGCCTTATATTAATTCTGATATTTATGGGTAAGGGACTATGCAAAATTGCATTAGCTCACTAAATGCCATATGCATTTTCATTTAATTTGGAATGCTATAATATCTTACTAGAGAATATATATGGCCTTTGAATTAATTCATTAATTCATTGCCAATATTAAATGGACCTATAGGAACGCACACAAACAATTAGGCTTAAAATATTTAAATAAAGTATTGGGCATTAATTTAGGCTTTTAATTAAAGTCAAATTAATGTATGTAATGGGCATTATAAATGCTATTGGACCTTGGCCCATGAGAGAGAAATTTAGTCCACATGGTTTAATTTCAATTAATTAATTATCTTCTATTGATTAAGTTAATTGAGTATTAAAGCCTAAAAGAGTTTAAATTAAATTAAATCATTTAAATATAAGGTGAAGTGGCCGAAATTCCAAGATAAAAACCAAGGAATTTCGGCACATACACATTAATTATGTTAAGTGATTTTATTTAATTAAATGTCTTGTGTTTTATTTTAAATTTGAGTTTTAAATTCAAAGGAGTTTAAATCAATATATATTACTTATTTTTAGGAAGTGATTGAAGTTGAATTAATTATCTTGAGATAGTAAAATTTAGATCAAACACTTGCCAAAAGATAAGGATATATATTAGAAAAGAAATAAAACCCTAGAGATAATAAGCATTTGGCATGAAACCCTAGTTTTTCTAGGTTTGGTGTGAACTTATCTCTCTCTCACAAAATTCTTTTGGCCAATTTTCACAAGGAGAAAGGATTGTTCCTCATTCTCTTGTGTTCTTGGGTAGTAATAGCAACCTAAGAGAAGTACAAAATCAAATTTTGTAGCTTCAAACCATAGCCATTACACAATACTTAATTTGAGAGCTAGCAATCTCGATTTTAAGCCGTCGGTGCAGTTATGTGTGTGAACATAGAGAGGAGTGGCGTAAAAGGCTGTACCTTGGCATTGGTAGTGAAGGTCTAAGGCTAAGATATCCTCCTTGGTTGCTGGCCATCATTAAAATCAAGTTTTAAAGGCATCTAAAGTTGTAAGTTTTAAAACCCTAAAATTGCATGTTTCGATTCTTGTCATGGAATTGTATAGCATGTATGGTCAAATTTTATTGTTTTTCGCTGCGTGATCTTTATGTGCATACCATGAAATATTCCATCAGTGGTATCAAAGCCTAATCATGCTTATTTTAGTGCTTTAGATGCATGAAATAGTTAATTAAAATCGTTATTTTGAAAACATGCAATGCTGAAATTTTCTATTTTGAATTTTTTGCATTGTTTTGGTGTAAAAACGATTTTAATTGATTAGATAGGTATTATAATTAATATGACATATTAATATACTGTCCTAAGATGTTCTAGGAGCTGTTGATGGTTGGATTTAATTGATAATACATGATGGTACATGTTAATATTAAAAGTAGGTGCTATTTGGCATGTTAATTGTTAGTTTAATAACTAGTTTTAAATATTAAATGTAAAAACGATTTTGGCATGTTTGTAAGTGATTTTTAAAGGATAAATATCAGGTCTGGACATATTTTAAATTTGGTTTTAATTCTGGTCCATGACAATTTAATTGATTAATTTTAAAATCAGTTAAAATTATGACTAGTTTGTGTTTGTTACCTGTTTAATCAATATTGTTTGTTTTGTTTTGATTAAAATGGTAAAAACACATTTAGATCAGATTGGTATAGAATATTAAATCGATATTTATGACCTTATTTTAATTATTAAATGACTCATAAAATTGATTTAAGTATTTGTGCATTTTGTGGCACCACATAAGCATTAAACAACTAGTTTTGTTGTTTGTTTGTTTTTATATGCATGCATGCCATGTATCATATATATGTTCTTTATGATTTTGTATTTTAATTCATGTTGATACATATTATATGTATTTTTAATATTTATGGGCTGTATGACATAAAATTAAAAATGGCAAAATTGGAAATTATACTAGATTTGATTTATAGCACAAATCTAACTAGTTTGTGTTTTGGGCTTTTAAGAGAACTTATTCAATAAGAGGATTTAGTCCATTGAGCTTCGGCCTAGGCCCATGACGGGGTCATCTCTTAAAGGTTCAAGTACACAATTTCCATTAATATTTTTGGCTAAATTAATTAAAATTGGACTTTGTTTAATCCATGAATGTTATGTATATTTATTTGCTTGTTTGGTGTGATGAATGGATATGCATGGTGCATTCATGGGCCCTGGGTTTTTGTAATTAAATATGGCCTACGAGCCATTATGTATTATTGTAAAAGTTTCATTTATTTCTTAGAATAGAATTTACTTGAAGACTTTGTAAATCAAGACAAAGCCCACTGAAGTGGAGAAGCCCAACTCGAAGATTCTTATGTAATAGTATAGAATCTTATTTGTAGGTTTTTAGGCCCATGTTTGTCATGCTTTACTTTATGCAATTATTTATATATGTATGCTATGAATGGATGACAAAGCGTATGCCATGTAAGCCGTAATAAAATGAATCCCTAAAAATAGTAAGTCACAAAGTTGCCTTCCTAATTCGAAACATGTCAAGGCATCGATCATCGGTCATATAGACTAGGAGTCCTAGATGCACCCGATTATCTTTGTGAGGCATGGGTTGTGAATGTAGGTTGGACTTAACATGGAAAGGAATGTCCAGACCTAGGCAACTAATATATGGGTTTGTGCTATAACATATTAAGATGTTAGTCCATTTGATCCAAGAGTCATGTACGAGACATGATTGGAGTTTTTCCTGCCTAAGTAACTTAACTTGTTAGGTGTACAAGCTCAGCTTGACTAATAAGTTGTTGTGAAAAGTGGATCTTGGCCCACATTAAATCACTAATGCGAATTATTTAAAGGGATATTAATTCGGTTTGTGGGATTATAAATAAGACCTCATTTAATCTTGCTAAATTTTATTGTAGATTGAAAATGGCATCTTCAAACAATAATTTCTCATTGCGATCGATCCTTAAAAAGGACAAATTGAATGGAACCAATTTCATAGACTGGTCTCGAAACTTAAGAATAGTTCTTAAGCAAGAGAAAAAGTCATATGTTTTGGATGCACCCTTGCTTGAAGAACCTACTAGGAACGCCTCTGCGGTTCAAAAGGAAACTTTTGAGACCAAGAAGAGTGACTCTAATGATGTGACCTATCTGATGCTGGCCACTATGGTGCCTGACTTGCAAAAGCAATTTATGGACCAAAAGGCTTATGCGATCATGGTGCACCTCAAGAAGATGTTCCAAGAGCAAGCTCGTCACGAGAGGTTCGTGAAAACAAAGGCCTTGATTTCTTGTAAGATGGCTACGGGTACTCCTGTTAGTACCCATGTACTCGAGATGAAAGGGTATCTTGATACTCTTGAGAAGCTTGAGGTACAAGTGCCAAAGGAATTGGCCACTAACTTGATCTTAGGATCATTGACTGATGATTATGATCCATTTGTGATGAATTATAACATCATGCAATGAACAAGTCAGTCACTGAGCTCCATGGGATGCTTAAGAATGCTGAAGAGAACATTCAAAAGACCAATCCCATATTGATGGTTCAAGGGGGCATTAAAAAGGGACCCGCTAAGGGAAAGGGAAAGAAAAAGGCAAAACCAAAGAATGACCTGGCTTGGTTCAAGTCAAGTGGGAGTGCACCTCAGGCCCAATCCAAGCCCAAGGCGCAGAAGCTCAAAGAGAGTGAGACCACTTGCTTCTATTGCAACAAGACAGGTCATTGTAGGAAGAATTGCGCTCTCTTCAAGGAAGAACAAAAGAAGAATGGAGCCAAGGCGTCCAGTTCTGGTATTTTTGTTGTTGAGATTAACCTTTCTATTTCTACCACTTGGGTATTGGATACCAGTTATGGTTCTCACATTTGTTCAAATGAGCAGGGGCTAAGAAATAGGCGGTTACTTAGGAAGAATGAAGTGGACCTCTGTGTGGGGAATGGTGCACGAGTTGCTGCCATGGAGATAGGCAACTATAAACTCACTTTACCTTCCATACTTTGTTTAGTTTTGAAAAATTGTTATTATGTGACTGCTATGAGCAGAAACATTATTTCAGTTTCATGTTTGGATTTGGATGAATTTGATTTTGTTATTAAAAATGGCAATGCTTATATTTGTCGCCAAGGCATTTCTTATGGCAATGCCATGTTGCAAAATGGCCTTTATATCATTGATTTACAGAACAAAGAGTCCATATACAACATTAATACAAAGAGGGTTAAATCAAATGATTTGAACCTTACTTACTTCTGGCATTGTCGTTTAGGACATGCAAACGAAAAATGCATTTCAAGACTCCACAAAACTGGAGTGCTGGGTCATTCGACTTAGAGTCTTATGATACATGCAAGCCATGTTTGCATGGAAAAATGACAAAGAGTCCTTTTAACAAGAAAGGTGAAAGGACTAATGGCTTATTGGAACTAATACATACTGATGTATGTGGACCATTAAGTATACAAGCTAGAGGTGGTTTTAGCTACTTCGTGACGTTCACAGATGACTTCAGTAGATATGGCTATGTCTATCTAATGATGTACAAATTTGAAACTTTTGAGAAATTCAAGGAGTTTAAGAACGAAGTAGAAAAACAACTTGGCAAAAGTATAAAAGCCATTTGATCAGATCGAGGTGGTGAATACTTAAGCCAAGAGTTTGATGGTCATCTAAAGGAGTGTGGTATTATTTCACAGCTCAATCCTCCCGGAACGCCATAATGGAATGGTGTGTCCGAAAGGAGAAATCGAACTCTGTTGGACATGGTTCAATCTATGATGAGTCAAGCTAATCTTCCTGTCACTTTTTGGGGTTATGCATTAGAAACTGCTGCATTTCTACTAAACCGTACTCCAACTAAAGCAGTTAAGAAGACACCATATGAGGTATGGATAGGGAAAGAACCCAATATGTTGTTTCTCAGGATTTGGGGCTATGAAGCACATGTTAAGAAATTAACTTCTGACAAACTAGAGTCTAAATCCACTGTCTACTTGTTTGTGGGTTATCCTAAAGAAACAAAGGGATACTACTTTTACTCACAAGTTGAGAACAAAGTATTTGTTGCTCGCAAGGCTATTTTCTTAGAAAAGGAGTTCCTTCTCAAGAAAGATAGTGGGAGTAAAGTAGAACTTGAAGAAATTCAAGTGCCACAAGCTCCTATACAGGATGAGTTGGAAGTGGGATCAAGTTCACAACCAGTTGTGGAATAAGAACCCATCACATAAGTACCTAGAAGGTCTGGTAGGGTACGTCAGGAGATTGAGAGATATGAATTTCTAATCACTGATAGTGACACTATTGAGTTAGTAAATCATGAGGATCCTACTACCTACTGTGAAGCTATTGAGAGCCTAGACTCAAAAAATTGGCTTGAAGCCATGAAATTCAAGATGCAATCAATGTACGATAACCAGGTTTGGACCTTGGTTGATCCACCGGAAGGTGCTAAGGTAATTGAATGCAAGTGGCTATTCAAACTCAAAGCTGATAAGACCTACAAAGGTAGACTAGTAGCAAAAGGCTTTCGACAAACTCATGGTGTAGACTATGATGAGACCTTTTCGCCTGTAGTCATGCTCAAGTCCATTAGGATCTTGCTTGCCATAGCTGCATATAATGATTATGAGATATGGCAAATAGATGTCAAAACTGCTTTCCTCAATGGAAATTTACTTGAGGATGTGTATATGACACAGCCTGAGGGTTTTGTCAATCCCAAGCATCCTAAGAAGGTTTGCAAGCTTCAAAAATCCATTTATGGATTAAAGCAGGCATCCCAAAGTTGGAATCTTCGTTTTGATAAGGCAGTCAAAGAATTTGACTTCATCAAGAACGAAGACGAGCCTTATGTGTACAAGAAGGTTAGTGGGACCATAGTAGTATTTTTGATCCTATATGTGAACGACATCCTTCTCATTGGGAATGACATTCCAACATTGCAAAAGGTTAAGCAATGGTTAGAAAAATGTTTCTCAATGAAAGACTTAGGTGAAGCCGAGACAATACTTGGTATTCGAATCTATAGAGATAGATCGAATCGGCTTTTGGGACTAAGTCAAGAAAAGTACATAGACAAAGTACTAAAGCATTTTAGTATGGGAGACTCAAATAAAGGGTACATACCTTTGGCTTTGGGAGTTCCTTTAACTAAAGAAAAGTGCCCTAAAACCAAAGAGGAAAGGGACAACATGAGTAGAATCCCATATGCATCTGCTATTAGATCTATCATGTATGCTATGTTATGTACTAGGTTGGATGTTGCTCATACACTGAGTATAACCAGTAGGTTTCAACAAGACCCTGGTGAGAAGCACTGGTCTGCTGTAAAAGGGATTCTAAAGTACCTGCGAAGGACTAAGAATCACTTCTTGGTGTATGGTGGTCAAGAAGAGCTCGTCATATAAGGTTATGCCAATGCTGCTTTTCAGACCAACACTCAGGATTCTAGATCGTAATCTGGGTTTGTTTTTATTTTGAACGGTGGTGCTGTCAGCTGGAGAAGCTCGAAGCAAGAGACCATCCCAGCCGTGGCAATTACAGCCTGCAACACACTTTTGATCTAGAAGCTCACCACGGCTGAGACAAACTGTCCCAGTCGTGCCCAAGGAAAATTACCACTTTGTCTCCTTCTATTGCGGCTAAGACAAAAGTGTCCCAGCCGTGGCCTCTTGGATAGCTCTATAAAAGCTGTGAACTTTTCTGCTTAGAGGAGGTCTTTTTCTAGGGTTTTCTGCATATGGTGTTTATGTAGAGAAAAAATGTACTTTTTCATTTTTTGAGGGTTTTTCATACTTAGTATTAGAGTTTTACTTGTAAAAATCACTCTTTTAGTTTAGTTTTACTTTAAAAACATAAAGATAGTCATAGTTTTAGTTTCTAGTTTGAAGATTACAACTTACAATCAAAGTGTTGTTTGGAGAAGAAGAGAAAGAGCTTCATCAACTTCAAATCTTCAGCTTCAAATGCATTTTATAGTTTTCACTCTTACTTTGTTCATCTTTTACATTATGGATAGTGAGTAGTTATCTTTGTTGCTTGGGGAAGCTTTGAATCCCCTATTCACAATGTGAATATTGAGCATATTTTGATTTTTACATGAAGGAATGGTCTATTTCACTGTTAATTATTTATATTTCATGGGTTTTCAATCTATTGAGTTAATTTCCATACATGAATGAATGATATTCATCATATATCTTTGAATGTGTATTGAGTCTAGTGGATTGAAGTCTATGAATAATCTTGCTCAGTTTTTCTTTCATTAATGTTGCCTTATTTTAGACGGCTCCAGAATGGGATTTTAAATGTGCAGTAATTATGATTTTAGGACTAGAGTATGGAGTGAAATGGATGAGATTTGGGTTATTTGGCTCCGAAATGGGAAGGAAAACCAAACTTAGGATGTTAGACCCGTGCATAGGCTAGTTGCTGGGCTGGCTCCAGAATGGGAAGTTTAGAAACTAGAATAGCTGGCTCCGGAATGGGAAGCTTGGGTTAAGAGGGTTATCCCGAATTCGTTCATATATACTTTACGATAAAAATTAATTCACGGTGGGTATGGGGTGGATGAGTGAACCTAAGCAACGTTTTAATTTCTATACATTTTCATACTTGTTAATTTTTCTGAATTAAATACATACTCAATTTACTATCAGTAGAATTAAATTTTCCTTCATTGCATATTTTAGCTTTTAAAGTTTGCATTATACAAATTAAACAACTCATACACACACCAAATTGGAAATTCTTTAGCATATAATTAATTTCCACAGTTTTCACACACATTTCCCTTGGGTTCGATATTGAGGGTCTTAAAACTACCCCACTTTATTACTTGTCGATCTAGTGCACTTGCTAGGGTCGTTACAACTTTTTTGCGCTGTTGCTGGGGAATTTGGCGTTGTTAGTAAGCTATGATTATTATTTGTATGTGTTTTCTTTTCCTTATTTTACTTTTCTTGATTCTTTTCAGGTGAAATTGGTGTATGAACAAAACAAGACAAGAGCAATTACTGCCTTTTGATCCTTAAATCGAGAGGACCCTACACAAAAGAAGGAGAGCCAATAGAGATAACGAGATGAAGCATGATCTTCCTCTTGATGAGTTTCCTCCCGAGAATGAACAAGTGCCAAGGGCACATGAAGAGATGCCAGGGGCACATAAAGAGATGCTAGCAGCAAGAAGAGAAGAAATGCCTAGGCAAAGAACCATAAGAGATTACGCTGTGCCAAGGTGAAATATAGATCATCGAAAAATTGTATTATCGAGAGGAGTACAATTTGAGCTCAAGCCAGGCACCATTACTATGGTACAGTGGAATCAGTTCTCTGGTTCGGAAGTAGAAGATCCAGCTCAACATATCGACATATTTTTGGAAGTTAGTGACACGGTTCAAATTTCAGGTGTTAGTATGGATACAGTAAGGTTGAGGCTATTTCCATTTACATTGATTGGCAAAGTAAGAGAGTGGCTACAAATGTTAACATGTCAGTCAATATGGTTATGGGATCAGATGTAAGAAAAGTTTCTAATGAGATTTTTGCCTCCAACAAAGACCGTAAGCATTCAAAATAGCATCATAGGTTTCCATCAAATGAATGAAGAGCCTTTTCACGAGGCCTGGGAGAGGTTTAGGAGATTATTGAGAAGCTTTCTGCATCATAAGATAACGGTTTACCAACTAATGAACATCTTTTATGCTGGAGTTACACCTCAAACAAGGTCATTATTGGATGCAGCATCAGCAGGATCTTTCTTGAATAAGCTACCTGAGGATGCTTTTTCAGTTGTTGGATGAGATCGCGAAAAATGACTCTCAATGGACTGCCCCTAGATCAGTCCCAAGAAGGTAAGGTTTACACAATGTAGATGAAGTGGCATTGTTAAAAGCCCAGCTAGAATTGGTAAAGAAGGAGTTGAGTGGTTTGAAAGTTCAAAATGTGGCTTCAGTAAATCAAGGAAATGGGCCATATGAAAGTGGGCAAGGAATTACATATTAACTTTCCTTTTGCTGAAGCCCTAGCACATATGCCCAATTATGCTAAGTTTATGAAGGAAATTTGTTTTAACAAAAAGAAACTAGAAGGGTATGGAACTGTGCAACTCATGGAAAACTATATTGTAATTATCATGAATAAGATCCCAAAAAAATTGAAAGATCTATGTAGCTTTACTCTACCTTGTGAAATTGGTGAGACCTTTGTTTGAAACGCTTTATGTGATTTAGGAGCCAGCATTAACTTGATGCCTTATTCCATGTGCAGGAAACTCAACTTAGGAGATCTCAAAGAAATAGGAATAAGACTTCAACTTGCGGATAGATCAATGAGAAAGTCGAAGGGAGTTATTGAGGACTTACTGGTGACAACAGGAAAATTTATTTTCCCTATAGATTTCGTGGTCATGGAAATGAAAGAGGATAGAAAGATACCACTTATTATGGGTAGGCCATTCTTGAACACTGCAAAGGCTCTAATTGATGTCCATGGGCAAAAGGTCACTCTTCAATTCAACAATGAAGAATTGGTGGTAGACATGAACAAGTCTCAAAATATCCATCAAGTAATCTAGAAGAGTCAGTCTATTTCATGGACAAAATTGATGAATGTGTAGAGGAGATGTAAGAAAAAGTGTTGCTGAATGATCCAGTGAATTCAAGCTTGATGCATTCTTTGGAGAGTAAAGAGTTGGATAGAGTAGAAGAAAAATGGATAGCAGCTATGGAGAAGGGATGCGAAGAGGAGAATCTGAAGTAAGAGAGAACTACTTTACAAGCGGGGGAGTTGAAATTTGAACTTAAACCTCTTCCTCCTCATTTGAAGTATGTTTTCTTGGAGAACGAAGAAAAGCCAGTAATTATCTCTTCTTTATTGATAGGTGTTGAAGAGGAGACACTGTTCAAAGTGTTAAAAAAGCACAAAGAGGCTATAGGATGGGAGAACATGGACTTAAAGGGCATTAATCCAAGTTATTGCACTCATAGGATTCCTCTGGAGGAAGATTGTAAACCAATAGCTCAACCCCAAAGAAGGCTCAATCCGGCTATGCAAGAGGTTGTAAAGAAAGAGGTACTCAAACTACTTGATTCAGGTATAATCTATCCAATCTCTAATAGTAAATGGGTTAGCCCAGTGCAATGTATCCCTAAGAAGGGGGGAATGACAGTGGTAAAGAATGAATTAGATGAACTCATTCCAACTCGGACAATTACGGGTTGGAGGGTGTGCATAGATTATAGGAGATTGAACCATGGCACTAAGAAAGATCATTTCCCATTACCATTCATTGATCAGATGTTAGAGAGGTTAGCGGGGAATAGGTTTTATTGTTTCTTAGATGGGTGTTCGGGATATTTACAAATTCCCATAGCCCCTGAAGATTAGGAGAAAAAACCTTTACTTGCCCTTATGGCACATTCACCAATATGAGGATGCCTTTTGGACTATGTAATGTGCCGGCTACGTTTCAGTGGTGTATGATGGCAATCTTTCATGATTTTATAGAAAAATTTATTGAGGTAATCGTGGATTAATTTACCATTTATGGGCTAGACTTTGAGAGCTGTTTAGAGCATTTTGATTTAGTATTGGGTAGGTGTAACAAGACCAACTTAGTATTGAATTGGGAGAAATGCCATTTTATGGTAAGGAAAGGTATAGTTTTGGGACACAAAATTTCTAAGAAGGGGATTGAGGTAGACAAGGCAAAGATAGAAGTTATAGAGAAGCTTCCACCACCAACAAATGTCAAGGGAGTTAGGAGTTTCCTAGGCCATACAGGTTTCTACCGTCGGTTCATAAAAGATTTTTCAAAAATTGCAAAGCCTTTATCTAATTTGTTAATGGAAGATGCTCTTTTTGAATTTAATGCCGAATAATTATTGGCTTTTGAATTGTTGAAGCAAAGGCTTATTTCAGCTCCGGTGATCATATCTCTAGATTGGAATTTGCCCTTTGAGCTAATGTGCGACACAAGTGATTTTGTAGTGGGAGTAGTGCTCGAACAAAGGCAAGAGAAAGTATTTTGTGCAGTTTATTATGTAAGCCACACTTTGACAAGAGCTCAAGTTAATTATACCACAACTGAAAAGGAGCTTCTTGCTATTGTATTTGCCTTTGAGAAGTTTTGATCATATCTGCTTGGAGCAAAAATTGTGGTGTGGTCTGACCATGCAGCATTAAAGCATCTCTTTGCCAAAAAGAAATCCAAGCCAAGATTGATAAGATGGGTACTCCTCTTGCAAGAATTCGATTTGGAGATCAAAGACAAGAAGGGAGCAGAGAACCATGTGGCAGATTATTTGTCAAGATTGGAGCATGATCATGTTGAGAAAGGGGAGATTATGGACTTATTCTTTGATGAGCATATTTGTGCATTATTTGTTTGTGAAATCTTTGTACCTTTGTTTGCTAATGTGGTAAATTTTCTCGCAGGTGGTTATATGCCAAGAGACTTCACATGGCAACAAAGAAAGAAGCTGCAAGCCAATGCAAAGCATTACATTTGGGATGATCCTTACCTTTTCTGGCATTGTGCTGATCCAGTGCTAAGAAGGTGTATCCCTAATGAAGAGCAAGCAGAGATTATACAAGCCTATCATAGTGGAGAAGCTGGTGGACATCACAGACCTAATAGAACAGTATCAAAAATTCTCTCTTCTGGATTTTATTGGCCCACCTTATTTAATGATGTTAAATTGTTCATTCAATCTTGTGATCGATGTCAAAGGGTGGGAAATATAACTAGGAGAGATGAGATGCCATTGACCAATATGCTTGAGATTGAAATGTTTGATTTGTGGGGAATAGATTTCATGGGGCCTTTTCCAGTTTCTTATAGGTTTGAATATATCCTAGTGGCAGTAGATTATGTGAGTAAGTGGGTAAAACCTATAGCTACTAGGACTTGTGATGCAAATGTTGTCCTAAAATTCTTAAGGAAAAATATATTCACCCATTATGGAGCCTCGAGAGCCATTATCAGTGATGGTGGAAAACACTTTGTTAACCACTAATTCAAGACCTTGTTGAAAAAATTTAGAGTGACACATAAAATCACTACCCCATATCATGCCTAGGCCAATGGCCAAGTTGAGGTGTCCAACCGAGAGTTAAAAGCCATATTGGAGAAAACTGCCAATGCATCTAGGAAGGATTGGTACCTTAAGCTAGACGAAGCTTTGTGGGAATATAGGACAACATTTAAGACAACAATAGGAATGTCACCTTTTAGGTTAGTGTTTGGCAAGTCCTGTCATCTACCGGTGGAATTAGAACACAAGGCTTATTGGGCTACTAAGTTCTTAAATCTTAATCTTGAGAATGCATGAAAATGTAGGTCCTTACAGTTAAACGATTTGGAAGAGATCCGATTCTGGGCCTATGAACATGCCAAGAAGTACAAGGAGAACACGAAGAAGTGGCATGATCGTAAAGTAGCCAAGAAGGATTTTGTGCCAGGAATGATGGTACTTCTTTATGATAGCAGATTGAGGTTATTTCCTGAAAAGTTGAAATCAAAGTGGAAAGGACCATTTGAGGTTATTGAAGTCTCTAGCTATGGAACTGATATCGCTTTTTCTAAAAGCTTAAATACCGCAAGTATACGGTGTACCAATTATAGTACTTCAGATATCGATCCCACGAGGAATGTTGATTAATATTGTACACTATTACTACTTGATTTTAATCTTGTTTACAATGCTCATTAATTTGCAAGTTAAAATTATTATTAAAACTACACTACACTAAATTAAATATTTTTATACTTTAATGATAATCCAACAAGACTTATGAATATGATGAATATAACATATACATAATTATGGAATTTGATCTTTTTCTCTTATTTATAATTCAATTTTTATCATGCAAGCCAAGTTGGAATAATGTTCTATGTCGCAGCTCTCGCATCTAGACTAGATTATGCCTTAAACATGCATTTATGGTTCTAAATCGCAGCTCTCACATTTAGACAAGAATTACATAAACACACATTCAAAGAATAAAAACCAACCTATAACAACTATCTCCACATGTGATCTCTCAAACTATGCTTTGATAATGAATTTTCTATTAACTTTCAATAAGACGTTGCTCTCGCTAACTCCCTTATTTATGACCATTATGATGATTTTCAGAGAAGGAATTGCACATTTAAGGTCGTCTTCCTTTACTTATAATGATACTAATATAGTTTTAATAGCAAATACTGCATATAAAGATAAATGAAAGAGAAATGAATAAATATGATTATTGATATTCAAATTCCTAAAAAAGAATTCATAATAATAACAAAGAAGAAGTAAAAATTAGAAATAGAAGAAGGGATCTCTTAACCATTCTTCCTTTCACCAAGTGTAGTCTTCTTCATTGTATTTGCCTTCTCTTCAAGTCATAAAACTAAAATTAAAACCTACAATTATTTTCGCTACTTACACTTTCAAATAAAAAAAAATAAAAATGATTGATTCCTCCTTTTGATTATAACTTCCAAGGTATTTATAGATTTTTAAGCATTAAATCCCTTCAAGTGCCTCTTCATAGGTATGCAACCCTTGGTGAAAAGTCATGCCTCTTAAAATTTGACTTTGAAATTTGAATTGCATAACTACCATTTATATTTGTAACTTTATTGCCAAGCATTGTGACCCTTCAAGCACCTTTCCGTAGCAACATAACTCTTCAAGTATCTCTCTAGAAGTACACATCATTTGGTGAAGAGTGGCATCCCTTTGAAGTGCCTTTTAAAAAAAATAACTACCCAACGTCTCTCTGTCGCACCCGTGACACCTATCGCGCTCGCGATAGGACACGAAGTTTCTTGACTTATTTTTACTCCTTCTCCACATTTTTCTCTTTTTATCCTACATAAACAAAACTTGACAAAATACATTAAACACACCTAATTCTAACATAATTAAATACAACTAAATATTATTTTGGTAATAAAACATGGATTAAATATGAGCTATTTAAGCTCATATCAGGAACCGTAACTATTAAATATCCAGGAGAAGGTCATGGGCATGAGTTCAAAGTAAATGGTCACCGATTGAAGCCATATCTCGATTCCAAGTATGAGGTTGCATTAGTGATCCTCACTTTGGAAGATGATCCATGAGAGCTATGAAAGTCGAGCTGGCGACTTGTTAAACCCAGAACTTTTTCTTACCTTTGAACTAAATGACTTTTCTTTTCAATTTATCTTTAATTTCTTACAAGTTTATCATGTTTAGTGTTGTTGATTTTGTCTAGAATATGGTTATTAATTGTGATTATTAGGTTGATTTCATTGAGGAGAGGAAGAGATTTTAATAGGGCAAAAATTGTGTTGGTCGCGGCTGAGACAAACAGTCCCAGCCGTGGCCTATTAAAAATTTTGGTAAGGTAAAAGATAGCCACGGCTGAGACTAATTGTCCCAGCCGTGGCCAATTCCATGTTTTAGAGACAGAAGGTAGGCATGGCTGAGACAATTAGTCCCAGCCGTGGCCAATTCTGTGCCATATTGCACTTTGTGTAGCACCTTTAGCCTATAATTTATACATATCACTTTATCCAACTCATTACACATGTTTTCCTATGTAACATAAACATATACTAACTATACAGAGAACATATAATCAAACTTAATACATAAAAGTGCTATACTTTTAAAAACTTTTCAGTGTACGTTAAAGTCTCTTTACAAAATACAACAACTGTTTAACATTTTTACATATAATATCTCCAATACCATTATCCTATAATCTTTACTATATACAAAGAGCCAAAATAAAAGTCTATAAATGTCTCTCTCGTTGACTTGAGTTGGCCATCCTGCTGCAGATATCACCCCAACAACCTACACGGATGAAACACCCATGCTAAGCTATAAAGCTTAGTGGTGAACTAAATCATGATAAACGACCACTCATAGTGATCGTCAACAAGCACACAACATGCCTCAAATATAACAAAGCTTTGTTCTAAGAAATGAACAAAATGCAGCAGTTAATTCATATTATAGAAATCATAAAGTTCAGCAATAAAATTTGCATTGATGCTTTAATCAACATATATAACCATGTAAGCTCTAATGTTCTATGGCTTTAAATTCAACTAATTATTATGTGTCTAGTTTCTGAATTGATACTAAACCATAAAAGCATAAATATCTATTATCTTTTCATCTATTTAACATGTCTTTGATATATACACTTTAGAATTAAATAGCAAATCCACACTTCCAATTACCATGAGATTATTATATTACTATAGGCTTATTTTATAGTCCACAAGTTATTCATGTTATAACATATTAGATGTATCATAAAAATAAGCCTTTCAACTAAACATAACACTTATATATCATTATCATAAATAGCAAATACACGTTAAAGAATGTGTACATGCAACAATGTGAACACATATATATAATCATAAGAAAAATATTTCAAAACAATGGTTGTTACTGTCTAACCTTCATAATCTTTAATATACACTATGAATATGCACTTATAAAATTGTTGCGCACATTAGACTTTTATAATACTCTTGGACTTAATAAAAATTCCTTCATCAATCATGTATTGGCATACATATAGAAATAAGGTTTATGATCACAAAGGCATATATATGATCAATTTAATCAAAATATTAATATAATGCAAATTCATCATTTAACGATTAGCATGTATTTAGGATACTAGCAGTATAGATACATGTACTATTGCACATTCTTTTAGATGTGAGTTTTATGTGCAATAAAAGGAATTTCATATGTAGAATAGTATAAAGTCAATTAAGAATTTGCATGCCTTATTAAACTTTTCTTAACCTTTGACAATAAAGCCTGCACTATTCTAAAGAGGTGGATAACGGGTTATACGGTGGTACCCGAAGGTACAAGTAAGATACCCGAAGGTATAAATTGTTGATTATAATAGTGGCACCCGAAGGTACAAGTATGTTTAGTCACCCAAACGGGATTGAAAATGATCCAAACAGGACCATGTCTGTTTAGTTACCAAAACGAGGTTAACTACAACCCAAACGAGGTTGAATCTATCGCAGTTGCAAGGTACCCTTATAGGCATGCCTATCTATCCACTTTCTAGACCCAACGTAGGCAGTACAATCTCTTTACTTTATCTTTTCTTTATTCTTTCATATTTTTATATGCACATGTATACTCTTGTGTAGCAACGAACAATGTACTCATATACATGCTCATGTGTAACTTTATATAAACCTTTGAACATGCTCACTATTGCGTATTACTATTCTGTATTTGAAATCTTTTTCAATCATGTAACTATTTCGTATAACATGATTGTATTTATATTATACTATTTGCTCCTGTGCATAATCATGTACAGATATATATATCTTCTCTAGAGCATCAACATATATGCATAATTCATAAAACAATTTATAAAATTGGCTCATGTAACAATCACATGACAAAATACTCCCTCTTTAATGCATACACTTGTATACGTATTGTCATATAACATTGCTATTATGTACTTTAATAAGATTTCTATAATTGAGTCTATTGTTCTATAGATCTGTGTTTCAGCTTGCTAACATGTGACATCACATATGCTTGTTCGTGTCATTTTATTTAAGTAAAGACATAATCATACATTTCACTTTAAATCATATGCTTTAAATCATTTCACTAAAATATCTTTTAAACCCGATCATGGAAGATCATACTATATATGTATATGTTTATATGTACACATATATTCTACTAGTCATATTACTTCTTTTTACAAGTAGAGTTAATATTTCAAACTATAAGTATCATACGAACAGTCATGGGTAGCATTTTTAATATTGACTATCATGTATGTATTCATATCCACATTTAAACTCTATTGCAGACAACACTATCTTCATGTTCAACTCACATATCAAGACTGTATTCATAGTATACTATTTGTACATGTATAGAGTCTTGTAAAACTATAAGTTCTCTGGTGCATAGACAGATATATGCACATTTCATATAACAAGTTATACATCTAGCTCATCCAATCCGTGTGACCATAAAATTTGCATCGTGACATATTGACATGACATATAATCATCACATCATATACTTGATCATGTTCTCATTAAGCATCTCACATGTTCATAGTCATGCTAAAACATTTTATATCTCATAGGGCAATTACATGCTCCACTACAAAAAAAAACTGCAAATTAGCAACGGACAATTTTGTCGCTAATTACATGTTTTTCGTCGCTAATGTAAATTAGAAACGCTGCGACGAACAGTCGCTAAAAGGCCAGTCGCGAATATATTAGCGACGAAATTCAAAATCAGTCGCTAATTTAGCGACGAAAAATTTCGTCGCTAATTTTTTTTCCGTCGCTAATTTATATTCCTAATTAGTCATCGAATTATAATAATATTTAGCGACTACATTTTCTGTCGCTAATTCTGTAGCTAAATAAATTCTTAAATTAGTCTAGACAAATATAATAATAATTTTTTAGCGATAAAATTTTCGTTACTAAACCATCGCTAATAAATATTCATAAAATGCAAATAAATTGAAAATTAACTACGCAAAATAACATCAAATTTCATCACAATTTATTTATAATATTTTATTATTATTATAACATTCAGAATTTAATTTATATAAATAAAATTTCTCAAATATTATTAATTTAAAAAATATAATATCATAAAAGTAAATTAAATTGTGCAATACTTTACAAATAATTAGAAAAAATCCGAACTAAATAATACTACTAATAAATTTTTATACAATATGCTACAAAAAAAAAAAGAAAACTTCACAGTCCTTCCAGTGTTCACTATATTCCTCACAGTCCTCATCACAATGGCTGCAGCCGGGCATCCAATCTTGATGTTGGCTCATTAATGAATACTATAGATGGATTGGCAACCAATTCAACAGCAATGGTTAATCTTTTCCTTTGTTCTGTTGATAGTCCATTTACTCCAGGTAGACCAATGAATGCCCCACCTAAAGGAGTAAGCTCCACTAGTTCCATCACCTCTTTAAAAAATGCCTAAATGTTTCAAACCCTCTTGAAGTTAAAATATATGTAACCAATGGTAAAGAGCAGGATAATAAGTATAAATTACTTGTTGTCTCTCCATGTCAACTTCTAATGGTAATCGCAACCATGCAGAGAAAAGATGTGAATCAAGAACAGTTAAGCAAAGAGAGTGAAAAAATAGCATAGCAGGTATTAAACAAGCATGAAGAAGAACACCACTAGATTATCACATCCCATTCAATCAATAAAAAAAGAACTTATAAATGCCAAAAGTTATGATTAATCTTTATTATGTTTCAAGTTATCACAATGCCAAAAAGCATATACAATAGAGAAATAAAAGTGCAATTATGCAAAATATCTTAAACCAGAGAAATTATAGGCCAGACAGTCATTTATTAACTGTTCTTAATTAAAAAAAGGTGAAAAAGGATGTAAACAGGTTATTAAGCAATTTCGAAAAAGTACCAGTCATAAGTTCTGAGGCCATCCTGTTAGCACCTATCTCATACATCTTTTTAGGACAAGAAAAAAATAGTAGGAACTTCACAAACCTTAACAAGGTTCCTTTGCATATCTCTAACTTGAGTTGAGCTAATAACTTTTAAAAACTTTAACAGCCAACCTGGTTGTACAACATTAGAAGGAGAAACAAACAATGCTATCTGTACTCAATGAAAAGGGAATGAGACAGCATCAATCACCAGTATAGATCTTTAAGACACTATAAACTACTTTGTTTTAAATCTATCAAATAACAAAACTCACAAGTAGCCTTTTCTATAGATATGCATATACGGATCCATTCCCTCAACTTCAAAGCATGAAGATAAATAAAACAAGTTGTGACAAGTAAAAGGTGAATAATACTTATATTCGGTGAGAAGAAATTGCAACAACTTCAAATGCCAATAAAAGTACTACTTAAAAGATGCATTGCAGTGTTCCCATTGTAGTCTTGAGATGTAGGCACTTCACCTGATTTATAAAGAACAATCATCAATCGAAACATTAATTCAGCAGATAAATTTATTAAGAAAATATAAGAAAAAAGATATTAAAATGTAGCCTCTACACATTATATTAATAACCAAGACATAAGAAAGACTGTGACCCTCACATTTTGCTAGTTCTTCTTCAACAAGGAGACGAGGAAATTGACGCTCATTTGAACATTTTGGAAAACCTGCTTCTCCTTCATGGCACAGTTCCCGATAACCAATCCCATGCAAAGCACTTTCTTCAATTAAAACTTCACCGTAGCTTTAGTTTCATTCACCTTGGACTCCAATGACTCTTGGTGGGTCACAAGGGTGGGGAACTTACCTGTATTGACATAGAAATAGGCCAAAATTTAAGAAACAATGAAGTTAATACCCAACTAATACACAAGTTCACATAAATAATAGCATATCTACTACAAAGAAACTTGCCTGCCTTGTTGAGACAAGGGCCATGTAGACGAGGAATCTATTTGATGACAGATTCTAAAGCCAAAAAGGCATGGTATTGCTTGGCAAGCTTCTTAACCAATTTCTTGTTCTTGTTGAGCTTCTTCAAAGCCTCAACATCCATCCATTGCAAACCAATACCCTCTGCCTGCCGACAAAGAATTAAACTTCACTAAGTAAACTTAATATGATTGGGAATTACATAATCACTAATCAAAGTATACAAGATAACTTTGCAAGACTGCAACAAAATTACAATGTGGCACAGTACATTTGACACCATGCTGAGAATCAAATGAAGATTAAATGAAGGCCATTCGGTGTCAAGTCATAAGTGGTATATACATGGGTATAAAACCAATCAGCTTCCTCAGGATTTAGTGTTCGAACAGGGCTAGACAAGAGAAACCGATGCATAAAGATCTCAGCAGCAAACATGTGAGTGAGGCATCTTTGATCCTTTTGCAGAATTTTCTTGTTGTATTTGCTTAGAAGTTCATAAACAAAAACTTTCATCCTTCCCACAGGATCATCTTCCAAAACATCACCAGCACTACTGATATCAGTATCAAATCACTTAAATGGAAAAAATTAAGAACTTCGAATACTTAGAAACAAAATAACCAGGAACCTAAAAAAATACAAGATAATCAGCAAATTTTAAAGCTTTCTATGATTTCTGTTTAGATCAATCTAGGACAAAATTAAGAAGGGAATTACTAATAAAATTCAACCCAGATCTTATACCCGCAAAAAATTCCTTATCTGAGTAACACAAAATTTCAAATCCCAATTCAAATCAGAAAACCCAAAAATCATGAAATAGCAAGAACTCAAACCCATGAAAATTAAAATTAAGGGCCCAAATAGCCCAGTAATCAACAGATCGATCAAAAGCTTTAGTTTTTCAGCCATCAACAAAGCAAAATCCTAACCAAAGGAGAGAAAAGAGGTTTATAAAGGAACTTACAGCTGGGAAATGACGATCTCCTCGCCCTTGGGGACTCACCGGTGTCACACACGTCGCCGATTGCCGTCGCCAGTCGTCGAAAGAAAGGAAAGAAATCCTCAGTTTAAAGAGAGGGGAAAGGGTGGCGGTAGCTCCGGTAGAAGGAAATGAACGAGAAAGAACGGAAGATAGAGGCTACAAAAGAAGAGGTAAGGGAGAGAAATAGAAAAATATATATTTATAGTTAGGGCAAAATCATAAAAGTACCTAAATGTCCATGCTCCTTCCTCTTTTCTTTCTTTAAAATTAGGAGTATTTTAGTCCATATCAATTAATAGTCTTGTAACTATTTAAAATTTTATTAAATAAAAATATAAAAAATAATCATAATAATAATAAAATAACTAACAAAAATAAATTATTTATTAAAAGATAAAAATTTTAGAATAAAATTTATTTAACAATGCTTAATAAAATATAGTTATCTATGATATTAATAAAAAAAATTTAAATTAACAATAAATTTTAATTTAATTTTATACTATAAATTATTATGGATTAATCTTTAATTTTATTTAAAATCTTTAGGATAATATGAGTTACTTTATATACAAATCGAGTAGACTTTAAATAATAAAAAAATATTCATATGGATCCAATTTGCATATCATATCAAAATATAAAAAAAATTAAGATTTTCATAAAACAAAAAAAATTTCTATGTATATGGTAAATTAGAAACCTTCTTCTCTCAACCACATTCAGAACTAAAATTTTGAAAATGATTTCTTCACGTTGATGATGATTTGGTGATGATTTCTTCACCATTGATCCTTGACATAAAAATTACTCTCTTCATAAAGTTGAATCAGCTATGAACATCAATAAGCTTAGATGCTCTGTTTTCTCATAAAAATAACAATTAGAAGAAAATCTATTCTAATTATCCTTATAACCAACTAGTCTGTTACTTCATTGAATCAATCAAACAAATACGAATTTGATGAATGAATTAACAAAATATAAGATTATTATTTAAATTTATATTTAAATTTATCCTTCAAAAATAATATACGTTAGAACTAAATAAAAAAATTTAATAAATTAAAAAAAATTAAAGTATTCAATATTTATACTTTTATTTTATTTAAATTTAATATAAAAAATTAAAATTTAAGAACCTAGGCAACAAAATGAAAATTAAAAAAATTGAATACCAAAAAAGCAAAAAGAAAATTCATTTAATACACATATATTTGGGCATGTGATGACTCACGAAATTCCTGATCCACATCCAGCTGTCAACTAGGGTTCTTAAATTGGATTTTCTTTTGAAGGAAATAAGATATTTAATTGGACTAAATTTGCCCCACATTTTATTTTATTTATTTTTTTTATAATAGTTTGAGTTTTTAGCTTTTTATCAAATGTGTAGGAAATGAATTAAATAGGTAAATGAATTTCTCTTTAGTGATTCACCTCTACAATTATGCGATGTGAGATCAATTTAAAGGTAGAAATAACAAGATCTTATCTAGTTCACACAAAAAATCTCCAGTCTAAGAAAAAAAGTTCCATAAATGATCCTTACCCACCTTTTTAAGCAAATAATAATATAAGATTATATTTTTTAAAATAAAATATTCATTACATATGGTTTATATTAAAATTACTTAGAAATTATACATAAACCATGTGACTGAAATTTAAAAAATATTTATTAATTTATTTGCGACAGATTAGCGACTAAAAATCCGTCACTAATTTTTTACTGTAATAAATTACTATTAGCGACAGAAAATATTTCTGTCGCGAAACCGTTGCAAAAAAAGGCACTATAATTTCCCTCCAAAATTAGCGACTAAAATGTTCATCGCTAAATTTTCTGGAACTAATTTTATAAATAAAAAATTATAAAATTTAGCGACAGTAAAATTTGTCGCTAATTCCGTCGCAAAACATGGCGCGTATACTTCCCATCAATAATTAGCGACTGTTTATTCATTTCGTCGCTAATTTGTCGCAAAAAAATAGAAAATAACCTCCTTACGATGGAATTGTAAAACAGTCACGAATCCGTCGCAAAATTAGCGATGAAAATATTATCGTCGCTAATTTTAGTCACTAATTGACAGTTTTTTTGTAGTGCTCATACACTCATATACATAATCATGTGCTATAGAAAATATCGACATGTTTCAATATGGGCATATACATATGACATGGTCATACTATTATATTCCCTATTTCATAGCATATGTACATGTCAAAATATGCACTTTCTCATCATAGGATTACATATATATACATAAATTTTGCATATGACAATCATGTACAATTCTAATTACATATATAGGTTAGATATTTTCATCACCAATATTTATTTATGTACACATACAAATGTATATGTATGCATATAAATCCTTCATTGATAGTCATATTACATGCCCTATCCAATTTATTTTACTATCACATAAACAACTATTTATCTCATTTAATTAAAAAGTCATAGAATAAAGTATCAAAAAAGTCTGCACTGGACAGCATTTTAGGCAAAATGATCTTCTACAATTTTATCCCCCTATGTGTCTAGTTTCCAAAGCATCAAAATTCATCTTAATACCTGACCTATAGCTCGAGTTATTTGAAAAATACTATAGGCTGTTCATAGAACCAAAACAGTGTGGGCTGTAGAAAAATTCATAATGTAAAATTTAGAGGGATTTAGACCAACATTTCTTCATCAAAAACGTGCTCATAGGTATATAGTTTATCCATAATTTTTCAGCGTAAGATTTTGACTTCTCTAATAATACTTATGCCCAAAATACTATAATCAGTTCTTGAATCGAAATCAACAGCTCTCTTAAATTTTCATGTAAATATTTAGATGGGTTATATACATATTTAGCTCCAGGTTCCTTCTAAAAAAAATTTTTATATTTCTATCAAGGTTACATAGAATCAAACCCCACTCAATTATGACTTAAATGCAAGGATTTATGGTCCAAACATTGGTAACTGTTTAAGACTGCCTATACACACAATAGCCCACTTGTACGAATTTTATGAGTTCCTTAACAACAGAATAAATCCATGACTTCTTCTAATGAATTGTCGATAATTGAATCTAGTTTACTCATAATTTTGAATCACCTAGATCCGAGGTCTACAACTCCAGATATACACAAAACAATCAGGCTGGTTCACAAGTACCACACCCAATTTTTCTTCAACATTCAAAAACACGATTTTCTCCTATTTAAATCTCTCATTAACCCTAAACAAACTAATAAATTACCATTAAAATTAAGTAATCCAAGCATAAAAATTTATATTCACACACATGCATGAAGAATAAGTTCCCAAACCTGGACTGCAACTCAAATCTTCTTTTAAATTCTCCTTTTTCTCTCACTATCTTCTTCTTTCATGATCTTAATTTTCTCCTTCTTTTCCTTTCACAATAATTTCATCCATTAACAAGAACTTTCAGCATCTAACTCAATCTACTATTAACCAAAGCAAGAAGATGGAGAAGGAGAATAAGAATCATCAAATTAAGTTAATTACCTTTTAGATATACACTAACTTGTTCTTCAAAAATCCACATGCAAGAATTCTTCAAAGATTTTTTTAGAGATTAACCAAGAGTGAAAGAGAGGAGAATGAAGAAATTATGTAACTCCCTCTCTAATTACCGTCCCCTCCCGTCCTAAACTTCTAATTCAAATAAATTGCAGCAGGATTTTCTCTTGA
This sequence comes from Excoecaria agallocha, assembly GCA_037975025.1. Classification (NCBI taxonomy): domain Eukaryota; kingdom Viridiplantae; phylum Streptophyta; class Magnoliopsida; order Malpighiales; family Euphorbiaceae; genus Excoecaria; species Excoecaria agallocha. Next base: position 35,027,430 of record CM075815.1, on the reverse strand, counting down.
AAAGTATAGATCAATTTAGAACCCTTAGAGAAAGATGAGGGATGAGTAAAAGAGAGAAGGAATTAATGAGAAATCTCCTTGGTGTGACCAACCAACCCCTATAAATACTCCTAAAAACATTTCTTGCATGGTGAGTTAAGTGGAAAATGAAATCAGCATGTCCCCCAAAAATATCACTTTTAGTCCTCCAATAATTTGCATGTCACACCAAAAACACATATTTCTTTGCATGTTATAAAGTGACCCCTCCACTAACTCTTTTTCTTAAATCAACCTTTCCATTTAATCCCTTTTATGAATTGACCTCTTAATATATGCTTCTATCCATATTTGACCCTTAAAATGCCGTATTTATAAATTGACCCCTAAATTTATACTTCATGCTAAACATACTCATTTTCTACTGCTCACTGTCCGATTTTTGCATAATATTGTTCACATGGAAAACGAAATTTTTCAAGAAACTTTTATCTTAACAATTGATACTTAAGATCTTAACTATATGATATAAAAATTTCAAGTCATTTTGATGTATATCCCAGGAGTTATAACATAAGAAAAACCTACTGCTCCAATGACCAGCCAAATGAAAAAGGGCTACTATTTTGGGCATTTTTGAAGATCTTAGAGGCAAAATTGCATTATTGTTATTTCTATAACATTTGTAGACAAAGAAGTCCTGGTTCTATCACAACTAAAATCATCAAATTTTGAGTTCAAACACTCAACTTATGATTAAAATAGTCATTGGAGGTCAATCCAAATTTCTGGACAACACTTTCACATTAATGCCTAATATCTTAATTCAAGTCAATATACTTATAAAATCCATAATCAACACAAGTATTAATGCATGCAAGAAATAATAGTTCCCAAACAATATCTTAACTGTATTTTTTCTCGAATTATACATACTATGCTATAATGTCATTTGACTATAGTATACTCTATCTCTTAAAACCATGAATCCATTAGATCATAAGTACTACTAATTTATCCCCTAATGCTCAATTTGACTTTAATGACATATGTTTGCCTTTGAATTCCACTAGGGACTCTTTAGGGTCCTTACACTTTGGAGTCCAGTAGGTAGGCACGGCTGAGACAATTAGTCCCAACCGTGGCTTTTAAAAAAAATTAAATTATTAAAAAATTTAAAAATTTAATAATAATAATAAATAAATTTATATTAAAAAAATTATTACATGGGGAATTCATTGGGACACAGCAGAGACAATTAGTCCCAGCCATGCCTTTTGTTTCATTTCAACTACAGAAGGGTGGCACGGCAGAGACAAATAGTCCCAACCGTGCCTTTCATTTTATCAAAGCGGGGCGTTGCAATTTTATGCATGTTGTGGCTGAGAAAAATTGTCCTAGCCATGGCCTTTAGCGAAACCATCGGGCTCATTTGGATTTAACCCGATCTGTTGCCCCTTTTTCTTCATTTTGTTTCTGCTTTTCCTGCATTTTCCTAAAACTTCCAGCCTCCTCTCTCCATTTTTGCTTCCATCCTTACTCTCTCTCTTCAAGAATCAGGTAAATCTCTCTTCTCTCTTCTATTTGTTTTGGTTTAACTGGTGTTTTGTTTTAAGTTATGTTGATTTTTTTTCTTTGTTAAATCTTCCTAAGTCTGTGTTTTTCTCCCTACATTTTGTCTTCTTATCTTAAAAATCTTGTTCCTTTAACCTTGATTCTAGGCTTGATTACGATTTTGGCATGTAATTTGTAATTTTTCTGCATGAATATCTTGATGTTTGTTGTTGTATTTCTCTTTCCCTGCTGCATTTTCTATATGCAATTTTGTTTTCCCATCCCCATTGTCTTGCCTCTTTTATGTTAATTCTTGGATTTGTGATGCTTGTTGATATATTTTTGGTTAGTTCCATGCATTTTTTTTGTATTTTGTTGTTAAACAAGTCTGCCCACCACCTGTTCGATGAAATGCCAAAGAGAGGTAAGAAATTTTTTTCCCTTGTTGTTTATACTCTTTTGGTCTTTTGCTGGGGACAGCAAAAGTTTTATGTGTGGGGTGAGGGTTTGACGATGAAGACTGTTTAACTTAGTTTTTCTGTATTTTCTTTTGACGTTGTTTCTTTCTAGTTGTGGGATGTTTTTAGTTATTTGCTATTGTGTTATGACTGTAGTTTGCTAATCAAATTTCTTTCATGTTTTCCATATTTTTCATAATTTTTATCTTGGATGTTTGATTTTGGTATTAGTTCTTATCTTTTGTGTTTGAAAGTTGCACTACATTCTGCATTCCTTTAATGTCAATTTAGTTTAGTTTCTTAGGTTGTTAATTACTCTTGTAATTAGCCTGAGCTTGCCAGTTAATCTTGTTTTGAATCAATTTGAACTTATAATTTGAACTGCTTATTTAGGTGGTTTGAGTAGCCAAAGAGTAATAGTATTGTTCAGGAAAGTTCTTCTTTTGAATTGATCTTGATTAATTATATACCATTTAATTTTTAACTTAATGAGCACAGTAGGCTAAGTTTTATGGAATTAAAACAAATAAGTAAAAGCATTCGAGTGAAGAAATTATGAAATAGTTAGAACCTTCATCATCACCCCTTGAAATGAATATTCAACTCAGATAAGATTAGGATATGACCCAGGCAACCTTCTTTGTTAACCAACTTTTAAATGAATTTTGACCTACCCTTAGTAAATTTTACCATTGTTAGCCCTTTTGAGCTTAATTGGTATTCTAAAAGCATACTAATTAATTTTTCTTGATTACACTTATGCTAAACCATGTAGCCTAAAATGCCTTTGTCTGTCCCACTTTGGAATTAGCCACTCTAGGTTGGAAAATGAAATTTGCATGTTAGGTTTGTTAAATTTTTGATTATCAGTTCAGAAGTAAAGGGAAGTTGAAGTTTTTTTTAGGGATTATTAAGCTTAAACGTTCTAAATATTTTGGAACAAGGATGATAAACAATTAGTGCTTTTAGTGCCCTTTTCAGTAAGTGAATGAATATTTCACTGTTAAAAAAAATTCAGTTATGATGCTGCAGAAAATAAGTCTGGGGTACCTAGCATTTATAGGAAGTGTCATTTATCTTGCTTCCTACAATTTTGAGAATCTAACTAATGTCCTGAGATTAGTTGTCCCTTCTTGCAATGTTAGAGCATAGATGTTGAAGGAGTTTTTTTTTTTTGAGAAATTTAGGTGGTTTGTATCTCTGGATAGTGTGGCTAATTCTGTCTTGCTAACCTTATCAAAATTTTTGGAACCTTTGCCTTATCCCCACTATAACCTTAATGTAAGCCTTGGTGATCTTATTTGTTTTAAGCTGTTTAGTGGAGATGACCCTTGTGGTTGAGGTGCTAAAGGAGAGGCTTATTACTGTTCTGATTTGCAAGCGCAAAATTGGTGTAATTCTCTATTTGCTCGATTGCTGGAATTCACTGGTAGTTTTGGTTTTGAAAGAAAATAAATATGTTTTAGCCTCACACACACACATGAGAAATTGTATGGTATAAATCAGTTTGAGTCTTTTTAATTAAATTCTTCATCTGAGTATCTTCTACTGAGTGTTGCTAGAACCTCTCTAAATTTGCTTGTTCTGATGTGGAGTTTGAATTTTCAAGATTGTGGATGATTTGTTTGCTCAAGGGCGAGCAAAAAGCTAAGTATGGGGTAGTTGATAATCTTGTTTTTAATGTTTATTTTCTAGATAATTTTTTTGTGTTTTAGTGTCTCATCTTGCATGCTTTTAGTGTTTTAATGCTAAAATATTTTTTTCTTATGTTTATTTTAGTTATTTTGATAAATTTAAAGTTTTTGGGTAATTAATAGTCTTAAATTTCATTTTATGCAGGAAATTTTGCTAAGGCACGACTGAGACAAACTGTCCCAGCCGTGTCCAATACAGGAGTCAAAACTCACCATTTCACCAAAGGTCGCGGCTAAGACAAACTGTCACAGCTATAGCCATTGCAAAATTCAAAGCGCGCCGTTTCGTCAGAGGTTATGACTAAGACAAACCATCCTAGCCGTGGCAATTGCAGCCTGCGAACACACTTTTGATCTAGAAGCTTGCCATGGCTGAGACAAACTGTCCCAGCCGTGCCCAAGGAAAATTACCACTTTGTCTCCTTCTGTCGCGGCTGAGACAAAAGTGTCCCAGTTGTGGCCTCTTGAACAGCTCTATAAAAGCTACGAAATTTCCTACTTAAAGGAGGTCTTTTTCTAGGGTTTCGTACATATGATGTTTAGGTAGAGAAAAAGCGCAGTTTTTCATTTTTTGAGGATTTTTCATACTTAGTATTAGATTTTTACTTGTAAAAATCACTCTTTTAGTTTAGTTTTACTTCAAGAACACAAAGATAGTCATAGTTTTAGTGTCTAGTTTGAAGATTAACACTTACAATCAAAGTGCTATTTGGAGAATAAAAGAAAGAGCTTCATCAACTTCAAATCTTCAGCTTCAAATGGGTTTTATAGTTTTCACTCTTACTTTATTTATCTTTTACATTATGGATAGTGTGTAGTTATCTTTGTTGCTACTTTGTTCATCTTTTACATTATGGATAGTGAGTAGTTATCTTTGTTGCTTAGGGAAGCTTTGAATCCCTACTCACAATGTGAATATTAAGCATATTTTGATTTTTACATGAATGAATGGTCTATTTCACTATTACTTATTTATATTTCATGGGATTTCAATCTATTGAGTTAATTTCCATACATGGATGAATGATGTTCATCATATATCTTTGAATGTGCATTGAGTCTAGTGGATTGAAGTCTATGGATAATCTTGCTCAATTTTTCTTTCATGAATACTGTATTATTTTAGGCGGCTCCGGAATGGGATTCTAAATGTACAGTAATATTGATTTTAGGACTAGAGTGTGGAGTGAAATGGATGAGATTTTGGTTGTTTGGCTCTAGAATAGGAAGGCAAACCAAACTTAAGATGTTAGACCCGTGCATAGGCTAGTTATTGGGCTGGCTCTGGAATGGGAAGTTTAGCAAATAGAATAGCTGGCTCCAAAATGGGAAGCTTGGGTTAAGAGGGTTATCCCGAATTCATTCATGTAAACTTTAAGATAAAAATTAATTCACAGTGGGTATGGGGTGGATGAGTGAACCTATTCTATACATTTTCATACTTGTTAATTTTTCTAAATTAAATACATACTCAATTTACTATCAGTAGAATTAAATTTTCCTTCATTGCATATTTTAGCTTTTAAAGTTTGCATTATACAAATTAAACAACTCATACACACACCAAATTAGGAATTCTTTAGCATACAATTAATTTCCACATTTTTCACACATATTTCCCTTGGGTTCGATATTGAGGGTCTTAAATCTACCCCACTTTATTACTTGTCGATCTAGTGCACTTGCTAGGGTCACAATAAGTTTTTGGCGCCATTGCTAGGGAATTTGGCATTGTTAGTAAGCTGTGATTATTGTTTGTATGTGTTTTATTTTCCTTATTTTACTTTTTTTAATTCTTTTTAGGTGAAATTGGTGCATGGACAAAACAAGACAAGAGCAATTACTGCCTTTTGATCCTGAAATCGAGATGACCCTACACCAAAGAAGGAGAGCTAATAGAGATAACAAGATGGAGCACGATCCTCCTCTTGATGAGTTTCCTCCTGAGAATGAACAAGTGCCAAGGGCACATAAAGAGATGCCGGGGGCAATAAGAGAAGAAATTCCTAGGCAAAGAACCATAAGAGATTATGCTATGCCAAGGTGGAATGAAGATCATCGAACAATTGCATTACCGAAAGAAGTACAATTTGAACTCAGGCCAGCCACCATTACTATGGTATAGAGGAATCAGTTCTCTGGCTCGAAAGTAGAAGATCCAGCTCAACATATCGACATATTTCTGGAAGTTAGTGACACAATTCAAATTTTGGGTGTTAGTACGGATGCAATAAGGTTGAAGCTATTTCCATTTACATTGATTGGCAAAGCAAGAGAGTGGCTACAAATGTTACCATGTCAGTCAATATGGTCATGGGATTAGATGCAAGAAAAGTTTCTAATGAGATTTTTCCCTCCAACAAAGATCGCAAGCATTCGAAATAGCAGCATGGGTTTCCATCAAATGAATGAAAAGCCTTTTCATGAGGCCTGAGAGAGGTTTAGGAGATTATTGAGAAGTTGTCCGCATCATGAGATAGCAGTTTACCAACTGATAACCATCTTTTATGCTAGAGTTACACCTCAAACAAGGTCATTATTGGATTCAGCATCAGCAGGATCTTTCTTGAACAAGCTACCTGAGGACGCTTTTCAGTTGTTGGATGAGATGGCGGCAAATGACTCTCAATGGACTGCCCCTAGATCAGTCCCAAGGAGACAAGGTTTACACAATGTGGATGAAATGGCATTATTAAAAGCCCAGCTAGAATTGGTAAAAAAGGAGTTGAGTGGTTTAAAAGTTCAAAATGTGGCTACATTAAATCAAGAAAATAGGCCATGTGAAAATGGGCAAGGAATCCAAGAAGGAGGAATTGTAGGAGATGTGCATGCGTTAGGCGACTTTAAAAGGATTGACCCCTACAGCAATTCATATAATTCGAGATGGAGAAATCACCCTAACTTCTTTTAGAAGGATGGAAATCAACAAGCTTCACCTTCTTAACCACAAGTAAGTGCTCCTTACCACTCAAATGCTTATCATAATCATACTCAGCCTCAACCATCACAAGCCACCAATCACTACCAAGCTCCTTATCCACCAAACCACCATCAAGGGCAAAGCTCTAATCATTCCCAACCTCAATCATACCACCCACCGAGATTCCAATCAAGACCACCCATTCAAGAAAAGAAGGCTAACTTAGAAGATATATTTTCCAGCTTTATGAATAGCCAACAACAATTCTTGATAAGTTAAGAATCAAGATGAAAATCTCTAGAGCAATGGAACCGAAACCAAGATGTTTCAATGAGAAATTTGGAGACTCAATTGGGTTAACTTGCAACTTCAATGTCAAACAGACAACCATGGATGTTTCCTTCAAATGTGGATCGCAATCCTAAGGAGGAGGCCAAAGCAATCACTTTGAGAAGTGGCAAGGGAGCAGCACGAGAGGATGAGATAGGTAAATCACCAACTTTATCAACTGATTTGGAGGAACCAACGCGAAAGGTAAGTATTTCTAACTCTAGAGTAAAGGTAAATGTGGAAGCTCCAAAGAATGACAAGGAAAAGAGTATTGTAAATCCAATCGTAGAGGATCTTGATATTAATAGGTTGCCATTTTCTGCTATAGCTAAGAAGGAGAAGAAAAATGAGCAATTGGCTAGGTTTCTAGAAATGTTTAAGAAATTACACATTAACTTGCCTTTTGCTGAAGCCCTAGCACACATGCCCAATTATGCTAAGTTTATGAAGGAAATTTGTTCTAATAAAAAGAAACTAGAAGGGTATGGAACTGTGCAACTCACGAAAAACTGTAGTGTAATTATCATGAATAAGATCCCGAAAAAATTGGAAAATCCAGGTAGCTTTACTCTACCTTATGAAATTGGTGAGACCTTTGTTGGAAATGCTTTATGTGATTTAGGAGCCAGCATTAACTTGATGCCTTATTCCATGTGCAGGAAACTCAACTTAGGGGATCTCAAAGAAACAGGAATGAGATTTCAACTTTCGGATAGATCAATGAGAAAGACAAAGGGAGTTATTAAGGACTTACTGGTGAAAGTGGGAAAATTTATTTTCCCTATAGATTTCGTTGTCATGGAAATGGAAGAGGATAGAAAGATACCACTTATTGTGGGTAGGCAATTCCTGAACACTACAAAGGCTCTAATTGATGTCCATGGGCAAAAGGTCTCTCTTCGATTCAACAACGAAGAATTGGTGGTAGACATGAACAAGTTTCAAAAATACCCATCAAGTGATCTATAAGAGTCAGTCTATTTCACAGACAAAATTGATGAATGTGTGAGGAGATGCATGAAAAAGTGTTGCTGAATGATCCAGTGAATTCAAGCTTGATGCATTATTTAGAGAGTGAAGAGTTGGATGGAGTAGAAAAATGGATAGCAGTTGTGGAGAAGGGATGCGAAGAGGAGAATTTGAAGCAAGAGAAAACTACTTTACAAGAGGGGGAGTAGAAATCTGAACTTAAACCTCTTCCTCCTCATTTAAAGTATGTATTTTTGGAGAATGAAGAAAAGCTAGTAATTATCTCTTCTTTATTGATAGGTGTTAAAGAGGAGACACTGCTCAAGGTATTGAAGAAGCACAAAGAGGCTATAGGATGAGAGACAGCAGACTTAAAGGGCATTAATCCAAGCTATTGCACTCATCGAATTCCTATAGAGGAAGATTGCAAACCAGTAGCTCAACCCCAAAGAAGGCTTAATCCGGCTATCTAAGAGGTTGTAAAGAAAGAGGTATTCAAACTACTTGATTCAGGTATAATCTATCTAATCTCTGATAGTAAATGGGTTAGCCCAGTGCAATGTGTCCCTAAGAAGGGGGAAATGACAGTGGTAAAGAATGAATTAGATGAACTCATTCCAACTCCAACAATTACGAGTTGGAGGGTGTGCATAGATTATAGGAGATTGAACCATGCCACTAGGAAAGATCATTTCCCATTGCCATTCATTGATCAGATGTTAGAGAGGTTAGCGGGGAATAGGTTTTATCGTTTCTTAGATGGGTATTCGGGATATTTACAAATTCCCATAGCCCCTGAAGTTATGGAGAAAAGAACCTTTACCTGCCCTTATGGCACATTCACCTATAGGAGGATGCCTTTTGGACTATGTAATGCGCCGGCTACATTTCAGCGGTGTATGATGGCAATCTTTCATGATTTTATAGAAAAATTTATTGACGTATTCATGGATGACTTTACCATTTATAGGCTAGACTTTGAGAGCTATTTAGAGCATCTTGATTTAGTATTGTATAGGTGTAAGAAGACCAACTTAGTATTAAATTGGGAGAAATGCCATTTTATGGTAAGGAAAGGTATAGTTTTGGGATAAAAAATTTCTGAGAAGGGGATTGAGGTAGACAAGGCAAAGATAGAAGTTATAGAGAAGCTTCCACCACCAACAAATGTCAAGCCTTTATCTAATTTGTTAATGAAAGATGCTCCTTTTGAATTTAATGCTGAATGTTTATTGGCTTTGGAATTGTTGAAGCAAAGGCTTATTTCAGCTCCAGTGATCATATATTCGGATTGGAATTTGCCCTTTGAGCTAATGTGCAACGCAAGTAATTTTGCAGTAGGAGCAGTGCTCGGACAAAGGCAAGAGAAATTATTTTGTGCAGTTTATTATGCAAGCCACACTTTGATAGGAGCTCAAGTTAATTATACCACAACTGAAAAGGAGCTTCTTGCTATTGTATTTGCCTTTGAGAAGTTTCATTCATATCTACTAGAAGCAAAAATTGTGGTGTGGTATGACCATGCAGCATTAAGGCATCTCTTTGCCAAAAAGGAATCCAAGCCAAGATTGATAAGACGGGTACTCCTCTTGCAAGAATTCGATTTGGAGATCAAAGACAATAAGGGACCAGAGAACCATGTGGTAGATTATTTGTCAAGATTGGAGCATGATCATTTTGAGAAAGGGGAGATTGTGGACTTATTCCCTGATGAGCGTATTTGTGCATTATTTGTTTGTGAAATCTTTGTACCTTGGTTTGCTAATGTGGCAAAATTTCTCGCAGGTGGTTATATGCCAAGGGATTTCACATGGCAACAAAGAAAGAAGCTGCAAGTTGATGCAAAGCATTACATTTGAGATGATCCTTACCTTTTTCGGCTTTGTGCTGATGAAGTGCTAAGAAGGTGTATCCCCAATGAAGAGCAAGTAGAGATTATACAAGCCTGTCATAGTGGAGAAGCTGGTGGACATCACGGACCTAATAGAATGGTATCAAAAATTCTCTCTTCCGAATTTTATTGGCCCACCTTATTTAATGATGTTAAATTGTTCATTCAAACTTGTGATCGATGTCAAAGGGTGGGAAATATAACTAGGAGAGATGAGATGCCATTGACCAATATGCTTGAGGTTGAAATGTTTGATTTGTGGGGAATAGATTTCATGAGGCCTTTTTCCGTTTGTTATGGGTTTGAATATATCCTAGTGGCAGTAAATTATGTGAGTAAGTAGGTAGAAGCTATAGCTACTAGGACTTGTAATGCAAATGTTATCCTAAAATTCTTAAGGAAGAATATATTCACCCGTTATGGAGCCCCGAGAGCCATTATCAGTGATGGTGGAAAACACTTTGTTAACCACCAATTCAAGACCTTGTTGAAAAAATTTGGAGTGAGACATAATATCACTACCCCATTTCATGCCCAAGCCAATGGCCAAGTTGAGGTGTCCAACCGAGAGTTAAAAGCCATCTTGGAGAAAACTGTCAATGCATCTAGGAAGGACTGGTACCTTAAGCTAGACGAAGCTTTATGGGCATATAGGACAGCCTTTAAGACACCAATAGGAATGTCACCTTTTAGTTTAGTGTTTGGCAAGTCCTGTCATCTACAGGTGGAATTAGAACACAAGGCTTATTGGACTACTAAGTTCTTAAATCTTAATCTTGAGAATACAGGAAAATGTAGGTCCTTGCAGTTAAACGAGCTGGAAGAGATCCGATTTTGGACCTATGAACATGCCAAGAAGTACAAGGAGAACATGAAGAAGTGGCATGATCGTAAAGTAGCCAAGAAGGATTTTGTGCCAGGAATGAAGGTACTTCTTTATGATAGTAGATTGAGGTTATTTCCTGGAAAATTAAAATCAAGGTGAAAAGGACCATTTGAGGTTATTGAAGTCTCTAGCTATGGAACCGTAACTATTAAATATCCAAGAGAAGGTCATGGGCATGTGTTCAAAGTAAATGGTCACCGATTGAAGCCATATCTCGATTCCAAGTATGAGGCTTCATCAGTGATCCTCACTTTAGAAGATGATCCATGAGAGCTACGAAAGTCGAGCTGGTAACTTGTTAAACCCATAACTTTTTCTTACCTTTGAACTAAGTGACTTTCCTTTTCAATTTATCGTTAATTTCTTGTAAGTTTATCATGTTTAGTGTTGTTGATTTTGTCTAGAAAATGGTTATTAATTGTGATTGTTAGGTTGATTTCATTCAGGAGAGGAAGAGATTTTAATAGGGCAAAAATTGTATTGGTCGTGGCTGAGAAAAATAGTCCCAGTCGTGGCCCATTAAAAATTTTGGTGAGGTAAAAAGTAGCCACAACTAAGACTAATTGTCCCAGCTGTGGCCAATTCCATGTTTTAGAGACAGAAGGTAGGCACGGCTGAGACAATTAGTCCCAGTCGTGGCCAATTTCTTACCATATTGCACTTTGGAGTCCAGTAGGTAGGCACGACTGAGACAATTAGTCCCAGCCGTGGCTTTTAAAAAAATAAATTATTTAAAAATTTAATAATAATAATAAATAAATTTATATTAAAAAAAATTATTACATGGGGAATTCATTGGGACATAGTAGAGACAATTAGTCCCAGCCGTGCCTTTTGTTTCATTTCAACTACAGAAGGGTGGCACGGCAGAGACAAATAGTCCTAGCCGTGCCTTTCATTTTATCAAAATATGGCATTGCAATTTTATGCATGTCGCGGCTGAGACAAATTGTCCCAGCCGTGGCCTTTAATGAAACCATCAGGCTCATTTGGATTTAACCCGATCTTTTGCCCCCCTTTCTTCATTTTTTTCTATTTTCCCTGCATTTTCATAAAAACTTCTAGCCTCCTCTCTTCATTTTTGCTTCCATCCTCACTCTCTCTCTTCAAGAATCAGGTCAATCTCTCTTCTCTCTTTTATTTGTTTTGGTTTAACTGGTGTTATGTTTTAAGTTATGTTGATTTTTTTTCTTTGTTAAATCTTCCTAAGTCTGTGTTTTTCTCCCTACATTTTGTCTTCTTATCTTAAAAATCTTGTTCCTTTAACCTTGATTCTAGGCTTGATTACGATTTTGGCATGTAATTTGTAATTGTTCTGCATGAATATCTTGATATTTGTTGTTCTGTTTCTCTTTCCCTACTGCTTTTTCTATCTGCGATTTTGTGTTCCCATCCCCATTTTCTTACCTCTTTAATGTTAATTCTTGGATTTGTGATGCTTGTTGATATATTTTTGGTAAGTTCGATGCATTTTTATTTGTATTTTGTTGTTAAACAAGTCTACCCACCACCTGTTCGATGAAATGCCAAAGAGAGGTAAGAAATTGTTTTCCCTTGTTGTTTATACTCTTTTGGTCTTTTGCCGGGGACAACAAAAGTTTTAAGTGTGGGGTGAGGGTTTGAGGATGAAGACTATTTAACTTAGTTTTTCTGTATTTGCTTTGACGTTGTTTCTTTCTAGTTGTGGGATGTTTTTAGTTATTTGTTGTTGTGTTATGACTATACTTTTCTAATCGAATTTCTTTCATGTTTTCCATATTTTTCATAATTTTTTTCTTGGATGTTTGATTTTGGTATTAGTTCTTATCTTTTGTGTTTGAAAGTTGCATTACATTATGCATTCCTTTAGTGTCGATTTAGTTTAGTTTCTTCGGTTGTTAGTTGTTGCGACCCTAGCAAGTGCACTAGATCGACAAGTAATAAAGTGGGGTATATAATGTGAATATTGAGCATATTTTGATTTTTACATGAATGAATGGTCTATTTCACTGTTACTTATTTATATTTCATGGGTTTTCAATCTATTGAGTTAATTTCCATACATAGATGAATGATGTTCATCATATATCTTTGAATGTGTATTGAGTCTAGTGGATTGAAGTCTATGAATAATCTTGCTCAGTTTTTCTTTCATGAATGCTGTATTATTTTAGACGGCTCTAGAATGGGATTCTAAATGTGCAGTAATTGTTATTTTAGGACTAGAGTGTCAAGTGAAATGGATGAGATTTGGGTTGTTTGGCTCCGAAATAGGAAGGCAAACCAAACTTAGGATGTTAGACTCGTGCATAGGCTAGTTGTTAGGTTGGCTCTGGAATGGGAAGTTTAGCAACTAGAATAGCTGGCTCTGGAATGGGAAGCTTGGGTTATGAGGGTTATTCCGAATTCATTCATGTATACTTTAAGATAAAAATTAATTCACATTGGGTATGGGGTAGATGAGTGAACCTAAGCAATGTTTTAATTTCTATACATTTTCATACTTGTTAATTTTTCTAAATTAAATACATACTCAATTTACTGTCAGTAGAATTAAATTTTCCTTCATTGCATATTTTAGCTTTTAAAGTTTTCATTATACAAATTAAACAACTCATACACACACCAAATTGGGAATTCTTTAGCATACAATTAATTTCCACAATTTTCACACACATTTTCCTTGGATTCGATATTGAGGGTCTTAAATCTACCCCACTTTATTACTTGTCGATCTAGTGCACTTGCTAGGGTCGTAATAGTTACCATCACACACACACACACACACACATATTGGTATGTATTATCTAATGGAAGCATTATAGACCACGTACATATATATGTATATACATACCTTGGTATACATTTACGTGCATATGTATTTATAACCTCCATACGCTTATATTTTAAAGTATAATGTGTCCTATTATTAGCATAATACATAGGGCAGTCTAATGTGATAGAAGAGGGGAAGAAAAAGCAAAAATAGGGGACAAAAGGCTACTTTTGCTAGCACAACAGTGGGCATTGGCCAATTACGATTTTCCTCCGTTCATAAAATTCTATCGATTAGTTCAAAAATTTATCTTACATTTCGATTTAGACATACTAAACGGCTTTGTCTAGAAAAATGTTATTCTACAAAGTTGTTCCTCTACATTCCATTTGGACATTTAAATATCCAGATATTCACCAGACAAAGTGGACTACTCCCAATGATAGGGCATCAGACATGGTCAGATTTCAAGCTTAATTTTGATCACCATAGGGAAAGAACCAAATGTTGGTCTCTCTTATGAAATTTAGCTTTATGAATCTAGTTTCAATTCCAACTAGAATTACTCAATTTAGGTCTCTTAAACTCAAGATAGTGGCAAAATAGTCTAGATATGTTCAATAAGCCTAAGGATATAGTTTTGCTAAAAAGATGACATATCGAAGATTACGGTTCCCATGCCAATTTACCCATCATATTTAGGTATCCCCTCAATAAAAACTTAATTTTAACATCTCAAATCACTACAACAAGGCAATACCATAAATTTTCAATAAGTTCCTATACCGTTTTGTGATTAACCTCCTTCAAGCTCCTCCTTCCAGCTTTTCTTTTCCTTTGCTAGATTTCTCTTCTACAAGAATGGATTCACATGCTGTTATAACATAAATGATTCATATAACTTTATAAATTGATTATCCAAAATCAAAGAAGAAAAGAAAAAGGAATTGTTACCCTAAAATATTAACCCCTAAACTCTCTCTCCTCAAGCAAAGATCAAATTTGGATTCTAAGGTGTTCTTGAGAGTTTAATTAAAAGCAATTGTGGCCTTTGAATTCTTTGAAGTAGCCAGCACCCTCTTCCCAATAGTCCCCCTTAAATTCTACTTTTCTCAAGAAAGTTTTTGGAGGATAGGTGCCATGCTCTTATTGGCTCCTATTCCACTTTTTTTAAAAAATACACTTAACCGCTTAAATTTATGTTTTTATCCCAAAACTTTCTCTTTCTCTTTTCAATTAGGTCCCTTAATTAACTTATTCTCCATAATTAATCACATACATAGCCTAATTCAAAATGACCATTTTACCCCTCATCTCTTAAGATAATTACCTTTATGTCCCTACTTGTAGCTTACTAACTATACACACACAGTGATCATATTATCATTCAAGAACACGTGCATATTCTTTCAAGGCTTAAATAGGGGCCTTACAATTTTACTTTATATAAATATGAGCATATTTTAAACTTTAATCACCGAAAATCATCAACTTGTAATGATGATTGATAAATTAGTGTTTAACTTTTTTTTTATTGTCTTGTAGAATATTTATGTAATTTATTTTTATTATATAACATTAACTTTTAATAACTTGTATCTTTAAATTTAAAATTTATATTTTAATTTTATAGATGCATTTTTTGTAAACTATAGGGTAATTGTACATGGTTAATTTTTCAATGACTAATCGACCTCATTTACTAGTTAACCGATTAGTGGTAAGTGGTTGTTGATAGATTGAACTTGAACTTTAATTTTGAATAAATGATATTAATAAACTAAACTTATATATATATATATATATATATATATATATATTACAAAGCCTTTATGTTGCTAGGAAATCGCATTTTATCCATGTATGCACCCCCGTGATATCAGTGCCGCTAACTTCATCTTATGGCATTTCAAATAATGTCATTATAAAATTTATTTTTGAAATATTTTAGGTTAAATTATAAAAAAAAAAATAGGGAGGCAAATTAGCAAAAATAATATACTTTCTTCCTATATGGTATAATCAACTTTATAAAAAATTGCTCCCTTCGTTCCAAATAGATATACACATTTTTCTTTTTTATTCGTCTCAAGTTATAGCTCATTTTTTTATACTATAATTAATTATTCAATTCTCTAATTTATCCTTATTCAATATTTTAACTACTCTAAATTTTTTTGATAATTGAAAATTTTTACAATATAAGAATCGTTCACTCTTGAATAAAAGGGTAAAGAAGCCATTATCAAGTCCGTAAAAAAATCAAACTGATATAGAAAAACTAGCTATTGGAGTCAAACTGATGATGTAATGGGATGCTCATTATTATAAAAAAATTTAAATATTATTTCATACTTCTCACATATACATTTAATAAATATAAAAATAAATTTGTAAAAGTGTATATACATTATATTATTCTAAGAACATTAGTTGTATTTTTTAATTATCTTAAAATATAAATGTGCCTATTTATATGAAACAAGTAAAGTATTATGAACAATTAAAAAAGAGGAGTATAAAACTGTAAGCGAAAAGATTGAACACTATAATGGAAAGCTTCTTCACTAAATAGGATCTACACAAATTTTATAGATCAAATTAATAGTCAATTGACATTTATGTATGCTAACATTTGCTACATTTATTTTTAAATAAATTTATTTACATGTCAATCTACGTTTAGTTTGTTACATAAAATCAATGTTATTAAAATCGGACCGAATAAAGAATCAGCAAGGTTGGGGGTTCTTGGTTCGACCGGTTCAATCGGATTCAACCAGATTTTTTTTATTTTTAAAATATTATAAATTATTATAATTTTATAAATACTATTTTATAAAAATTAAAAAAATATCCATCAAACATTAATATATGTCACAAATATCCTAATAATAAGTTACAAAATATAATTTTAATTTTATTATTACAAGTAATTAATTATGTATTTTTAAATATCATATATTAGAAACATAAAAATACAATTATATCATGAAAAAAATTTCTTTTTTAGATGTAGTACTAATGAAGCAAGCACATAAAATATTAACCTTGCATATATGAATATAATTATATTTAATTACAATAAATCCAAATAGATAATAAGTATATTAAATTATTTAGTGGCATCTTTAGAATTTAAAATACTATATTTTTCAAAACAACAAATCATGAAAATTTCATATATATATATATATATATATATATATATATATATATATATATATATATATAATTACAATGAACCAAATAGATAATAAGTATATTAAATTATTAAGTGATATCTTTAGACTTTAAAAAATTATTTTTTTCAACTAAATAAATAATAAAAATTTAATATATATATATACACACATATATTTGATTATAATGAACCAAATATATAATAAAAATATTAAATTATTAAATAACATATTTAAAATTTAAAACACTAATTTTTTCAAATAAATAAATAATGAAATATATATATATATATAGGGGATGAAAAAATACAAAAATATTATAATTTTGTGCAATTTTTAGCCGAAAATTCGATTTTTTATCAATCTAATTTTATATAATTGAATCAATCGATTGACCTATTGATTCGTAATTCAATCAGTTCAACCGATCGGTCCCGTCCTATTTTAATAACTATGTATAAAATTTGAATAGAAAGACTTTTCAATTGTTTTAACAAAAATCTTAAGAACTGTACACGCGTCATCTAATCAATGCAGGGCATAGGATTATGATATTCGTGTAATAATTTGCCATTTGTCTTTCCAATATTGGTCCCTACATTACGTAGGTTCTCCCTTCACTCTCTATCTCTATCAGCAAACAAAAGAAAAACAAAGAAAGAAATAGAGAGAGAAAGAGAATTGTAGTGATGAAACTTGCGGTAGACTCGGATCCTGTCTCCTTACAATTAAGAATTTTTTATTTTGTCCATTAGAAATCTTTTTTCTCTCTCTTGTTCTTTATTTTCTTTTTCTTTTTAAGTTTTTGTTCTCTTTCCAAATATCTCTTGTTTGCAAATTTGATTATCTGTGTTGACAATAAGTTTTTTCTCCCTTTTTCCTTTTTTTTTTTTTTTCAAAAGATAGAGGAACAAGTTTCATTTTATTTTAGCGTATTTTCAAGATTCTAAGAGGAATTAATGTCTTGTTTGAATATTCAAATCCCCATTTAGCTTAATATTGGATTTGGTATTACAAGAGAAACGACAAAAAAAATTACATTATTAATATATAGGAAAGAATGTTAGTCAATCAAGTTATAATATTATTATATTAGCACCGCTAACTTATTAATATGTACACGTTACTCATATTTTATTTCTTTAAATTATCAGAATCATGGCTGAGGAACATGGTTACCAAAGAAGTGGGAAGAAATGCAGAGAAAAGTTTGAGAATTTGTATAAATACTACAAGAAAACAAAGGAAGGTAAAGCTGGAAGACGAGATGGAAAGCATTACAGATTCTTTCGCCAACTCGAAGCCCTTTATGGCGAAACGAGCAACCAATTAGCATCATTTTCATCAGCAGAAATCCATTTACTTAATACAAACACCTCCACTGTTGCTTTTCTTTATCAAGAAAATCAAGAAGACAACAACAATAAGCATTGTACTGATCCAAGCTTAAGCTTCTCCAACACATCCGAGACTTCATCTTCGGAGAATAATAATGATGATGATTTGTCTGCAATTGCCTATATGATGAATAAGCAAAAAGGGTTAAGTAGTAGTGATAGTAATAATAATAATAAGAAGAAGAAGAAGAAGAAGAAGAAGAAGAACTGGAAAGGGAAGGTTAAGGAGTTTTTAGACTTAGAAATGAGGAAGTTATTTGAAAGACAAGAGGTTTGGATGGAGCAAATGTTGAAAACTATTGAATATAGAGAGCATGAAAGATTGTGTAGAGAGGAAGAGTGGACGAAGAAAGAGGCGACACGGTTAGATCAAATACATGAATTTTGGGCTAAAGAAAGAGCAAGAGTTGAAGCTAGAGATGTTGCTTTAATGGCGGCATTGCAAAAATATTCTGGTAAACTGGACCTATCATACCAAATGCCTACTAGAACTCATCACCAAAATGATAAGATGACCGAAATTGATGAATTGAAAGTGAGTACATGGACTGAACCGGAAATATTTAGCTTAATGCAGATTAGAACAACAATGTATTCAAGATTCCAAGAATATAGGGCGTGTTCGATGGAAGGAATTTGGGAGGAGATAGCACGAAAAATGTCGAGTTTGGGGTATAACAGAGATGTTGATGAGTACATGGACAAATGGGAGAGTATGAACGTGAATATGGAAGCAGAAGGTAACAAGAAGAGTACTGAAGATTCAAGAACTAGCAATTAATTTAATCAACTTGATGCCATTAATTCATCATCAACTTCTAATTCTTATGCAAGCACCCAAATCCATGAAAACTGCTTTCAAGTTCCAACAAATGACGGAGAGCACTTGTGGAGCAAGTATGGATTCAAGATGTTGAATAAGGAGAAGAGCCACCAATTTTAGCCAAAGTAAATTAAAGAGAATAAACTCTCATTTCGTCAATTAATTAATTAGGTATGTAGATATTTAACTTTTAACTAATTAAGAAAGTAAGACTACTTACTAAATTTTATTTTTTAAAATGTAAGCACGTAATTGAACTTAGTCGGAGGAATTCTTGTTATTGAATTGGTTTTAATGGTCATCAAGGCTGAAAATTTCAAATATGATCATTAAGAGGGATAATATACGTAAAAGCTTGGTTCATATAATAATTGGGTATTGATGATCTTTAATTGGTCTTTACATTAGCAATTCTCTAATTTTTTTTCTTGTTTATGGTCGGATTAGGAATGTTCTTACGATAAGAGAAAAAAAAAAGCGAAAATTTAAATTCAAAATCTTTAAACATTGGGATCAACCTGCCGTTGGAATGTCACATTGTTGGAATGTCTCATTGGACAGATGAGGAAATGCTCTTAGTTGTAGTAATAGTTATAACTTGTAATTTAGTTTGCATCTTATTAGGTGAACGTACTAGTAAGGTTTCGCCTTTTACTTTTCCTTTCATATTATACCTTTCAATTATTTATTCAAAATTGCCTGTCTATATCAGACAAAAACTATGTCATATCATACAATCTTGTGGGGATAAGAAAAACCTTCCCCGAGAGAAATTTGTATTATCTGTATTGAATAGGAAAAATCTCATTTTGATCTGCCTGTGCTTTCATGATCAAGTGATTCAGATTTGGAATTCTTGCCACAAGTTAAGATTTCGTATTGATAACAGTTTGGATAATTGAACTGTTTCATGTGGCGGGATAAGTTTTTTTTGGGTTCTTCTAAAAATAACTCCGAGAAAACTATCCGGCAAAAATTTCTACTTAAAAAATAAGAGCTTATGAAAGTCTATATTAGCCAAAAACTCTTTTATGTAGTGTTCGCTTCATTAAAATCTATTATAAATGCCTAATAATGCTTATAATGCCTGAACTATTAATTATTGTAATATTTATAAATAACATGCCCTTGGTTTACTTTCATTATCTAACAGTCATCATACCGAGCTTATATAGTGACTACCGAGCTGATATATTGTAGCTTGGTATAACCGTAAGGTATGAGAAAGGTTTTGTGTCTGTGCTATTTACGTAATATATTAATTAAGTTGCAGATCAAGAAATTTGGCGGATAGAGAAAAAACAATATCTGGTCTATGTGCTAGAAATGCACTAATATTTCTTTATTTCTCTATTAATAGAATTTGACTAGAATTCAAGTACAAGACTTCAGAGCAGTAGTCACCGGATCTGTATCAATATGCTAAAATATTTATTTCATTCCACAACAATTGAAAAAATAAAAATAAAAATGAATGATTATGTTATGGTGGTTGTAGAATAAAATAAATATAAGGTTGTAATTTGCCCCTAATGTTTTGTTTAAGGAGCTTCTTTGCCTTTAGTATATATTTTGAAGCTAATTTGCTCCTTACATTTTGATATTGGGTACAAAAATACCCTTCCATATTCCTTAATTTTTTAATTTTATATTTTTACCAAATTTAATTTCCTTTTTTTCTAAATTCATTTTTTATTAAATTGCATCCAAAACCAGTGAAATTATTCCAAAATACTTCTACGAAAGCTCTGATATCAATCAAAACAAGTATGTTTTGTACTAAAACTTTTCTAGATATCCTAAGTGAAATTATATATAGAGCCACTTCTGATAGTTACGAAATAATTTAAAAATGCATGAGTAGCTATATAATTTTGTTTAGAATATTTAGAAAATTTATGGTTAAAGTAGACTCGTTTTGATTGATATTAGATGGTTGGTAAGAGCATTTTAGAGTAATTTAATAGGTTTTAAATATAATTTAAAATGAAAAATAAGTTTTAGAAAAAAAATTAAATTGGGATTAGAATATAAAATTGAAAAATTAAAGAAATATTAACTAGCATATCAGTACCCAATATCAAAACATTAAGGGCAAATTAGCTCCAAAATAAACGTTAAAAATAAATAAACTCTTATAATTAAAGCAAATCTATATATTTTTTCAATAAATATCACAAAATTCATATTGTCATTTTAATTTTTTTTAGAGCTGATTTTCTCTCTTTCTCTTTAATTTTTTTATTGTATATTTAAACTTCACATTCTATGTTGGATATGATATCTTAATTTTAATAAATATATATACATATAAAGTGAAATAGAATTATAGAATTTCAATAGAAATTGACATATGGCTTTCTCTCATTTAGAGTGGCAGCTGTCAAACTCTCAAAAATAAGTTATATTCCTTCTTCTTTATTTTTAAATTTATCTGTAATGAGATGAATTTAATATATTTAATTATTTACTCTTAATTATTTTAGTCAACATTTTCCATTATAAAAAAATAGAAAAAAAATCATTTTTTGAATCATCATTAATTCATTGAGCGTTTAATAAAAGAAAAGCAAATATTACATAAAGCTTTTTGTATAGACAAATAATCTTCTAAGATAATATCAGTATCAAAGAGTCCCACAATTGACTGCGCAAGGCAGTTAATTGCTATTAGGGAGTCAGATTCCATAACCACAGCTACTAAACTTTTCTCTATAACCCAGCAAAAGGCTTCTCTTATACCAAGGCTTGATCAAGAAAAGGGTCAGTTACACCATTGAACATTACACGTTTTGCAGCAATAAACGAACCCAAAGAGTCGCGAAGAACCCATCCTATTGCAACAAAGTTTAGGTTGGCAAATAAGACAGTGATAACTACAGAAAAAACATTTTTAAAGGTCCAGTCAGTATAGCCCAATAGCATTCGAGGCGATCCAAGTCCAATAACAAAAGGGTAAGGCGTGAGCTGGAAGGTAACTTAGGGAAGCGTGCAAAGTGTCCGATCGAACTGATGGGACTGATATCATGTAAAATGTCTACCTTTTAGTATGTGTTTTTCTCTTGTTTATGTAGTTAAGTATGTAATATTATATGTATTTTTATATGTTTATGTCCAATTTATGTGTTTGTGTTTGTTTTTAGGAAAAGTTGGTGAAGTGTGAAGAAAATGAAGAATCTGGTGAAATTTCAAAGAAGAAGATCACGAGTCATGAAAGAGATCATGACTCGGACAAGAGATTACGAGACGGAAGGCAGCTCACGAGTAAAAGCAGAGAAAAAGGGCTCATGACTCGGCAACAAAATCACGAGTCGTGAAAAGCTTCACTAGTCGGATGGAGGTTCACGAGTCTAAAAGAATAGAAGGGGCTCACGACTCGTGAGGGTGTTCACGAGTCGGACAAGGCATCTCTTTCCAAAACATTGTGTCTTTTGCACCTGATCTTTCAGCCATACATCATGTCCTTTCAGAGCAACCTTCCGTGACTTATTAAGGAACATATTTGTAGAGTCAAGCTCTATATATATGGGAGAAAAACTCTAAAAGGAATGATGGAAAAAAATTATAGAATTCTTTTACTATTTTCTTAAGAACTTTTTGAGTTGTTTTGGATATTTTTTTCATTTTACTTAGTTTTAGAGGATGACAAAAGAGCAAAGCCAAAGGAATAAGAGATTTATCAGAAGGTCAAAATAGAAAGTAAACCCTGGGGAGTGATGTTTTCTTGTCTCTTATTTCATTTTTATTATAATTTTGTTTATGGCTAAGTTCTTTTGGTACATTATAACTATTTAATTTAAGTTGTTAGTCATCTACTTATTTTTGTCTAGTGAATGTTTATTCTCCTTATGTATAAAGTATGATTTAAGTTTATTTGAGTGCTTTGATTTGCTTATTATGCTTGATCACCATAATTAGCATGTTAGTCATTTAATTCACAATGAGAATTGGAATTCTTTGATGAAAAAACAAATGAATTTACTTAAAGCATTGAATTTACTTAGAGATAAGGAATTCACTTTGAGGGGTTAAAGAATTGGCATAAAACTTCATATTTTTTATTTATCTCTATAATGACATGAGAATACTTATAGACTCTAAGTAAGAACATCTTTATTGACAATGAGAATTGCTTTAAAGAATCTTGGCTAAATTCTCCATTCATACCATTCATACATGTGAGACCCCATACATGACCCTAATTTAATTTGCATTTTTTTAAATGAGAATTTTGTATGAGTAAGGGTCAATGGGGTAAATTATTATGTTAATTGCATGAAAATAAAATTTATGAATAAGGTTTAATATTAATTGAGGGTGCAATTGAAGTAAAAAGTATTATTTTGGGGTAAATTTGCAATTACAGCATCTTTAGAGGCAAATGTGGATAAATGAATAATTGAGAGGTCAATTTAAGAAAAAGAGTTAGTGGGGAGGTCACTTTATAACATGCAAAAAGGTGCATGGTTTTAATGTGACATGCAAAATCTTGAGGGATTAAAGAGGACATTTACCAAAGCACTATATATATGTGTGTGTGTTAGTGGAAGGAAAGAGAAAGTGAGAATTAGAGAGGGAGGTCGGCATTTTGAAGAGAGAAATCCAGAAATTCATCTTCTTCTTCTTCTTTCTTTTATCTCTACTAGATCATCTCAAGAAAATTAGGTGATAATTTTGTTGGTTCATCAAGAGTTTAAGGCATTAAGCTAAGGTAATTATTATGTTAATGAATCCTTCATCATCTTCTTCTCTTTTCTTTTCATTTTGATTGAAGAGAATATTAAATAAGTGTTGGAAATTTGATTGATGATGATGTTTGTGAAGGAGAAGAGGAAGGAAGAAAGAACAAAGGGAAAGAGATTGCAAGAAGTTAAAGACATAGAGATTTTGTTGTTGTTTTTGGCTAAGGTATGGGAACTTAGGATTATTCATATTGCATGTGAAATTATCTACTGGAACATGTTGTGGTTGGCTTGAAATCTAGAGAAAAGTAAAGAGAACACAAGATAAGAAATGCATGTGAGTCTTAAAAATTCTGGGTTTGAGTTCACTGGACCTAGTTGTACTATTTTGGTAATATCTTGAGTTTGAGAATATATAATTAGATGATTCCAATTGGGTCTTAAACTATACTTATATACAAAGATTTCATAAGAATAAATCACACTCAAATTCTGCCTCTAGATATTTTTTATGATTTATTGAATTTAGGAAAACTTCTAAATTCGGATTCTGGACCAGGTTGGGGAAAAATTGAGATATCTGTATGTAAAATGATCATAATGACATGAAATTAATTTCTATGAAAACTAGACTCATAAAGACACATTTTATATTAAGGAAGTAATGCCTAATTTTATTTCTAAGTTTGTCAAATAATTAGCATGAAATTCGTTGAATCTGTTGGGACTGTTAGGATACAGATGTTTGTATTTTGGGCATAAGTAATAGTAGAGAAGTCAAAATATTATTCTGTAAAATTCTGAGTAAACTAGATACCTAGGAGTACGTTTTTGATGAAGAAATGTTGGTCTAAATCTCTCTTGATTTTATGTTATGAATTTTTATAAGTGACAGCCCCCACTGTTTTGGTTCTATGAACAGCCTATAGTGTTTTTCAAATAAATCGAGTTATAGACCAGATATTAAGATTAATTTTGATGCTATGGAAACTAGACACATAGGGGAATAAGATTGTAGAAGTCCATTTTGCCTAAAAATGACATCTTCAATTTCAAATTTGGCTCACAATTCAAGTCCAGAATGCTGCCCTGTGCAGATTTTTGTGATATTTTATTCTATGACTTTTAATTAATTGAAATAAAAAGTTGTTTATGTGATTGTAAAATAAATTGGATAGAGCATGTAATATGACTATAAATGAAGGATTTATAGGCATATATATATATATTCGTATGTGTACATAAATAAATATTAGTGATGAAAATATCTAACTTATACATATAATTAGATTTGTACATGATTGTTATATGCTAAATTGATGTACACATATGTAATCCTATGATATGAAAGTGCACATGAGTTGAATGATGATAAAGGCATATATATAGATAAACATGCTTATAAGAATAAGCCTACTATATGCGAATGTACCTACAGGTATGTATATTTATAATTATGTTTATGAGTGTACGAGCATGTATTTGCCCTATGAGATAGATGATGTTTTAGCATGACTATGAATATGTGAGATGCTGAATGAGAATATGATCAAGTTTATGATATGATTATGTATATGAGTGTATGAGCATGAATAAAGTATTGCCTGCAATAGAGTTCAGATGTGGATAGATAGGCGCCTATAGGGAATTGCAGCTGCCACAGTCGACCTTTTTAGGTCCACAGTATAGTTGATCTTGCTGGATCTTGTACAACTCATTTGGGTTGTTGCTTGACTCTTTTGGGTCCTTGACCGGTCCACCGTATAGTTGGCCCTGATTGGGTCCATAGTTTTGATATCTTCGAATATCTACCGTTGATACTCTCGGGTATCCACCGATCCCGTTATCCACTCTTAGAACCTAAGCAGGCTAAGGAAAAGCATTAATATTTCACAGTTAATTACCGTATGAACTATGCTTCTGATATATGATTTATCTTGTTTAACTGCGGTTCCATAAGCATGAGTTGGTATCTATTTACATTATATACAGATCTCATCATGAATTGTATGTAATCAAGTATGCTATCTTTTACTTTTTCTTGACATGTAAATATTATTATTATTCAATTGTTTTACATGTCCTATATTTTTGACGACCATTGTGAGTGGTTGTCTTTCATGTTTAGAATTCCCCACTAAGCTGTATAGCTTAGCACGGGTTATTTTGATCCGTGTAGGTTTTTGGTAGTCAAGGCTTTTGCAAAGGAACCTTTTCTGCATCAGGACAGGCCAACACCAGTCTATAGAAGTAGATGTAGGAAACTTTTGATAAATCTTGTTTAGTTCCTTACATGTTTTAATATGTATAAGGGTTGTAATATATGTATATGTAAGTTATATGGAAATGAAGTTGTAATAAGCTCATAGTGAGAATGCTGGTTTATGCATGCATCTAGAAGCTATAATACTATAAATGTGCTGAAATGCCGAATGCTACACATGAAAGAAAAATGGCTAAAGTATGATGATATAGTATAATTATTAAGATGTTGGGATTGCATATGAAGTCAATATGCTTATTCAAATTTAAATGTACAGTAAAGATGTGAGAATCCTGATTAGTATATTAGTTATATGATTATTTGGATAAAATGACGTAGATTGTATTATTTATAGTAAAGATGTGGTTTAGGGTGTTTCAATAGAATTGTTAATTAATTCAAAGATGAATTAGTTTATTTGATTATAATGTATGTTCATCCCATCTTTTAAGTAATCTATTATCCAAAATTAACTTAATATATTTTAAGTAGTTTAGTATTTACATTAATTGCATGATTTTAATTGAAATTGTTACATATCCATTTACTTGTTGTTACATCAATATAAAATTTACCTCGTTTCCTTTGGAACGATACCCTACTCATCCTATACGCAGTCTAGTGAGACTAAGGGTTCAAATAAATCCCCATCAGATTTTGGCGCCGTTGCCGGGGAACGGTTCAAAATGAATTTTTATTGATTGATACAAATGAGTAGATGTTTTAGGAATTTATGATATAAATTAGTTATTTTGATATATGAATTGTGTTTTGTGTTTTGTTTGTTATAGTATTAGAATTTTAGTAATAATCTTAGACTAAAAGTATTTTTTTTATTTGTGTAGGGAATTTAGAAGGAAGCAACAAGAGGAACTTAGATTGCAAGTAGAAGGAGAACAAAGTGCTAAATTGGAGGAAGGTCATAATTTTTTAATTATGGCGGGCGAAGAAAGGAGAACGCTTGGTGATTTTGCGATACCAAATATTTCGGAGAGTTTTGGAGGAATAGCGGCACCAGCTATTGCTAATAACAATTTCCAGATCAAGCCGGCGGTCATTCAAATAGTGCAAAATAATCAATTTGGAGGTTTGCAAGGGGAAGATCCTTATGCTCATATCCATGCTTTTCTTAATGTGTGTGCTACGTTTAAAATTAATGGAGTGAGTAATGATGCAATTAGGCTTAGGTTATTTCCATTTTCTTTGAAAGAAAAGGCTCAAATTTGGCTTGCTAGTATACCTAGTGAGACAATAAATACTTGGGACCAATTAAAACAAGCTTTTCTTCATAAGTATTTTCCACCTCATAAAACGGCAAAATTTAGAAATCAAATATCTACATTTAAACAATTGCCTAATGAAACCATTTATACCTCTTGGGAAAGGTTTAAGGAACTTCAAAGGCAATGTCCTCATCATGGCTTGTCGGATTGGATGATTCCTCAAATCTTTTACAATGGGTTAATGGAGGAAAATAGAAATATTATTAATGCTGCTTCAGGTGGTAAATGGTTAGAGAAGACTGCTAAGAAAGTTGAAACTTTGTTGGAAGAGTTAGCCTCACAAGGCTATATGGGAGAAGAACCCACTATGGCGAAGGCTAAGGGGTTTTTGAAATTGGATTTCATTAATCTCTTGACGGCTAAGGTAGAGGCTTTGACAAAAATGGTAAGCAATTCTCATTCCAATGTTGAAAATGTTAGTCAAGTATGTGAGAAATGTGGTGGACCTCATATGTATGCTAATTGTATTGAGGGGTCTAGTGAGGATGTAAGTTTTGTTCAAGGAAACTATAATCAAAGGATGGGTCAAAATTCTAATTATTATAACCCACAATGAAGAAACCATCCTAGTTTTTCTTGGTCTAACCAAAATGCCCAATTGAACCCTCCTAATAATAACAATCATATGAGCAAATTACCTAACCCTTCACCTTTTCCAAATAAATCACCTTTAACCCCCACCAACCTAAATCCCATTTAGAGAATTTGATGGAGCAATTTGTTAATCATCAAATGACTACTAACAAGTAAAATAAGGAACAATTTAGGCAAATTAACACTAAAATTGATCAACTTGTCACTCATAATAAGATGCTTGAAACCCAATTGGCTCAACAAGCTACTTCTAGTGTTAAACCTTTAGACAAGCTACCAAGTCAACCTGAGTTTTTGCCTCATGAATCGGTTCAATCCATTATGTTACGGAGTGAAAAAAAGATTGAGAGTAATATTAAAGGTAATGAGAATCTTATTGTGAATGATGATCATGTTTTAGATGAAAGTACAAATGATGATGTGATGAAAAAGCTTAATGAACCTAAAGAAAATATAACCTCATCTAGGGAATATGAACCTAAAGTTAATTTAAATG
This sequence comes from Excoecaria agallocha, assembly GCA_037975025.1. NCBI lineage: Eukaryota > Viridiplantae > Streptophyta > Magnoliopsida > Malpighiales > Euphorbiaceae > Excoecaria > Excoecaria agallocha. Next base: position 34,999,274 of record CM075815.1, on the reverse strand, counting down.
TTTTGCCATTTCCTTAAAGACTTATTAGAAGAAATCTTGATAAGCAATTTGGCAAGTTTTTGAATTATTTGAAGGAACTTACTATAACTATACCCTTTGTGGATGTAATTAAGGATATGCCTTCATGGGCAAAATTTTTAAAAGAAATTGTGAGTCACAAGGGTAAACTTGAAGAATATGGTTATGTTTCTTTGGTAGAAGAGTCTAAGGCTATGTATTCTAAATACCCACCTAAGCTAAAGGATCCGGGTTGTTTCACGGTTCCTTGTGTTATAGTTGGTACATATTTTGATAAGTCTCTATGTGATATGGGTGTTAGTGTTAGCCTTATGCCTTATTCCATTTATAAAAAAAATTGATTTAGGTGAATTAAAGCCTACTAATATGTGTTTATCAATGGCAAATAAATCTATTTCACACCCTATAGGTATATTAGAACATATTCCTACCAAAGTGGGTAAATTTGTGATTCTTGCTGATTTTGTTGTGCTAGAAATGGATGAAGATTCGAAAATTCCCATTTTGTTTGGTAGGCCTTTCTTAATTACTCCTGGGGCTGTTTTTGATATGAATAATGGTAAAATATCTCTTGAAGTTAATGGTGAAACAATTGAGTTTAATGTTTTTGGCATGGTTAAATTTTTACCAATAGAGGTGGTAAATAAAATTGATTCTTATGATGTTCTTGATGAGTGTATTGATAGTGTTGTGCATGATTATGTGAGACAAAACCCTATTGCACCTTATTGTTTGAATGAAAGTTGTGATGAGGTTTTGCAAGTTGCCTTATATCCTTCCTATGGAAGATTTTCAAAAATTGAGTCTTTGAGAAAGGATGAGGATATGTCATCAAAGACATCTAAGGAGGAAGTCAAGCTTGAACTCAAGCCACTACTAACAAGCTTAAGGTACGAATTTCTAGATGCAAATTTTCAATTACATTTCATTGTTAATTCATTAATTGCTAAGCATAATGTGGATGCTTTACGTGGTATTTTACTTGCTCATCGAAATGCTATGGGATATTCAATTAGTGATTTAAAAGGGATTGCACCTAAAGTATGCATGCATAGAATTTTGTTAGAGGAAGATTCTAAGCCTTCAATTGAAGGTCAAAGAAGGCTTAATCCAACTCTTAAAGAGGTTGTGAGGAAGGAAATAATTAAATTGCTTGATAATGGTATAATTTATTCCATAAGTGATAGCAAATGGGTGAGTCCAATTCAAGTTGTCACTAAGAAAGGTGGCTTGACTGTAATTCATAATGATAATAATAATTTAATTCCTACTAGGACTGTCACGAGTTGGCATATGTGTGTGGACTATAGGAAGTTAAATAAGGCTACAAGAAAGGACCATTTTCCTTTACCTTTTATTGATCAAGTTATTGAAAGATTGGCTAATTTTTCTTATTTTTGCTACTTAGATGGGTTGAGTGGTTTCTATCAAATACAAATTCATCCACATGACCAATCTAAGACAACTTTTACATGTCCATATGGAACTTTTGCATTTAGACGAATGCCTTTTGGTTTGTGTAATGCACCAGCTACATTTCAAAGATGCATGTTTTCTATCTTTAGTGATCTTATTGATCAATGTGTGAAAGTTTTCATGGATGACTTTAGTGTGTATGGCATTACTTATGAGGACTGTTTATCTAATCTTTCTAAGGTGCTTGATAGATGTATGGAACATGGTTTGGTTTTAAATTGGGAGAAGTGTCATTTTATGGCTCAAGAGGGGATTGTTTTAGGACATTTAGTTTCTAATAGGGGGATTGAAGTTGATAGAGCTAAAATTGAAATAATTGCTAATTTCCCTCCTCCTAAAAATGTTAGAAATGTTAGAAGTTTTCTAGGTCATGCTGGCTTTTATAGGAGGTTTATCAAAGATTTTTCTTAGATAGCTAAACCCTTATGCACGTTGCTAGGCAAAGATGTTAATTTTCATTTTGATGAGGCATGTCTTAAATCTTTTGAAACTCTTAAACATGCTCTTGTCACTTCACCGATGTTGCAATCACCAAATTGGGATCAACCTTTTGAATTGATGTGTGATGCTAGTAATTATGCGGTAGGGGCTGTTTTAGGACAAAGAATTGATGGGAAGCCATATGTTATTTATTATGCTATCAAATTACTAGATGATGCCCAAATTAACTACTCCACAACTGAAAAAGAACTCTTGGCTATTGTGTATGCTTTTGATAAATTTAGGGCTTATCTTATAGGGCAGAAAGTCATTGTCTATTCTGATCATGCTGCTCTTAAGTATCTTTTAAGTAAGAAAGATGCTAAGCCTGTAGCACCCCTCATGCAAATACCCTATATTCACATGTATCAAGAATACTATTAATCATGCTCATACTACATGTTCAATTAACCATCACTTAGCCATTAATCATGCCATACGATTTCATATACTATTATTTGTGCCACCTGTCTGTTCCTGTTTTTCATTTCATGCTTAGTATCATGCATACTAACTATATGGATATTACTTCATGCATATCACATGCACACATGTTCTTTCGTAGCTTTACTACTGGTGAGTTACATTATCCCACATAGGTTATATACATATAAAAATATGACTGGCCATTATACAAAACATATGATAGCTGTATTACAAAATATCCTACATCAAGGTTATAAGTCGATTGTTGGCCCTTCCTGATGCAGAGAACGTCCCTGAGCAAAAGTCTTTCTAGAAGGTACCTACATGGATAAATAACCCGTGCTAAGCTATAAAGCTTAGTGGGGAATATCTACAGATGGATGGCCATACACAAGGCCATCAAAACATACATATACAATATGTTCATATACTATAATCAACATGTCCAACATAACATGGCAACAATAACATATACTTTAAAGCATAAGCATATTCTCATGTACATAAGCATTGTACCCGAGAGAGAGAAACACATATTTCTTTTTCATAATTCATATAGATGGAAATATTCCATGTGAACATATTCAATTGAAGCATAATTCCTGTGGTAAACCAACAATATAAGCCACATATCAATCTTTAGCCAAAATAACTTTAACTGTTTACTTTTGATCATTACTATGAATAACGTTTAGCCTGCCTTAGCTTTATCAGTGGATGCGGGAACTATGGATACACAATGGTATCAAATGAGGGATATCCGAAGATATCGAATCTATAGACCCAAACGGGGGCAACTGTACTATGGACCGGTCAAGCATACCCAAACGGGATAGCCTATCAACCCAAACGGGGCTGATCATGATCCAAATGGGATCATATACTATGGACCCAAATGGGCCAACTATGGCAGCTGCAATTTCCCTATAGGCGCCTATCTATCCACATCTAAAACTCTATCGCAGGCGGAACTATATTTGTATTCAATTCACATTTTAATACTGCATTCATAGTATACTGTTTGCACATATGCATAGTCTTATCAACCTGTGAATTCTCTGGTGCATAATCAGATACATGCACATTTCATATGCCAAGATATATATCTGGCTCATCTATATCTGTATGACTATATCATTTGCATCATATCATATAAGCATGACATATAATCATCATATCATAGACTTGATCATGCCCTCATTAAGCATTTCACATGTTCATAGTCATGCTAATTCATCTTCTATCTCATAGGGCAATTACATGCTCATATACTCATATACATAATCATAAATGTACATACCTGTGGGTACATTCGCATATAGTCGATTTATTCTTATGAGCATGTTTCCAACACATATATATATACCTTTATCATCATTCAAGTCATGTGCTATACAAAATATCAACATGTTTTCATATGGCATATACACATGCCAAGGTCATGCTATTATTCTCTTTTTCATATCACAAGTGCATATCAAAAGGTGCACTTTCATGTCATAAGATTTACATGTGTAGGTGTTTATCTCAATTTGGCATATGACCATCATGCACAAGATTAATTACATGTATGGTTCGATAATTCCTTTCTAATCTTTATTCATATTCACGAATGAACGCATGTGCATGCATACAATTCCTTCATTGATAGTCATACTACATGCCTTATTCATTTAACTTTCTATCACATAAGCAATTAGCTGTCTCAATCAATTTAAGAATCATATTATCAAGTGTAGCAACAATCTGTTCATACTAGCAATTTCTGTTACATAGAGTAGTCTAGAAAACTATTCCGGATTCAACTATAGATTACATGTACATAGAGATAGATTCAAGCTTAGGTTTCTTCATGTGAAATATAGGTATGGAAGTCTATTTTTCAATGCAAAATGAATCACTCAATTTGCTGTTCTATAGCTCAACTTATGAGCAAAACATCAAAGACAGGTCATTCAGTCGTGAAGAGGAGTTCGACTCGTGAAGGGATTCACGAGTGAAGCAAATAAGGTGATTCTCACGACTCGTGAAGGGATTCACGAGTGGAGAAGGAACTATACTTCATGACTCATGAAGTGGCTCACGAGTGAGGAAGAAAAACTCGACTTCACGACTCGTGAAGAGCTTCACGAGTCGGACTGATGTTCACGACTCGTGAAGTCATTCACGACTCGGCAAGTCTGTCTTCTTCAACCTTTCAACGATAAACTTCCAGAAAAACATAAATTCGATTCTGTAAATCCTATTCACTTCCAGTAATCCATTTTACATGCAATATGAATGGCCTAAATTCCCATACCTTGGCTGATAAACCCAATGTCTTCAACCTCTATCAATTCCCTTTCCTTTGATCCTTCTTCCTTCCTCTTCTCCTTCATAAATACATCGCCATGAACATACATTTCCAGCAAATGACATATTCTCAGTCAACAGAAAATGAAGAAGAAGATGGTGATGATGCAGTGTTAAAATGAGAGTTTAATTACCTTAGCTTAGAGCCTTAAACTCTTGATTAACCAACATGCACCATTAACATCTAAATGCTTGAGATAAATCTATGGAAATCAAAGAGGAAGAAGAAGATGAATTTCTGGTTTTGCTCTCAACAAATGCCGATTCTCACCATCAAATTCTCTAACCCAAGCCTTTTATACCCACATGACAATCTCCTCTTTAGTCCTTCATCATTTTGCATGTCACACAAATGCGACAAGCCTTTATGCATGTTAGACTTTAACCCCTCCACTAATTCTTTTTCAAACATTAACCTATCCATTTAAGCATTCTTTCAATTTAACCTTGAAGTAAATGCTTCTCTACACAATTGGCCACCAAAATGCCAAAAATACCAATTAACCCCAAATTAATACCTTTATCCTCAATTGCATCCTTAATTAACATTAAACCATACTCTTTTATTATATTTTCATGCAATTAACATAATAACATGTTAATTTACCCCCTTACTTAATTACAATAATATGCAAATTAGATTAGGGTCATGTTAGGGGCCTTACAATTCTCTCCCCCTTAAGAATTTCGTCCCCGAAATTCATACCTGTGTTGAATAAGTGAGGATGCTGTTCTTTCATAGCTGTCTCTGGCTCCCAAGTAACTTCTTGTATATCGTGATGTTGCCAGAGCACTTTAACAAGTGGAATTTGCTTATTTCTAAGCTGTCTAACTTCTCTAGCCAGAATTGCTATAGGCTCTTCATCATAAGTGAAATCTAACTGTACTTGCACATCTTGAACTGGTATCACATGAGATTCATCTGAACGATACTTCCGTAACATAGAAACATGAAACACATCATGAAGTTTGGCTAGTTCCATAGGGAGAGCCAACCTATATGCCACTGGCCCAACTCTTTGAAGAATCTCATATGGGCCTATAAACCTCGGGCTCAGTTTACCCTTTTTCCCAAATCTTAATACTTTTCTCCAAGGGGACACTTTCAGAAACACTTTGTCACCCACATGATATTCAATATCCTTTCTTTTCAAATCAGCATAAGACTTCTGTCTATCACTAGCTTCCCTCAATCTCTGCTTGATAACTTTTACCTTTTCCTCTGTATCTTTGACAATATCAGGACCAATAACTTTGCGCTCAGACAATTCAGTCCAGTAAACAGGAGTTCTACATTTCCGACCATACAAGGCCTCATAAGGTGCCATCTCGATGCTCCTTTGATAACTATTATTGTAGGCGAACTCCATTAAGGGTAGATATCTTTCCCAACTTCCTGTAAAATTCAAAACACATCCTCTCATCATATCCTCTAGAATTTGAATAACCCGCTCAGATTGCCCATCAGTCTGAGGGTGGAATGCTGTACTGTAACGAAGCTGAGTTCCCAAAGCTTGTTGTAAACTTTGCCAAAATCTCGATGTGAATCTCGGATCTCGATCGGAGATTATTGACACCGGAATGCCATGCAATCTGATGATCTCATTTACATAAAGTTCTGCTAACTTATCCAGGGAGTAATCCCTCCGAACTGGTATGAAATGAGCTGATTTAGTCAGCTTGTCAACTATAACCCAAACTGCATCATGCTTTTTCTGTGTAAGGGGTAATCCTGTTACAAAATCCATGGTAATATCCTCCCATTTCCATTGTGGAATTGGAATGGGGTTCAACAAACCAGAGGGTAACTGGTGCTCTGCTTTTACCTGTTGACAAGTCAAACATATGGAGACATAGGCTACCACATCTCTCTTCATACCAGGCCACCAATAACTTTGTTTCAAATCCTGGTACATCTTATTCCCACCAGGGTGCATAGTAAACACTATATTGTGAGCCTCATTCAATACTGTTCTCTTTAACTCTTTGTCATCAGGAACATATAATCTATTCTGATAATACACACCCCCATCTTCTTTCACTGAGTACTCAGACTGGGTCCCTTCATGTGAAGACTTTAAAATCTGTTGCAACTTTTCATCATGTTTCTGTGCATCAATCACTGTTTGCCTCAAACAAGGGCTAGCCTTCAACTGTGCTATTAAAGCACCATCATAAGCAAGTCTCCATTTACCGCGATGTGCAATCATAGTAGCCATCATCTTACGGCTCAAGGCATTAGCTACAACATTAGCTTTGCCTGGATGGTAACCCACTATACAATCATAATCTTTAAACAGTTCTAACCATCTTCGTTGTCTCAAGTTAAGTTCCTTTTGAGTGAGCAAATACTTGAGACTCTTGTGATCTGTGTAGATTTTGCACTTTTCCCCATACAAATAATGTCGCCAAATTTTCAAAGCAAACACTACTGCTGCTAACTCTAGGTCATGGGTTGGATAGTTTTGTTCATGTGGCTTCAACTGTCTAGATGCATAGGCAATTACTTTGCCATCTTGCATTAGCACACAACCCAAGCCAACTCTAGAAGCATCACTATACATAGCATACTCCTTTCCTGTAACTGGCTGTGCCAAAACTGGAGCCTCAGTCAGAAATTTCTTCAATTGATCAAAACTTGCTTGACACCGATCAGTCCACTCAAACCTTATACCCTTTCTCAACAGTTTAGTGAGTGGTGCGGCTATAACTGAAAAGCCTTTCACAAAACGACGGTAATAACCTGCTAAACCAAGAAAACTTCTCACTTCCGTCACATTTCGAGGCGGCTTCCAATTCACTATAGCCTCGATTTTTGCTGGATCCACTCTAATGCCTTCAAAAGACACAACATGACCAAGGAAAGAAATTTCCTTAAGCCAAAAATCACATTTGCTCAGCTTAGCATATAACTTATTCTCCCTCAGAGTCTGTAGAACAATTCTCAAGTGCTCAGCATGTTCCTCTTCATTTCTCGAATACACCAAAATGTCATCTATGAACACAACAACAAATTGATCCAAGTAGGGTCTAAATACCCTATTCATAAGGTCCATAAACGCAGCCGGTGCATTTGTTAACCCAAATGGCATCACCAGAAACTCATAATGCCCATATCGGGTTCTAAAAGCTGTTTTGGAAACATCCACATCCTTAACCCGGAGTTGATAATAACCCGTTCGCAAATCAATCTTGGAAAACACTCCAGCACCCTTCAACTGATCGAATAAATCTTTAATTCTTGGTAAAGGGTACTTATTTTTCACTGTTACCCTATTTAACTGTCTGTAGTCTATGCACATCCTCATAGACCCATCTTTTTTCTTCACAAACAAAACCGGTGCACCCCAAGGCGACACACTAGGCTTAATGAAGCCTTTGTCAAGCAACTCCTGTAGCTGTACTTTAAGTTCCTTCAATTCCAAAGGAGCCATCCTGTATGGTGCCTTCGAAACAGGAGTTGTACCCGGTAGAATGTCTATAGACAATTCAACTTCCCTTTCAGGTGGAAGACTAGGCAAGTCTTCTAGGAACACATCAGGAAACTCTTTCACCACTGGAATCTCTTGAAGATTCACATTCTCTATTCTTGAATCAAGCACAAGTGCTAAGAAAGCTTCACACCCTTTTTTCATAAATCGCTTAGCTTGCATAGCTGATATCATATTAGCTATGGGTTTAGATCGGATGCCCTGAACTAACGTTTCTTTACCATCAGCACCAATAAGAGTTACAGTTTTAGCTTCACAATTAACCACTGCGTGGTGTCTAGACAGCCAATCCATACCAAGTATAATATCAAATTCTCGGAATGGTAACTCAATAAGATCAGCAAGGAATTCTTTCCCTTGAATTACTATAGGACACTGTTTATGCACTCTATTAACAACAGCACTGTGACCCAAAGGGTTAGTTACACATATATCATATTCCATTTCATGTACAGTAGACTCATTTCTACCCAAATCCCCAGTGCAAACATAAGAATGAGTGGAGCCAGGATCAATAAGTGCATGCATGTCAGAATCAAAGAGAGAGAAAATAACAGCTATGACTTCCGGAGCACTCTGATCCTCTCTAGCTTTCAATGCATAAGCCCGAATAGGAACAACTGGAGCTGTGGGCCTGTCAACGGATTCAGAAATGTTCCTGGACTGGGATCCCTAGGGCTTCGATCCCCCAAGTCCTCTTCCTCTGCCTCTACCAGAAGATGGTGCATTAAAAGTTCCTCTACTGCCCTGTTGTTCAACATCCTGGTCCCTTTTCGAAGGACAGCTTGCCATGTAGTGACCAGAACCACCACACTTGTAACATGCTCCAGACAATTTCCTGCAACTACCCCAATGTTTCCTAGTACAATGGAAACACTCTGGAGGTTGCCCCCCACTCTGATTCCCTGAAGCTCCCTTTCCCTGTTTAGACATTACAGAAGACTCCAGTCTCCGATCCCTCTTTGCAGAACTATAGCCAGATTCAGCTGGCTGATTTCCTTATGCTCCTCTAGCTCTCTTTCCTGTAAAAGATCCACCCTTGGACCCACTTCTTCTCTGTTCTCTTTCTCTCTTTGCCATTTCATTCCTTTCAACTCGCAAGGCTGCTGTAACCAATTGAGTGAAGTTAACCACTTGCAAAGATGTAGACCCAATCAACTTTTCTCTAATATGCTCATTCAACCCATCTTCAAACTGTCTACATTTAAAAGCATCAATCAACATCTCATTAGGAACATATTTGCACAAGCGACTGAATTCTTTCTTATATTCAGCCACAGACATAGCTCTCTGTTTCAAGTTGAGAAACTGCTTTAACTTCTCTTGCTTATATGCCTCTGTAACATACTTTTTCTTGAATTCAGCTGTGAAGAATTCCCATGTAAGGGGATCTGGTAGCTGGGGTTGTCTCAACACCAACTTCCACCAATCATAAGCTGCTCCTTGCAATAGGGACACAGCACAAGATGCCTTATGACCCATTGGACAGCGAATTTCATCAAAAATTCTCTTTAGTCTTTCCAGCCAAAATTCAGCTTCCTCAGACTGTTCCAGATTAGTGCCTAGAAACTCTTCAGCACCATGCTTCCTAATTTCAGAGATTAGAGCTTTAGGTGCTGTCATTCTTTGAAGAATTTGAGCCATATCCTGTGATATCTTTAACAATGCTTCTGCAGGAATGGCTGCTGGGACCTCATTTGGATTGGAGAATGAAGGTCCAGTATTGGAAGGATTAGTTCTAACCGTCCTATTACTTTCAGCCGATTCCTCCAAAGCATCTCTAGAGCTTTCCATCTTTGATCTATAAGAAAACAGGAACTTCTGCATCAGGCCAGCAATCACTATATCATACTATAGAATCCTAGGTTCATCTTTACCCAGAAAAGACTAAACCTAGGCTCTGATACCAAAATTGCAGCACCCCTCATGCAAATACCCTATATTCACATGTATCATGAATACTATTAATCATGCTTATACTACATGTTCAATTAACCATCACTTAGCCATTAATCATGCCATACGATTTCATATACTATTATTTATGCCACCTGCCTGTTCCTGTTTTTCATTTCATGCTTAGTATCATGCATACTAACTATATGGATATTACTTCATGCATATCACATGCACACATGTTCTTTCGTAGCTTTACTACTGGTGAGTTACATTATCCCACATAGGTTATATACATATCAAAATATGACTGGCCATTATACAAAACATATGATAGCTGTATTACAAAATATCCTACATCAAGGTTATAAGTCGATTGTTGGCCCTTCCTGATGCAGAGAACGTCCCTGAGCAAAAGTCTTTCTAGAAGGTACCTACACGGATAAATAACCCATGCTAAGCTATAAAGCTTAGTGGGGAATATCTACAGATGGATGGCCATACACAAGGCCATCAAAACATACATATACAATATGTTCATATACTATAATCAACATGTCCAACATAACATGGCAACAATAACATATACTTTAAAGCATAAACATATTCTCATGTACATAAGCATTGTACCCGAGAGAGAGAAACACATATTTCTTTTTCATAATTCATATAGATAGCAATATTCCATGTGAACATATTCAATTGAAGCATAATTCCTGTGGTAAACCAACAATATAAGCCACATATCAATCTTTAGCCAAAATAACTTTAACTGTTTACTTTTGATCATTACTATGAATAACGTTTAGCCTGCCTTAGCTTTATCAGTGGATGCGGGAACTATGGATACACAATGGTATCAAATAAGGGATATCCGAAGATATCGAATCTATAGACCCAAACGGGGCCAACTGTACTATGGACCGGTCAAGCATACCCAAACGGGGTAGCCTATCAACCCAAATGGGGCTGATCATGATCCAAACGTGATCATATACTATGGACCCAAATGGGCCAACTATGGCAGCTGCAATTTCCCTATAGGCGCCTATCTATCCACATCTAAAACTCTATCGCAGGCGGAACTATATTCATATTCAATTCACATTTTAATACTGCATTCATAGTATATTGTTTGCACATATGCATAGTCTTATCAACCTGTGAATTCTCTGGTGCATAATCAGATACATGCACATTTCATATGCCAAGATATATATCTGGCTCATCTATATCTGTATGACTATATCATTTGCATCATATCATATAAGCATGACATATAATCATCATATCATAGACTTGATCATGCCCTCATTAAGCATTTCACATGTTCATAGTCATGCTAATTCATCTTCTATCTCATAGGGCAATTACATGCTCATATACTCATATACATAATCATAAATGTACATACCTGTGGGTACATTCGTATATAGTTGATTTATTCTTGTGACCATGTTTCCAACACATATATATATACCTTTATCATCATTCAAGTCATGTGCTATACAAAATATCAACATGTTTTCATATGGCATATACACATGCCAAGGTCATGTTATTATTCTCTTTTTCATATCACAAGTGCATATCAAAAGGTGCACTTTCATGTCATAAGATTTACATGTGTAGGTTTATCTCAATTTGGCATATGACCATCATGCACAAGATTAATTACATGTATGGTTCGATAATTCCTTTCTAATCTTTATTCATATTCACGAATGAACGCATGTGCATGCATACAATTCCTTCATTGATAGTCATACTACATGCCTTATTCATTTAACTTTCTATCACATAAGCAATTAGCTGACTCAATCAATTTAAGAATCATATTATCAAGTGTAGCAACAATCTGTTCATACTAGCAATTTCTGTTACATAGAGTAGTCTAGAAAACTATTCCGAATTCAACTATAGATTACATGTACATAGAGATAGATTCAAGCTTAGGTTTCTTCATGTGAAATATAGGTATGGAAGTCTATTTTTCAATGCAAAATGAATCACTCAATTTGCTGTTCTATAGCTCAACTTATGAGCAAAACATCCAAGACAGGTCATTCAGTCGTGAAGAGGAGTTCGACTCGTGAAGGGATTCACGAGTGAAGCAAATAAGGTGATTCTCACGACTCGTGAAGGGGTTCACGAGTGGAGAAGGAACTATACTTCACGACTCGTGAAGTGGCTCACGAGTGAGGAAGAAAAACTCGACTTCACGACTCGTGAAGAGCTTCACGAGTCGTACTGATGTTCACAACTCGTGAAGTCATTCACGACTCGGCAAGTCTGTCTTCTTCAACCTTTCAATGATAAACTTCCAGAAAAACGTAAATTCGATTCTGTAAATTCTATTCACTTCCAGTAATCCATTTTACATGCAATATGAATGGCCTCAATTCCCATACCTTGGCTGATAAACCCAATGTCTTCAACCTCTATCAATTCCCTTTCCTTTGATCCTTCTTCCTTCCTCTTCTCCTTCATAAATACATCGCTATGAACATACATTTCCAGCAAATGACATATTCTCAGTCAACAGAAAATGAAGAAGAAGATGGTGATGATGCAGTGTTAAAATGATAGTTTAATTACCTTAGCTTAGAGCCTTAAACTCTTGATTAACCAACATGCACCATTAACATCTAAATGCTTGAGATAAATCTATGGAAATCAAAGAGGAAGAAGAAGATGAATTTCTGGTTTTGCCCTCAACAAATGCCGATTCTCACCATCAAATTCTCTAACCCAAGCCTTTTATACCCATATGACAATCTCCTCTTTAGTCCTTCATCATTTTGCATGTCACACAAATGCGACAAGCCTTTATGCATGTTAGACTTTAACCCCTCCACTAATTCTTTTTCAAACATTAACCTATCCATTTAAGCATTCTTTCAATTTAACCTTGAATTAAATGCTTCTCTACACAATTGGCCACCAAAATGCCAAAAATACCAATTAACCCCAAATTAATACCTTTATCCTCAATTGCATCCTTAATTAACATTAAACCATACTCTTTTATTATATTTTCATGCAATTAACATAATAACATGTTAATTTACCCCCTTACTTAATTACAATAATATGCAAATTAAATTAGGCTCATGTTAGGGGCCTTACAAAGCCTAGATTATTGAGATAAATTTTATTGTTACAAGAGTTTGATTGGAAAATATGAGATAAAAAGGGGAAGGAGAATTTAGTTGCGGACCATTTATCTAGGTTGACCCACTGTGTTTTGCAAGATAATGATGATGGGGTACCTATTGATGAAGCTTTTCATGGAGAACATCTTTTTAGTGTAGTTTCCAAGGAAACTCCTTGGTTTGCTGATATAGCAAACTATCTAGTAAGTGGTATGCTTCCTTATGGTTTAGATTATAGGCAAATGAAGAAATTCCTTCATGATGTGAAGTTTTACTATTGGGAAGAACCTTTATTAAATAGGAGATGTGCTGATGGATTGATTAAGAGGTGTCTTCCTCATGAAGAAGTTGGTGAAGTATTAGCTCATTGTCATTCTTATGCTATAGGTGGTCACTTTGGGGTTTCTAAGACAGCTTCTAAAGTTTTGCAAGCTGGTTTTTGGTGGCCTACATTATTTAAAGATGTTAAGGACTTTGTTTTAAGTTGTGATAAGTGCCAAAGAGTGGGAAATTTGTCTAGGAGGAATGAAATGCCTTTACATGGTATTTTAGAAGTTGAATTATTTAATGTTTGGGGTATTGACTTTATGGGACCATTTCCTAGTTCTTTAGGGAATCGGTATATTTTCGTTATGGTGGATTATGTATCTAAGTGGGTGGAAGCAATTCCAACCATTATAAATGATGCCAAGGTGGTTAAGAAAATGCTTAAGAAAGTTATATTTCCTCGATTTGGAACACCTAGGGCCATTATTAGTGATGGTGGGTCTCATTTTTGCAATAAAGTTATAGAGAAATTATTGAGAAAATATAATGTGACTCATAAAATTGCTACACCTTATCACCCTCAAACTAGTGGACAAGTTGAGATTAGCAATAGAGAGCTTAAGTGGATTTTAGAGAAAATTGTCTCTAGGTCAAGAAAAGATTGGGCACTTAAGTTAGATGATGCTCTTTGGGCATATAGAATAGCTTTTAAAACTCCTATAGGTCTTACACCTTATCAATTGGTTTATGGTAAGTCTTGTCATTTGCCGGTTGAGATTGAACATAAGGCTTATTGGGCAATTAGAGTGTTAAATTTTGATATGCAACAAGTTGGTAGAAAGAGATTGCTTCAATTACAAGAATTAGAGGAACTTCGTATGAATGCTTATGAAAATGCCAAGTTATATAAGGAAAGAACTAAATCATGGCATGATAAACATGTACTAAAAAAAGAATTTCAAGTTGGTGACCTGGTTTTATTGTATAATTCTCGATTGAAGTTATTTCCTAGAAAATTAAAGTGTAGATGGTCGGGACCTTTCAAGGTTGTTTAGGTTTTTTCTTATGGGGCTGTTGATATTGCTAATGATAAAGGGGAGATTTTCAAGGTTAATGGACATAGATTGAAGCCTTATTTCATTGGTGATGCATTGGTTTCTACTCACAAAGTTTCTTTGTTAAATTCTTCTTTTGCATTATCATAATATTTTTGTTTATAATTAGTTCTTTTAGTTTGAATTTATTTGTTTTATGGTTTTTTTTAGAATACATTATATGTCTTTTATATAGTTTTTATGTTACTTGATTTCTTTTTCTTTGTTATTTTAATTTTTGGATCAAGTTGTTAAGATTTTGCAGAGAAATATTATAGAATTACATCATGTTCACGAGTGCATCACGACTCGTGAACATCTTCATGAGTATTCCAGTGGCTTCAGTCATTCAGTTGCGAGTAGAATCACTAGTCGTGAAGTGTATCACGTGTCACACAGAAGAGAAAGGCTCACGAGTCGTGAATGTAATACCGACTCATGACCATGTACATTTCTTATCTCTCTATTTTTCTTCACGAGCCGTGATAAATATGATGACTCATGAATATTTCTTCTTGTGCACAACATGCCTTATACTTCACGAGTCGTGAGGTACATACCAACTCGTGAAGCACTATTTCAAAGTTATGAGTCATGATTTTTACCTTCCTGTTTTTATCTTTAATTCATTTTTATTTCCTCATTTCACTTTTATTTCTTTTAATTAGGAGTATTAGCGATTTTAATTTAGCTTAACTACCCTTTATTAACTTAACTCCAAAGAGGGGGAATGGTTATAACTTATATTTAGGGTTTCTAAACGTCATATCTTTTCATTTTCCCCTCATTCTTCTATAAATACTGTCGTTAGTTTCATTTTCATTTTTTTTCAATTCTCTTTTCTTTTACTCTTCTCGTCCACTTTTTTCTCTTTAACTATAACTTCCATTTACTTTTGTCTCTTTGTTTTTATTTCTTTGCAACATCTTATTCTCATTTCATTTTTTCTCCATTCCCATTGCACATTGCTTTCTCTGTTTCATTTCTCTTTTACAACTATGGTTAGAACTAAGAACGTTTCAGCATCAAGGGGTCAGCAGGAAGGAGATGACACCCAACTTCAGAGTTTACAGATAGACTTTGGTTCACCATTCCCTCTTTCTTCCATCCATGAAGGTAACAGGTTCCTTGTTCTTAAGGATAGAGCAAAATCTCAATGTAAGTATTTTCCTAGCTCTTTGCTTGAACAAGTGGGTGTTCTTGATGAAATCAATGAGATGTTATCTCAATGTGGTCTCTTACAGTTGGTTAATATGCATGAGCAGTTCTACACTAATTTAGTTTTGGAGTTTTACACAAATTTCAAAAAAAATGCTAATAATCCTAGACTTGTAGACTTTCATTTGAATGGTGTTGATCATACTCTTACTTATTTCATGATGCATCGTATTTTTGGTTTTAAACCAAGTGGATTATGTACTCCTCCTAAGAGTTATAGACTTAATGATTTTTGAAACTTTCTTACTGGATTGACTACACCATATAGGGCTAGAGAGGCTAAATCAATGTTTATATTGGACTTAAAATATTGGATTTTGCATAAGATTCTTGCCTCCATTGTTTTTAACAAGCCTGAATTTAATAGAGTTTCTAGTTATGAACTATTTTTGATGTGGTGTGTGCATAATCGTAAGTCTATATGTTGGTCTTATTGGATTTTCAAACAATTATTGAATTGTGTTAGTCGCTCGGAGTCCCCTATCACACATGGTCATGTCATAGCTGCTATTGCTAGGGGAATTGATATTGACTTGCATACTTATGATTGTGTACTTCCATACTTATATTTTTCTAAGCATTTGTTTGTACGAGGAGAAGTCATTAACCATTCCTTTCAATACATACCACCTATTTATCGTTCTTGTTGGAAGGAACTACCAAGTACTTCTACTCCATAAGTGGCTGCTGTGGAAAGCACTTCGGAAGAGTCAAGACCAATGGAGCAAGGGCAAAGTGATGATCCTATGGAGGGTACACCTAGTCATTAACCTGTTTTCACACCAACAGCTGGATCTTCTTCAAATATCACCACTTTTATGTTCAATCAATTGCTACACAATCAATCCGCCATCCAAAGTCAATTGGCTTCCTTGGAGCAATCTACAAGTCAATTGGTTCATCGTCAACGCCGCCTTGAGCACAAGGTGGACGCTTTCATTGCCCAAGCGGGCTATGAGGTCCTATCACCTCCACCTTCACTATGAATTTGAGGGGAGTTTTCTTTCATCTATGCTTTTGTTTATTTTTAATTTTCTTTTTGTTTGTGTGTTTGTTTTGTTTCTCCACATTGAGGACAATGTGTGTTCTAAGTGTGGGGGAGCACTTGTGTGTGTTGTTGTTTGTTTATCTTTTTCTTTATTTAGACTAACTTTTATAGTGAGTTTTAATATAAGTATTGCTCATATTGTATGAAATATAGGTTGTTATAAAGATTCATTTACCTTTTATATTCATTTGATTAGTTATTCAAGATTTTCGGCATGTGTTTTATGTTTTTAAGTTATTTCTTTTTACTTCTTTCAACAATTTAGATTGTTTAGTCTCTTTACTAACTATGCTTTAAGGTTAGAGTTTGCTCATTTAGTTTAAGATTTTAGGATGATAGTTGTCTCATGGAAACTATAGCCATAATACTAACCTTTAGGCCTTTCAATAATGGATGAGGACTACTTAAAAAAAAAATAAATTTTGCAAGATGAAAATAAAGCAAGATGCATATCCAAAAATATTAATAAAGTATGTGATGGAGTGTAAAACGCACCCAATACTACATTCTCTTGCTATTCATGGGATAAAGTCTAAAAGTATACCCATGCTATAAAAAAAAGAGAAAGAAAAAGATTAAAAATATAGTCTAAAAATGCCATGAGATAGGTTTAAAGGTATGTGTGCTTGCAAATTGTCCTAAAAGGCAACAATGGTCTTAAACTTTTAAGCTTTATGATCATTATTCTCTCTTGAGCATGGTTAGTTTTGAGATTTTACTATCTTGATGTTGGAATTAGTAAATTAGGTGACTTGATAATCTAAGATGCATGTTTTAAATCTTGATGTACTAATATTTTGAGTGTTAAGGTATTTGATTTCATCTCAATCTTATCTTAAGTAAAAATTGAGCAATGCTTTATAATTTAATTTACTTAGTTTGACTTGAGATTAAATTTTCTCACTTTTCTCTTGCTTGGGGACAAGCAAGGTTTAAGTGTGGGGGAAATTGATATCATGTAAAATGTCTACCTTTTAATATGTGTTTTTCTCTTGTTTATGTAGTTAAGTATGTAATATTATATGTATTTTTATATGTTTATGTCCAATTTATGTGTTTATGTTTGCTTTTAGGAAAAGTTGGTGAAGTGTGAAGAAAATGAAAAACCTGGTGAAGTTTCAAAGAAGAAGATCACGAGTCGTGAAAGGGATCACGACTCGGACAAGAGATCACGAGATGGAAGGCAGCTCACGAGTAAAGCAGAGAAGAAGGGCTCACGACTCGGCAACAAAATCACGAGTCGTGAAAAGCTTCTTTACTCGGATGGAGGTTCATGAGTCTAGAAGAATAGAAGGTGCTCACGACTCGTGAGGGTGTTCACGAGTCGGACAAGGCATCTGTTTCCAAAACGTTGTGTCTTTTGCACCTGATCTTTCAGCCATAAATCATATCCTTTCAGAGCAACCTTCTGTGACTTATTAAGGGACATATTTGTAGAGTCAAGCTCTATATATATGGGAGAAAAACTCTAAAAGGGATGATGGAAAAAAATTAAAGAATTCTTTTACTATTTTCTTAAGAACTTTTTGAGTTGTTTTGGATATTTTTTTCATTTTACTTAGTTTTAGAGGATGATAAAAGAGCAAAGCCAAAGGAATAAGAGATTTATCAGAAGGTCAAAATAGAAAGTAAACCCTGGGGAGTGATGTTTTCTTGTCTCTTATTTCATTTTTATTGTAATTTTGTTTATGGCTAAGTTCTTTTGGTACATTATAACTATTTAATTTAAGTTATTAGTCATCTACTTATTTTTGTCTAGTGAATGTTTATTCTCCTTATGTATGAAGTACGATTTAAGTTTATTTGAGTGCTTTGATTTGGTTATTATGCTTGATCACCATAATTAGCATGTTAGTCATTTAATTCACAATGAGAATTGGAATTCTTTGATGGAAAAACAAATGAATTTACTTAAAGCATTGAATTCACTTAGAGATAAGGAATTCACTTAGAGGGGTTAAAGAATTGGCATAGAACTTCATAGTTTTTATTTATCTCTATAATGACATGAGAATGCTTATAGACTCTAAGTAAGAACATCTTTATTGACAATGAGAATTGCTTTAAAGAATCTTGGCTAAATTCTCCATTCATGCCATTCATACAATTGTTAATTAATTCAAAGATGAATTAGTTTATTTGGTTATAATGTATGTTCATCCCATCTTTTAAGTAATCTATTATCCAAAATTAACTTAATATATTTTAAGTAGTTTAGTATTTACATTAATTGTATGATTTTAATTGAAATTGTTACCTATCCATTTACTTGTTGTTATATTAATATAAAATTTACCCCGTTCCCTTTGGAACAATACCCTACTCATCCTATATGCAGTCTAGTGAGACTAAGGGTTCAAATAAATCCCCATCAGGGACAACCTGTCCTATCAGCCCACTGGCACAAGCCAACGTCCATGCTCTCATCTACCTCCTGTCACATCGCCGCTCACCTACTCTGACTGCCGGTTATTACCGCCTAAGGTACTCAAGTACCCCTCCAAATAACTCCTATAAATAGCCTAAAGCATGATGGCTTCAGGTATTGAACTTCTAAGACTTTCTCTCTCGTCTTGAATACTCTCTCTCTCTGAAGTTACTAACTTAAGCTTTGGAGTACTAACGTCCAAGTCCGATCAAGCACCCCCTTTTGTAGGTTTAATTATCTGATCAACCTTTCAACTGCTAGTTCTCCTCTTGTAGGGTATACGGCTGCCTAATCAGCTATTTCGGCTACCGATCTCTCTCTCACAGATAAACCATTTTAGGTTTTATCATTTGATGCTCTCGTTGAGAGGCATGATAGATTCAAGATCTCATGAACTTACGGCTCATGGTGTCCGTAGTTGCAATAATCGGGACAGATCCGAACCTTTAAGGTTAAGAGAGAGAGCTTTCAGATCACCAGTTGGAGGTGACCCCCTCATAAATCTCGATGATACGGTTGCACAATAATAGGAGAACACCCCTATTACTGTAGGGGACATGCACGCCGTACTTGGTCACCTCACTGAGAGCGTAGTCCAAGCCCTGGAAATAGGAAGAATGCTCAGAACTTTTGAAGACGATCAAGAAATGGATTTGATGGTCGAGGACTTCGAAAGGAGGAGGAATAGAGGGATTTTCCTGAGAGAGCCAATGAAAGTCTCAGAGATTACATTGTTTGCTTTCAAGCTGCAATGTTGAAAACAGGGGATTTAAGTGTGAAATTGGAATCAAATGCTCTAGCAAAAGGCATCGCAGATCGCCCATTTGTCAAATCGCTAATAACAAAGCCACCAAGTAGTTTTCCCAACCTAATGGATAGGGTCAAGCAATGCGTCCAGTTAGATGATGCTCTGAGATCCAACAGAATCGGGAAAACTAATGTAATAGACAGACTATAATATTTAGACGGTCGGCCATTCAATAGAACCCCTGCTTCCGATCGAATAGAAGGGAGGCTGAAACAGTCGGTCTTCTCGAGGATTTCGAAGAAGGCAATTGAGGACGAGTGGAATAAACCTTACCGCTGCAATAGTCGGTTGGCTGGGACTTTTACCCCCCTCAGTGCCAATTCTCTCCAAATGCCATTGAATGCCAAGAGAAAGCATGGAAAAACCAATTGACTCAAAATGGCCAAGTAAGAGGAGAAGCAGTGGAGGCCCCGACAAAAGTCATGAGCTATCCCACGAAGAGATTAGCAAACAACAACAAATCAGGTGCAATTGTTACAATTTGAGTTTTTAAAAGGCATCTGTACTAAATTTGAATGCTCTCTCATCCTCCTGTAATAAGTGCTGAAATACCAGCTTGTCTTAATATTACTTGTTTGCCATTTAAAGATATATTCTCTAGTGACAGCAATGAAAAGAGGCTTGCAACATGCAGAAAGCTGTTGAAAATACGCATGTAAAATAAATGCCTCCACAAAGTAAAAATAGCTAAAAAAATAAATAATAATAATAGGTACGTGCCTAAAACTTGCAAATTTAATACTTATTATTTGAGTAAACTTATTAATTCTCTAGCAAATTGGTTTTTTGGATCGAATCATTTTGCCGTCGAGAGTTCGAGATAAAAGCCTTGAAGGCCCATAGACCTCACCCCGATCGGATGGTATTTTGCCACCGCTAAGAATGGGTCAGAAGAGCATCCATCCCCAGGAGCGGATCGAATGGTATTTTGCCACCGCCAAGAGTGGGTTAGAAGAGCGTCCATCCCCAGGAGCGGATCGGATGGTATTTCGCTATCGCCAAGAGCGGGTCAGAAGAGCATCCATCCTCAGGAGCGGATCGGATAGTATTTCGCCACCGCCAAGAGCGAATTCGAAAAGCATCCATCCCTAGGAGCGGATCGGATGGTTATTACCGCCACTGTGAAGAATGGATTGGATCGAAAAGGTGTAAAAATGCCTCAAGAAATTCTCATTTATTGCCAATGGCAACTTTGAAAATATCACAGACAATGATAAAATTTTATAAACAAAAGGGGTAACTCCCCGTAAGCGGGTATCTCCCAAAGACAAGGTTCTCCAAAGGGTAACTCCCCGTAAGCGGGTAACTCCCAAAGACAAGGTTCTCCAAAGGGTAACTCCTCGTAAGCGGGTAACTCCCAAAGACAAGGTTCTCCAAAGGGTAACTCCCCATAAGAGGGTAATTCCCAAAGACAAGGTTCTCCGAAGGGTAACTCTCCATAAGTGGGTGACTCTCTTCGATCTCAAAGATCAAATTGCATGGAGGGGGACTAGAGTACACCACCCAAAATAAAATTAACTACAAGGCCAGCTCATTAAAAGCCCACGAAGAGGCCTAAGGAGATCGGGGATAAAGGCCGTGGCGTCTATAACCCCCACGAGTAGTCATAACTCCATCATTAGGCTTGATGTCATTCCCAAGCATGAAATAAGAAAGATCCCCCTTACTGTAAAATTCATCTTTTAGGTCTAACATTATTTTTGAATCTAAGTTGCAGGACGCCTCAGTGCCTAATCACCAGATTCGACGCCTATCCTGACAATCGGCATAGCCATCTTAATTTCGATCGGATAAAAATGTCTAGACCTAAACAGTTCAGATATGAAGGGTGCTTACACCCGTTCAACTCTGACAATAAATTTGCTAGATTTAATGTCTATCATGAATCCAAGATACGAAAGTTGATAATTGAGTTAGCCAACTCTTTCAAACAAATATCTGATCAATACAACAAATCTGAGCCACAATTATTGACCAAATAGTTCATTTGGCACATCCGATCGTACTAAATAACTGTTGATAGAATCGTATATCACAATGCTTGGTAATGCTTGAAAGGGCAAATTGAAGATTCAGGGAGTATTTTTCCTTAGCCAAATTCACACATTCTTCATAATTGATTTGCATAATTCTCCTCAGTTAATTTGATATTTCCTCCTCAGCTGATCTTATGGTGAATATTTACTGAAATGAGAACTGCAGTCTATAGACGTGGTTGAGAAGAAGCTCTACTATTATATATGAATAATTCTTACAAAGCGTGAACAAAATCATTATAGCAAAAAACTACGCTTCTACATTCCATGTTTCTACATCAAAAGAAGGGCCTTGCAATGGCTTTAACGGGATATTAGAAACACCCCAAACATATCTCAGTTGATCCATGGTATCTCTCTTTTAGGTAGAAAACCTTTTCTCAAGCTTCTTTCTCTGCGCCACCTCCTTCTCCAAAGCAGCCTGCAATGAATCCCGCTCCCCACGAAGAGCATCACATTGGGAACATTCAATCGATAGACAAGCTACGTCACCTTTGAGGTGGTCCACCTCTTGTTGTCGAGCTTTCAGATCTTGAGAAAGGTGGGGGTACTCCTCTTTCAGCTTTTCCACTTTCGATCGGGCAAGTAGAGACTTCTTTCTCGCCAAATCATATCTAGCCTCCGCTTCCTTCCTGGCCCGATCAAAATCTTCCCATTTCTTTTTACAAAGATCGACCACGCCATGCAGGCACAAATCCCTTTTTATCAACTGAAAATTATATCAGTGAGAAAAGAAAGGTTAGGGAATCAAGAGGATAACAGACTGCAAGATGAATGTTTTCTTAAGAATGAACATTTTGAAAAATACCTGTAGGGTTTGCCATTGAAAAAGGCTACGTTCTTGGGACAGTATGTCGGGATCTCCCATTGCCTTATAATCACCCTCTTGAAGCATACCCCGATATAAATAATTTGATACGTCTCTATTGTCAATTGACCAGCCATAACCAAATAGACTTTTCAAAACCTCTCCTAGTGATGAGGCCCGATCTTCGGTTATTCTGGCAATCACATTTTCGACGCCCCCTTATTTCTGGGGGCAAATTTTGCATCTACCGTTGCTACTAGGTCATCAATTTTCTTTTTAGCCATCTCCTTGATTCTCCTTGGGGCATCTTCGTCCATTGTGGCCATGTTCGGTTGGACTGATTTCTCCTGATCCTGGGCTGTTCGGTCCCTCCAGAAGTCAGTTTCATCTCTAAGCAAATAGGTATGAGAATGATCCTCGGGCAATGGCCGGTTGGAAGAGGACCCCGGAGCGGTTTGAAAAGGGCAGGCAACAGGAGTTGCGACATCACTAGGAGCAGCAATGAGAGTGCTAGCAGAAGGATTGAAAGCTTGAGCTTCCAAAAAAGGCACAAGTCTTCTCTTTTTTGATTTCTTCTCTTCCTTGGCTGCACGATTTGCTTCCATTTTTGCTTTAGCTCAATCGGCCAACCGTTTAACAATATCGTCTCCCTTAAACATCACACCTGCGTCGAAAAACGTAAAAGATAAGTACTCCTTCCAATTAATGTAGACTTTTAAACATGCAATGCATGATGTTCAAAATGCATTTAACTTTGACGTCTATAATTTGCATCAATATTGACGTCAGAGTCTGAGGATTCGATCAAAATGCCAAGAGGATGGTTGGAATTATATGGTTTTCCATGCCTCCAACATCGATCTCCATAAAGATCAATCGAAATACTAGTTTTTCAAAAGGCAATGGCTATGGTAGGTCGGAGTGCACACGACAAATCCTCCAGTTACCCCTAATAATAATAATAATAATAATAATAATAATAATAATAATAATAATAATAATAATAATAATAATAATAATAATAATCTTTCTTCAAAGCCTTATGGGAAGATAATATGACGATTGTCTTTTTTTACGATCGGGTTTTGAGCAGAGCATTTATTTCCATCCATTCAGAAGCCCAAGGGCAATTTTATATAACACGTAAGAATTGTAATTTTGAAGACATTAAGGGGAAGTCTCGCCACCACACCCCACTTCTTGGATGGCCAATAAATTGCTCATTATCTTAATCATCCTCTCCTATGAGAACTCTACAAGACAAGTTGGCATCCCATATTCTTTCTGAGCTCTAAAAAATCTCCCTGGTTGAAGAACGACCGTGTCTCGATTCCATTTTTTAGGGAAGGACAGGAATAGTGAATAATGTAATATGATGATGATACAAAAGATAAAGAAAATTAAGCGATAGGAATTGCCACTTACTTGGGTAATTCGATATCTTTGTGCAAAGTGCTGAAATCTACAAATCTTCAAAGCATAAAAAGAATATGGCAGAGTTTTGTTAAGGATTATGGAGAAGTCGTATAAAAATTACCTATTTATAATCACAAAAAACTTTTAGAATTCTCCAAACACCTCAAAAGTTGAATAACTGCCACGCCTCTCCAAACCATCATGACGGTTTTGATGCGTTGCCCTCGACATGCGCATTGGCAATAAATACATAATAGTTGATATGAACAGGCACGACTTATCGAATTCAGGCCAATTTGAAAATTTCCGCCAAAAAAGACAGGTGTAGGTATAGGAAACCGCCAAAATTGGGAGGCTCACATTAAATTAAGAAAACCCCCTACAAAGTCGCCAAAGTTTTTGTTAATTTGGAACCCTTATAGGGCCGAACGTCCCTAAAAGTTGGAACATTGAAATGCCCGATAATTACTGAGTATAATCATACAATGATTGATATCCGATGAAGAGGATGTTCCCTATTTTTTCTTTATCTTTGGAAAAAGGGTACGTTTTGTTTGTTTGTTTTTAGACCTTGTTTTTGTTTGTAGGTTGTTTATCCCGACCGATGAGTAATCCAAGTCCGATCGGAGCTCCCAGTGTTAACAATATGAGACAAGATCTCATATCGATCAGTTGAAGAACAATCCATCGCCTACAATCGACTACAATATCTCCTGAAAAGACAATTTCCATAAAAATATCAAGGGTTCTGACCGATCGGGTCGTATTGTCAAAATTTTGCTACGACCTGACGTAATTGAAAACATGAAAGTTGGAACCCACTTGCTCTCAAGATAAGTTCTTCTGTTAAGCTCGATGTTCATTTCGGGCTAAGGGTGCGAGTCACCAAATCCTCAAAGCAATATAAAGGTCGAAAGGTCATTCTCCATGTATGATTCTCCAACAAACGACTGATCGGATGGTACTTCGGTTAAATTAAAAATTATCAAGTCGCACTAGGATGCTCGAAAAACACATTTAAATTCAGGAAGTATTCTCTATTAATCAAATTTACGCATTCTCCACATGGGATCTTCATATTTTGTCAATGATATTTTTCTCATCAGTTATTTTCATGACAAATGTCGCTTAAAATGAGAATTACGGTACAAAGATGTAATTGGAAGACAAATCGACTCTCACATATGAAGGGTTCTTACAAAAAAAAAACTATGATTCAGAAACTTTGCCGAAGTTCGATTAGTCCGAGGCAATCATCTAACAATAGTGTAATTTTTTAGGCTAATACCGAGCAAAATCGAACGTGTTGACAGCCTTGATGATGATGGCTTTCCCCACATTGGTGCCAATTGGCTGACTGGTGATAAAGTAAGGGGAGGTGCATAGAATCTGGCCAAGATCATAATATAAAATTGAAGTGCACCACTGCAACCATGCCCATAAATGGGGAGTGATTGGCTTACTATTCTCACCTCCAAGTGTTCCCTTATTCTTCACCATGGAATTTAGGCGAACCATTGTAGATATCTTTGCGGAAAGATCATGTTGTAAAGGGACTTCAATCACCTTTTCCTCTACGAGTCTTAAAGGGCGAGCCACGATCCCATGGTTCTCATAAGCCTTAAGAAAACACCAATCTATAAACTCTGTGTCACTTGAAGCCATATTCGATAAAAAAAAGGACGAAGAGGCAGGGGATATTACAGAGGAAGAATTATTTAGTTAATCTTGCTGAAAAACATGATAAGAATTTTCTACTTTCACCAAGAATGGCAGAAAAATAAAACAAAATCTCCCCAAAGCCATCTATTTATAGGCTCCAAGCTACTAGAATTCTCCAATCACCTCTTCGCTGAATAATCGCCACATGTCTCCAATCAATAAAATGCATTGCAGAGAGTGAAACGTCGCCCTCGATGCATGAGCCAGTGTTAAATGCGTAATGGAGAATGAAGCATCATCCTTGGCATGTGTGCAGGCATTAAATGCGTAACGACTATCCAAAATTGATGGATGTAACCCCTCAAATTGGGTACTTCCCAAAAATTCAAAAATCCCGCCAAAAGAACTGAATGGCACCTCGCCCGGTTGAACCTGTTCGGGGGGGGGACAAGTGATAACTATAGAAAAAACATTCTTTAAGGTCTAGCCAGTATGGCCTAATAGCATTCGAGGCGGTCCAAGTCCAATAACAAAAGGGCAAGGCATGAGCTGAAAGGCAACTTAAGGAAGCAAAGTGTCCGATCAGACTGATGGGATAACCTTTCCTGTCAGCCCACTAGCAAAAGCCAATACCCATGCTCTCATCTACCTCCTGTCACATCGCTTCTCACCTACTCTGACTGCCGATTATCACCTCCCAAGGTACTCAAGTACCCCTCCAAATAACTCTTATAAATAGCCTAAAACACGATGGCTCCAGGTATTGAACTCCTGAGACTTTCTCTCTCTTCTTAAATACACTCTCTCTCTGAAGTTACTAACTTAAGCTTTGGAGTACTAACGTTCGGGTTCGGTCGGGCACCCCCTTTTGCAGGTTTAAATATCCGATCAACCTTTCAACTGCTAGTTCTCCTCTTGTAGGGTATACGGCTGCCTAATCAGCTACTTCGGCTACCGATCTCTCTCTCACAGATAAACAATTTTAGGTTTTATCAGACAACATCAATGTTAATTTTAAGCTATCCATATGGAGGGCATTTCCATCTTGGTGTAATCATATCAAACTTGCAAGTTATAATATTATTATAATAATGACTTCTAGCAAAAATCTACTTGTTGAAAAGTAAAAAGACAAATTTAATAATGCAATTAGCAGGCTGAGATTTTTTCTTCCACACCACTCGGTTTCTATAATTCCAAATACCCTATAGGATTATAGAAAACTTCCCATGGATATCTAATCCCAACAAAGCAAATAGAGCTGATAAACTCAAATCATCACCCATAGCTAACAAAATATGTTGTAATCTACCAAATCTCCAAAAGTATTTAGCAAACTCACATTCAATTAATAAATGTAAGATACTTTTAGCTCCTGTATATGGAACAAAAATGGGAAACTTCGACTTTCTGGAACAATAATAAATCTTTCATTTGAATGCAACCCATAAAAATATGCCACAATAGATTCTTAACTTTGGCAGGTACCTCAAGTTTCAAAACTTTTTTCCAGCAAAAAGAAGAATTAGAAACCAAAGAAAGATTTGAATATTACATCAATCTCCTATAAGCACTTTTAATAGTGTATGACCTTTAGGGATTTAGTTTCTAACATCCAAGACCATCTATCCTCAATAATTCTCCAATTCAAAGGGATTTTAAGCATTGAATCTTTATCTCTTTAATTAAAATTAGAAGAGATAAGATCACAATTCGAAACTCTATATTTCTCCAAGATCAAATCATTAACAATATCAATGTCCCCATTAACATCTGAAGTAATAAGTGGATGAAAAAGATCTATTAACTCTAACATGAAATTGAAGTAAAATCTCCAATCCAACATCGGCAACCTTGCCTCACCACACTTTGAGCTGCCATAATGCTATGCCAAATAAAGTTAGGGTCATTGCCAACACTAGCTTCAAGAAAAGTACAATTTTCGATAATACCTGGCTTTAAGAATCTTCGCCATAAGGGAATTTGGGCTATTAAGATCTTTCACCCTTATTTCCCTAAAAGAGCCAAGTTGAACTCATGAAATTTATGGAAACCTAAACCACCATCAATCTTTTCATTGCATAATCAATCCCAACACATCCAACTGATTCCCTATTGCCTATTTTTCTTTGAACCCCCCACCGAAAGGAACTCATCATGGTTTTAATTCCTTGCAAAGATAAACATTAAGTGGCAGCTAATAAACATTCATCACATAATTAGAAACCACTTAAGCTATGGATTTAAGTAAGACTTCTTTCCAAATCTAGATATACCCACCCGATTCATTTTTTGATTTTTTTCCAGACTTTATCCCTCCCAAGTGCTCTGAAAATTAATACTTTGTCCTGAGGACAATCTCATAACTCATCAAAATACTTTTGATGATATTGATCTCTAGATTATTTTCTCTAAAGAATAAAAAGCTATCATTAACCAAAAAAATTTTGTGAAATAGGAGCTGCTCCTGAACTACATTACAACCATAAAGATCCCTCGGGCTTCAAACTTTTTAAATAAGCTGGATAGGCTTTTAGCACAAAAGGTTGAATAAATAAGGCGAAAGCAAATAGCCCTGCCTTAAAACTCTTTTTGGTATAATTGGGACAACCAACCTATCACCACAATTAATAAAATATCTAATTGAAGAGACACAAAGCATAATCGGGTCCACCAACTTTTCATGAAAGCCCATCTTTAACAAAACATATGGCAAAAACCTCTATTCAATTTTATTTTATGCCTTACTCATGTCAAGTTTTTCAGAGTCGCATGCCCTTCTTACCCTGCCATTTTCCCTTCATGAAGTACGAGATCTCTAAAGCAATAATAGCACTATTAGAGCTTAAATATCCTTGAATAAGAGAAAGCTAATTCTCCAAAATAAGAGAAGGAAGTATACTTTCCATTCTAAGAGCTATCATCTTTGAGAAAAGTTTCCTTAACACATTGTACAAGGAGATCGATCTATGATTGGCCATAAATTCAAAATGCTTCTTATTCAAAATCAATATCAAAGTTGTATCACTTAAGGTCACATGAACCTACTTATTGGCAATAAAATCCAAGCCTGTGCCCAAAATATCCTTAATAATTATACCTTAAAAAGCTTGGTATAAACCTGAATTCATCCCATTCAATCCCGAGGATTTCGAGAGCAAACTAAACACAATGTTTTAACCTTTTTTGTAGAAAAATTCTTTATCAATATGATATTTTGATCCCTTATCACCTTACTTGTAATGTCACTGAGAACATTTATAGGCTAAAATCCTAGAAGATTTGAACAAAAAACCAAAATAATTGAAAATAACTTCCTCTAAGCCATTACCCCATGTAAGGGCCTAAAACATACTTTAGTGGTATCATAGCATGTTAAGGCACGTTAGGAAGTAGGCATAAGGAGTTAAGCATCTTAAAGCATAGTAAAGGACATATCAAATATGAACTTAAAAGTTGAAGGCAATTCGGTAAATTAATTTAATTGTTGCATGCATGGATGCATACATAAACATAAAACATAGATTTATATGTCAATAGAGTTTGAAATTGATGCAGTTAAGTAAGTAATGGCAGTTTCGGGTGAAATTATAATTACACAAAGATGAAAAAGTGCAACTAATAGGAATTGGACATATTTACACTTCTAGAAAAGTGTGTAAAATTAAAAATATTTGTGTGGAGGAAGTGAGTCCAGCCCTTTGTCTGGAAAATTCAATTTTCTCTCTTCCTCACACACAAAAAAATTTACATAAGTTGATATATAAGGAAATCATAGAAAGAAATCAATAATTTGTGCAATTAAGTTAATCAAGATAAGTTATTTCATGCTTTTTAGTAGGAAATTAGCTCCTCCTTGTTCTCTTTTTCATTTAAAGTTATAAGATAAGTATGTATATGAAATTGAATCTTGAGCACTATGTGATTGTGTTCTAGTTGAAGAGAAAGCTAAGAACAAGGGAAAAGAGAATATTTAAAGCAAATTGGGCAAGTTAAAAAGTTATGAAATTTTTTAACTCGTTGTTTACATATGAAAATGGAATTTCTATTGTAGATTGGCCTTAGAGGCATTTTCAGGTGTGTGAATAATGTTGGTGATTGATCTTGTTGTATTGGCACTTTGGTCTCGCGTACAAGGCCAAAGTTGGATGATTGAGAATTATTAACTCATGGTAATGGTAGGGTTTATTGAACAACATTATGTAATTTGGCCATATCTTAGCCCATAGACATCCAATTTGGGTGATCCTAATTATAAATTAAACTTAAGATATAGACCTAAAATTTTGTAGAAGAAGACAAAGTCTAATTCTGTACCTAAGTTTATCTGAATTTGGTTAAATTACTAACTTGATGTTGCATTTATTTCGGAGTAGTTCATGTTGTTATATGTATATCTCTTGAAATAATTGACCAAATTGTTTTTTTTAATGATATAAAAACTAGAGACATAGGAGAAAAATTATTTAAAGATTATTTTGCCTAAAAACTTTATTTTCTATGTCTTAATGGCTGTGTAAAATGGGCTTGGGAATCTTCAAGAAATCTAGGAATTGGGTGCTACTCGAATGTTTGGAGTAGGAAATGGCCTTGTATGATGCATTTTTGACTCAAATTTCAAAATAATATGACATACATGGATGTCACAAAACTAAAATAGCTATGTCCCTTCTAATTTTATTCTATTATTTATATTTTACTCCCAAATGTTACTGAATCCTACCTGAATCTTCTTGAGTCTTAATGAAACTTTACAAAAATATTCATAAGGGTAATATGATACTTATCATATACATATTAGGTATATATATTCTTAAATATTATTCATGTAACATTGAAAATTTGATTATAGGTCATATTTAATAAGTTTATGCATGATAAATGCTTCCTCTACAAATGTAAGCATATTTGAATGTGTTTATACATTATGAATCTTTTCTCTTGCAATGTGACTATAGAATGTTATTATATTGCTTTAATATTTAGTTTTGGCCTGCTAAGTCTCGGTTATGGATAAATAAGCAAGCTTAAAAGGGACTACAACTGCTTTTGTGACATTACAGTGTCTTCAATCAATAAGACTGATGTCTAATTTATTTTCTAAATGGTGTTAAGGAAGCTTCTAATTATGAAAACTACTCGAGGTCTATAGCTTTTATGATGATATCATTAGATATTTTTTTGTGTTGTTCCCATTACTCATATCTATAAGAACTAGCAGGCAATCTAATAAAATGTTATGTAATCAGTTTCATCCAGTTTTGAATTTTGAGATGAATGAATTAATAAATATTTGCATGAATTCCATGAATAAAATTTATTTCATTCATTTGGGTTATAATTTATGGTTTTCTATTCTTAATTACACTCTATATGCATGTGGTTGCTGATCAACTTCTGTGAGGAGTTATCATTCATGCATTGTTTTTCCTTACTAAGCTTTATGCTTAGCATGGTGGACTTTTCCTGCATGTAGGTTTTGTTGAGCAGGGTTAGAACTGGGTTAACTGCATATGGATAGACTTGGAATTTTCTTTTGAGAATGATTGTTGTTAGAAGTAATTTTTTGTAAATAGAAAAATTAAAATGAACAACTTTGTATCAAGTTTGCATAGTACTTGTAACAACTATATTTTGTAATGAAATTTCCAAATGGTATGGATGTAATTAATATATGATATTATATATCATGTAAATAATTTTGTCATGTGATTTTCTAATATCAAACTTGAAGAACATTATATAACACCCCAAATTATATCTTGGAAGATTTGGAGAAGTAGTTGGCAATTATCAATTTGTTTTGGGTATTTAGTGTATTGTAAAAGTTAGGAAATTGAGTATATTTACATTTGGGGGGCTTAAATTGAAATATGACTTAGAACTAAGTTGTAAATTGTAATCAAACTATTAATAAGGGATGAAAGCGACATTGTGTTAAGATTTTTTAAGACCACCAATGGGAGAGTGACATTTAAGTTTCTAGAAGAATTAAAGTGGGCATGGCAGAAATTTGCCTCTTGGTAAGAAGGTTAGCCAACAAAGAGAAAGAACCACCATTTTAGCCATCATTTTTCCTTTTTCCTCTTCTATTTCTACTTCAAATCTTAAGTTTTGCTGGAAATTTAACAACGAGAAGAAAAAGAGTGTTATATAAAAGATCAAGGTAGGTTAATTTCTGCCTTTATAATGAGTTTAACTTCCTTGTCATCTTCTCTTCATCTAAAATCTCTTTATTTATATATATGTGTGTGTGTGTGTGTGTGTGTGATGTTAGTGACTATGCCGTCGGAGCGATTTTGGGCCAGAGAAGGGAGAAGACCTTTTATAATATCTATTATGCAAGCCACACACTCACCGGAGCTCAAGTCAATTATACCACCATGAAGAAAGAGTTGCTAGCTATTGTATTTTCTTTTGACAAATTTAGATCTTATCTCCTAGGTTTTGAAGTCATAATATGGACGGATCATGTCACATTGAGGCATGTTTTTGCCAAAAAGGATTCCAAATCGAGACTTATCCGCTGGGTATTGCTATTACAATAGTTTGATATAGAGATTAAAGACAAGAAAGGAGCTGAAAATTATGTGGTAGACCATCTCTCTAGACTCGATCATGCCAATATTGAAAAGGGGGAAATTGGTAATTTATTTCCTGATGAATATATTAGTGTAATTTATGCTTGTAACTTGGTGACTCCTTGGTATGCTAATATAGCTAATTTTATCACAAAAGGTTACCTTACCAAAGAGTTCACCTGACAACAAAAGAAAAAGCTGCAAGTAGATGCCAAACACTACCTTTGGGACAATCCATACCTAATCAAGATTTGTTTGGATAAAGTACTTTGAAGATGTGTTCCAGAGGGAGAACAACTAGATATCATGAGACAATATCATGGAGGAGAAGTTGGAGGCCATCATGGACCTAATCATACTGTATAAAAGATTCTTAAATCAGGTTTTTTCTGGCCTACTCTCTTTTTGGATGTTAAATCATTTATTGAGCATTGTGATAAATGTCAAAGAGTAGGAAATATTTCTAAAAGAGATGATATGCCTATGGATAACATACTCGAGGTGGAAAATTTTGTTGTTTGGGTTATAGATTTTATGGGGCCATTTTCAAACTCATTTGGATTTGAATATATTTTAGGTGCTATAAACTATGTGAGTAAATGGGTAAAAGCCATAGCAACTAGGACTTGTGATGCCAAGGTGGTGCTTGAATTTATTAGAAAAAAAAATTTTCACCAGATTTGGAGCACCAAGAGCCATTATAAGTGATGGAGGTAAGCATTTTGTCAACTATCAATTCAAAACATTGCTTATAAAATTTGGTGTTAAGCATAAGATAACAACCCCATATCACACTTAAGCAAATGGGCACGTAGAGGTGTCCAATAGGCAGTTAAAATCTATCTTAGAAAATGTTGAAATTTATCGGTTACATGCATCTCATACATAAGCGAAATTTAAAATTTTTTAACCAATATTACTAATCTTGCCATGAATATATAATATAACTATATGAGAATAAGAAAAATAACCTTTGATTTTTATTGAACAGTTGATTTTACTTCGTACCGGGTTATCTCAAACCATAGTGTCCAAAATCGAACACCTCCAATGAGTAATCCACATTAGAGAAGGATAACTTGAACCAACAATTGGTGTAGAATAAGGAGTGGCCAAAAAACCCTAGAGCTAGCAAGAAGTGCCGCAAAAGGGAGAGAGAAAATAGAAGAATGAGACTTTCTTATGTGTTTAATCACTTTTTTCTATATGTGTGTGACCTATTGGGTTCCTGTCTATGTTAGCAGTAAAATATGTAATTGTGAGTTCTATCCAAAACTCACATGATTTAAACTCCTTCAAATTATTTTATCAATCCCCATTGATATTTTTGATACATCATTATACAAGTCATGATTGGCCCCAGCTAGGCATCATGACTACACAAATGTGAGCAAAGTCATATGGTTTAACTATACCCTTCCATAGAAACAGTTACCGTGCAATTACTCCTTTCACCATTCTTATCTCAATTAGATTCTGAGTATGGATTTCTGTACACTCATATAAATCTAATTATGTATGTTCTATTAATTTAACCATTGTTTCCAAAATGCCCTCCATGGATCTCTATCCATCTTGGCATTTTACTCTGGCCAGAGATTCTCTGAACAAGGTAATTATAAAATCATGCGAGATAACTTCCCTTATTAAATCTGTGATGGTGAATCATTTGTCAATCACTCAACTATCTTCAAGTAGGTCATGATATACCCAATGTCCTAACCATGTTCACTCCTAGTTGGAAGTAATCAGTTATGGAGTCAAAGTATACCATTTGCTACTTAAGATAACTTTGGTGATCTCAAGTCTAAGGATACTTGCACAACCATTATGAAGAGATTCCTCACTGACATAGATTTAATATCCATGTGAGGATTCTCTTTGCAGGTCTCTAATGAACTTGTTCTTATAACAAGCATCCACATGTTAGCTTTGATTATCTTCCATAATCAGATTTATAAGAACCACTACTTGAACCAGTCAAGAAGCATAACATGTGCTAGTCTGTCCGAATTAACAATGTCCTATCTTGTTAATTCTATGACCAGGGATATTTAGATATTAACACATTTGCATGCAATATACATCTCACCTCATGAACACCTTCATGATTACCTTTGCACTGTGTTTATAATATCTAGGACTTCATTCATTAATTTAAGATTTACAAACTCATGTATTTAAACATACATTAATAAATGAATGATGCCTTTTATTAAGAATATAAATTTTATACATATGAAAAACATCCCTATTACATAGGCTTTAGGGCATACTCTCTAAAAATCTCCCGCTTGCACTGGAGCCAATCACTCATATGTCTCAGACCCATGCTATTTATATGGTGATCATGCTTAATCTGGGAAAGTACTTTAGTGAGGGGATCCACCACATTGTCATCTATGGGAACCCTTTCTATTTTCACATCATTTCTAGCTACTATTTCCCTTATGAGATGGTAGCGTCTGAGAACATGCTTGGATCGCTGATGAGACCGTGGTTCCTTTGCTTGCGCAATGGCTCCATTGTTGTCACAATATAAAGGAATCAAATCAACAATGCTAGGCACCACTCCTAGTTTAGTTATGAACTTTTTGATCCAGATTGCTTCTTTGGCTGCTTCCGAAGCAGCAATGTACTCAGCTTCCATCGTGGAATCAGCAGTTGTTTCTTATTTGGAACTCTTCTAACTAACTGCTCCTCCTCCCATTATAAACACATAACCAGACTGTGATTTACAGTCATCTTTGTCAGATTGGAAGCTGGCATCTGTATACCTATTTACTTCCAAACTGCCCTCTCCATATACCAAAAATATATCCTTAGTTGTTCTCAAGTACTTAAGAATATTCTTTACAGCTGCCCAATGTTCCTATCCAAAATTGGATTGGAATCTGCTTGTGACACTCAAAGCAAATGCTACATCTGGACGTGTACATAACATAGCATACATGATAAAACCAATTGCAAATGCATATGGTATTCTATTCATGCTCTCTCTATCTTCTAGTGTCTACGAACACATAAACTTAGAAAGATGTTTCCCATGCACCATAGGTATAAACCCTTTCTTAGAGAGATCCATATTGAACCTCTTCAATACTTTATCTATATATGTACTTTTAGAAAGACCTAGCAACCTATTGGATCTATCTCTATAGATCCTTATTCCCAGAATATAGGATGCTTCTCCAATGTCTTTCATGGAGAATTGCTTGGATAACCATATTTTAATAGATTGGAGAAGAGAAATGTCATTTCCCATGATCAATATGTCATCCACATAGAGAACTAGGAAGAAAATAGCACTCCCACTGACCCTTTTTTACACACAAGGTTCATCTTCATTCTGTGAGAAACCAAACTCTTTGATTGTCTCATTGAATTGTATGTTCCAGCTCCTAGAACCTTGCTTCAATCCATAAATGGATCTTTGAAGCTTGCATACCTTTTCGCCATTTCTTGATGTGAACCCTTCTAGTTGTGTCATATACACATCCTTAGTAAGATTTCCATTAAGGAAAGCTATCTTCACATCCATTTGCCAAATCTCATAATCATAATGAGCTGTAATGGCTAAAAATATTCTTATAGACTTAAGCATTGCTATAGGAGAAAAAGTTTGGTCATACTCAATACCTTCTTTTTGATGATAACCTTTTGCTACTAAGCGAGCTTTATAGGTAACTATATTACCTTTCATGTCGGTTTTCTTTTTAAAGACCCATTTGCACCCTATAGGTTTTATCCCTTCAGGTGGTTAAGTTAAAGTCAATACTTTGTTCTCATACATGGAGTCCATTTCAGACTGTATAGCTTTAAGCCATAAATCATGTTCTGAACTGTTCAAAACTTCTTGATAGCTTGTAGGCTCATTGTCCTCTACTATAGTTATGCCTCTATCCGAATCAATGTGAAATCCATATCTCACAAGGATAGAACGGATCCTAGTAGATCTTCTAAGATTTTGTGTATAATCAGGTTCGACTGTAATCTCATCATTATGAAATTCAATTTCGGGTTCAATTGGTTGATCATCTTCTATTTGTGGATCTTCAACATCACCAAGTTAAATTTTACTCCCACTGTCCTCTCGTAGGAGAAATTCTCTTTTCAAGAAGACAACATGCCTTGAAACAAACACCTTTTGTTCTAAGGGATGATAGAAATAATATCCAAATATTTCTTTTGGATATCCCACAAATAAATATTTGTCAGACTTAACATCCAGCTTGTCTGACATTGTCCTCTTCACATAAGCAGGACAACCCCATACTTTCATATGAGAAAGCATGGGTATCTTGTTATTCCACATCTCATATGGAGTAACATCAACCGATTTACTAGGAACTCTGTTTAACACATAAACAGCAGTTTCTAATGCATATCCCCAAAAGGACTTAGGCAAGTCCGCTCGGCTCATCATTGATCGAACCATATCTAATAGTGTTCGATTTCTCCTTTTAGATACACCATTGTGTTGTGGTGTATATGGTGGAGTCCATTGAGATAAAATCCCATTATCTCTAAGATAATCCTGAAACTCATGGCTTAAGTATTCTCCACTGCGATATGATCTAAGTGTTTTAATACTTTTGCCAAGTTGTTTCTCTACTTCATTTTTGAATTCTTTGAACTTTTCAAATGCTTCTGATTTATATTTCATTAGATAAATGTATCCAAACTTGGAATAATCATCTATGAAAGTAATGAAGTAGGAGTAACCTCCTATGGCATGTATAGCCATTAGACCACATACATCTGAATGTATTAAGTCCAAAACCATTTTAGCTCGTTCTCCTTTACCAATAAAGGGAGCTTTTGACATTTTTCCCAATAAACAAGATTTGCATGTATCAAATGATTCATAATCAAATGA
Source organism: Excoecaria agallocha (assembly GCA_037975025.1). Taxonomy (NCBI): domain Eukaryota; kingdom Viridiplantae; phylum Streptophyta; class Magnoliopsida; order Malpighiales; family Euphorbiaceae; genus Excoecaria; species Excoecaria agallocha. The sequence continues at coordinate 34,961,735 of CM075815.1, read as the reverse complement.
TCCCAAATCACCTGACTTGTGTAATTTGGTCATGCATTTCTAATTTATATGACCTAAACGATAATGCCATAAGTATAAGGTATTTAGATTATCATGTTTCATTCTCTTGGTATCCACATTATGTACTTATTTAATTAAATCAAGAACAAATATATCATTCTCAATAATAGCCTTTGCATAAAACATATTGTTCTTAAAAATTAACAACACTTGTCCTTTAAAGAAATATCATAATCGTTCAACAGACGACTAAAAGAAATAATACTTTTGGATAAAGCTGGAACATAATAACAATTATTTAATTCCAGTACTAATCCACTAGGAAGAGGCAAATAGTAAGTCCCCACAACTATTGTAGAGATGTTTTGTCCAGTAGCTGACTACAAACATATCTCTGCCTTTCCAACTCTTCTAAAGCTTCAAGCCCATGTAGATCATTACACAAATGAGATCCACATCTGGTATCTAATACCCAAGATAGTTTTGAAACAATAGAATAAGTATTAATTTCAATCATATGAATACCTGAAGTAGAAGCATCAACTTGCTTTTTCTTCTTGAGAGAATCTAGATAGGCCTTGCAGTTATGCTTCTAATGACCATCGTTTCCACAATGGAAGTAAGTTCCTTTGGGATTCTCTTTCTTGGCAACCTTTTTCTTGGAAATCCCACCATCCATTATCTCATGTTGCTTCTGAAGCTCTGAGGACTTAACACCCAGCATCAGACATGCTGCTGCTTCACTATCCTCCATGTATTTTCGATAAGTGCCTTTGATCTCATCAATGGCATCATCTGATGGAAGTGGTAGTGGATCTTTATCCAAGACAAATGGATCTTTTTAGCTCTGAGAACAATTCTCACTTGCTTGATCCAGTCAGAATAGTTGCTACCAACCAGTTTGTTATCCAAGATTGATTGTATATTTGATGTGCTCATGATGATGACATAGATGTGAAAAAGAAAATATATGAGAGTATGTTCATATATATGTATGTATTAATAAGGTCTTTAATTAATCCATTTACTCCCACTATTTTATTGTGAATTAATAGCCCTCACTATATAATCCGAGAAAAAACTCGATGGTTTTCTTAGTAGGCCAATATCCAATCCTTGATATGTAATTTGACCTTGACTGTGGTCAACAAGCCAAACTCCATACCCTTGAAAGGTAGGTATCTATATACCAATTGTGTCTCTACACAACTATTGGATCATTAGGTTATCAACTCTTAATGCATGCATATCATATATGCATTCCCTAATCTTACCTCTAAAACCATTAGCCTTGACTGTGGTCAACAAGCTAATGGGCTAGCTAAGATGGCCCATTTAATTAGATTTAAACATATTCGATATAATGCAAGCTTGACTATGGTCAATAACCCATACTATAAAGAGCTCTGGTTCTCCTCAAATTAATGGAAGGCTTATACACCTTAGTATTTGTTTGAGGATTTTAGTTAGTTAAGTCTTATCATACATGGTTGGCATACATTGGTATGCATCCTATATCTATCACATAAATATAAGCATATAAATATGGTATAGTTATGGACTTCACTACATTGATTTCCCCGAGCCAAGAGGGAAATCAAAAGGTCACACCTAGGTAGTATGCATGATTCAAACAAGAAAAATAATTACATTATCTTCAAGCTTGTTGGATCTCCATCCAGCTCATCTTGCTCCTTGATAGTGGTCTCCATCTCTATTTCTAATTCTAATCTAAGTAATCTAATTACATATTACAACTTGAAAAGAAATACAAACCAAAAACAAGTGGTTGGGACATGAAAGTTCTCATTGGGCCAAAACATGCATAATGTTTAATCACATTGGGCTTTGTCCATAACTATCCATCATGCCAATCATACACCCTTATATGCCTTTCTAATGCATAAAGAAATGTATTACTAACTTTGTTTCAACTTTTGAAACAATCTTTTGAGTTATTTTAATGATGTGATCAAATTAGGAAACTTTTTCCATTTTGGAAACTTTCATTTTAGAAAACCCTTTTGCATGCATGTGTTTTTACCTTAATAATCAATCCAATTGATTATTAATTAATTATTAATTGATTATTTATTTAATTAATCTTATTAAATAATTAAAAGAATCAAATTTGGGCTTAAGATCAAGGGTAGGCCGAAACCCACCAAAATAAACCCTAAATGTGTTCATACACAAACTAGTTTTATGTCTATTGGACCATTTGGGCCTTTTGGAATGAGGCAAGCCCACTCCAGCCCTTAAAACCCATTAATAAACTTAATTAATGTTTATAATATTTAATTTAAATCAGCACCTTGGGCCCACCAAGTCATTCACTAATTTAAACCAAGTCCGTAAACATAATTAAGCCCATTAAGCGGTTTTAATGAATTAAAATTCATCAAATTAATTTAAGGCCCATTTTAATTAATCCAATTAATTACAAACACTTTAATATATATTTGCATTTTGAATTTTGAGATGAATGAATTAATAAATATTTGCATGAATGCCATGAATAAAATTTATTTCATTCATTTAGGTTATAATTTATGGCTTTCTATTCTTAATTACACTCTATATGCATGTGGTTGCTGATCAACTTCTGTGAGGAGTTATCATTTGTGCATAGTTTTTCCTTACTAAGCTTTATGCTTAGCATGGAGGTCTTTTCCTCCATGTAGGTTTTGTTGAGCAGGGTTAGAACTGGGTTAACTGCATATGGACAGACTTGGAATTTTCTTTTGAGAACGATTGTTATTAGAAGTAATTTTTCGTAAATAGAAAAATTATAATGAACAACTTTGTATCAAGTTTGCATAGTACTTGTAACAACTCTATTTTGTAATGAAATTTCCAAATGGTATGGATGTAATTAATATATGATATTATATATCATGTAAATAATTTTGTCATGTGATTTTCTAATATCAAACTTGAAGAACATTATATGGCACCCCAAATTATATCTTGGAAGATTTGGAGAAGTAGTTGGCAATTATGAATTTGTTTTGGGTATTTAGTGTATTGTAAAAGTTAGGAAATTGAGTATATTTACATTTGGGGGGCTTAAATTGAAATATAACTTAGAACTAAGTTGTAAATTGTAATCAAACTATTAATAAGGGATTAAAATGACATTGTGTTAAGATTTTATAAGACCACCAATGGGAGAGTGACATTTAAGTTTCTAGAAGAATTAAAGTGGGCTTGGCATAAATTTGCCATTTGGTAAGAAGGTTAGCCACCAAAGAGAAAGAACCATCATTTTAGCCATCATTTTTCCTTTTTCCTCTTCTATTTCTACTTTAAATCTTAAGTTTTGATGGAAATTTAACAAGAAGAAAAAGAGTGTTATATAAAAGATCAAGGTAGGTTAATTTCTGCCTTTATAATGAGTTTAACTTCCTTGTCATCTTCTCTTCATCTAAAATCTCTTTATATATATATGTGTGTGTGTGTGTGTGTGTGTGATGTTAGTGACTTTGCCGTGGGAGCGATTTTGGGCCAGAGAAGGGAGAAGACCTTTTATACTATCTATTATGCAAGCCACACACTCACCGGAGCTCAAGTCAATTATACCACCACGAAGAAAGAGTTGCTAGCTATTGTATTTTCTTTTGACAAATTTAAATCTTATCTCCTAGGTTTCGAAGTCATATTATGGATGGATCATGTCACATTGAGGCATGTTTTTGCCAAAAAGGATTCCAAATCGAGACTTATCCGCTGGGTATTGCTACTACAAGAGTTTGATATAGAGATTAAAGACAAGAAAGGAGCTGAAAATTATATGGTAAACCATCTCTCTAGACTCGATCATGCCAATATTGAAAAGGGGGAAATTGCTAATTTATTTCCTGATGAATATATTAGTGTAATTTATGCTTGTAACTTGGTGACTCCTTGGTATGCTAATATAGCTAATTTTCTCACAAGAGGTTACCTTCCCAAAGAGTTCACTTGGCAACAAAAGAAAAAGCTGTAAGTAGATGCCAAACACTACCTTTGGGACAATCCATACCTAATCAAGATTTGTTCGGATAAAGTAATTTGAAGATGTGTTCCAGAGGGAGAACAAGTAGATATCATGAGACAATATCATGGAGGGGAAGTTGGAGGCCATCATGGACCTAATCATACTGTATAAAAGATTCTCAAATCAAGTTTTTTCTGGCCTACTCTCTTTCTGGATGTTAAATCATTTATTGAGCTTTGTGATAAATGTCAAAGAGTAGGAAATATTTATAAAAGAGATGAAATGCCTATGGATAACATACTCGAGGTGGAAAATTTTGATGTTTGGGTTATAGATTTTATGGGGCCATTTTCAAACTCATTTGGATTTGAATATATTTTAGGTGCTATAAACTATGTGAGTAAATGGGTAAAAGCCATAGCAACTAGGACTTGTGATGCCAAGGTGGTGCTTGAATTTATTAGAAAAAAACATTTTCACCAGATTTGGAGCACAAAGAGCCATTATAAGTGATGGAGGTAAGCATTTTGTCAACTATGAATTCAAAACATTGCTTATAAAATTTGGTGTTAAGCATAAGATAATAACCCCATATCACCCTTAAGCAAATGGGCACGTAAAGGTGTCCAATAGCCAGTTAAAATCTATCTTAGAAAATGTTGAAATTTACCGGTTACATGCATCTTATACATAAGCAAAATTTAAATTTTTTTAACCAATATTACTGATCTTGCCATGAATATACAATATAACTATATGAGAATAAGAAAAATCACCTTTGATTTTTGTTGAACAGTTGATTTTACTTAGCACCGGGTTATCTCAAACCATAGTGTCCAAAATTGAACACCTCCAATGAGTAGTCCACACTAGAGAAGGATAAATTGAACCAACAATTGGTGTAGAACAAGGAGTGGCCAAAAAACCCTAGATCTAGCAAAGGAGTGCCGCAAAAGGGAGAGAGAAAATAGAAGAATAAGACTTTCTTATGTGTTTAATTACTTTTTTCTATATGTGTGTGACCTATTGGGTTCCTGTCCATGTTGGCAGTATAATATGTAATTGTGAGTTCTATCCAAAACTCACATGATTTAAACTCCTTCAAATCATTTTATCAATCCCATTGATATTTTTGATACATCATTATACAAGTCATCATTGGCCTCTAGCTAGGATTCATGACTACCCAAATGTCAGCAAAGTCATGTGGTTTGACTATAACCTTCCGTAGAAACAATTACCGTGCAATTACTCCTTTCACCACTCTTATCTCAATTAGATTCTGAGTACGGATTTCTATCTACTCATATAAATCTAATTATGTATGATCTATTAATTTAACCATTGTTCCCAAAATGCCCTCAATGGATCTCTATCCATCTTGGCATTTTACACTGGCCAGAGATTCTCTGAACAAGGTAATTATAGAATCATGCGAGATAACTTCCCTTATTAAATCTGGGATGGTGAATCCTTTATCAATCACTCAACTATCTTCAAGTAGGCCATGATATACCCAATCTCCTAACTATGTTCACTCCCAGTTGGAAGTAATCAGTTATGGAGTCAAAGTATACCATTTGCTACTTAAGATAACTTTGGTGATCTTAAGTCTAAGGATACTTGCACAACCGCTATGAAGAGATTCCTAACTGACATAGATTTAATATCCATGTGAGGATTCTCTTTGCAGGTCTCTAATGAACTTATTCTTCTAACAAGCATCCACATGTTAGCTTTAATTATCTTCCATAATCACAGTTATGAGAACCATTGCTTGAACCTGTCAAGAAGCATAATATGTGCTAGTCTGTCCGAATTAACAATGTCCTATCTTGGTAATTCTATGACTAGGGATATTTAGATATTAACACATTTGCATGCAATAGGCATCTCACATCATGAACACCTTCATGATTACCTTTGCACTGTGTTTATAATATCTAGGACTTCATTCATTAATTTAAGATTTACAAACTCATGTTTTTAAACATAGCATTAATAAATGAATGATGCCTTTTATTAAGAATATAAATTTTGTACATATGAAAAACATTCCTATTACATGGGCTCTAGGGCATACTCTCTAACAGAAAAGACTATCAATAGTTCTAGGAAAGATTGGTATTATAGGTTGGATGAGGCTCTTTGGACTTATAGAACTGTATTTAAAGCCCCTATAGGCATGTCTCTTTTTAGGATTTTGTTTGGAAAATCTTGTCATTTATCGATCGAATTGGAATATAAAGTATATTTGGCAACAAATTTTCTTAATTTTGATTTGAGATGTGCAGGAGACAAGAGCTACAGCTCAGTGAACTCGATGAAATTTGGAAAATAAAATATTGGCATGATAAGCATTTAAAATTTAAAGAATTTATTCCTGGTATGATGGTGTTATTGTATAGCAACAGGTTACATTTGTTTCTTGGTAAATTGAAATCCAGATGATTGGGGCCTTATTAAGTTTTGTCCGATAATGAATTTGGAATGGTAACCATAAAGAGTCTAAAAGATTATAGGGAGTATAAAGTGAATGGACATCGATTGAAGCCATAATGTGAAGAAAGAGTGGAGGTGGCTAAAGCAGTGTTGGTATTTCAAGAATAGCACCAGAAGTAAAAAGTCTACCTGAGTACTTGTTAAATTCAGAACTAAATTCTTTATCCCTTTTTAGTTTACTTAATACGTTTACTTTGTTTGCTTTCATTTGTTTTTATTGTGTGTGTTTTGTTTTCACTTATGTTGACTATTTGAGTTTTAGTTTTAAGAAGTGCTTTGTAAAGGTAAATCAATTTTTTAAGAGAGCAAGAAAGTGGTGAAGTTTTTAGTGTGTAAGTGTAAGTTGAGTGCGAATTAGCAAGAAAAGCAATCCTAAGGTAGAGCTTTGGGAGAGTTTAACCTTGAGTTGTTGTATGGAGCATGATGAATAGTTAGCAGTTAAAAGATCAATTTAGAGTAAAAAGGTTATAGACTAGGTGAAGTCAAGTTAGATTTGTGCTAAAATATTAAGAATATGGTCGGGGTTACTAGGATTTAGATGAGTTTTTGGGCATTTGAAGGAAGCAATTGTTATTCCAACGATTGATGATTAACATGAGATTTTGCTTAACTATTTGATTTTCTGCCTATTGTTAAAGAAGGGAAGAATTCAGTGGAGTGCATTTTGATCCCATCAAATGGGAATGGTTCCAATTTAGCTTAATTTCATCGATTTGTGGCTTTGTGATCTAGTGATGGACCATTCGGTAGAATTAAAATTGATTCCACCGAATGGGACATCATGATTTGGTCGAATGATGTTTGGTCCCACCGAATGCACCTTGCTCCATTTTTTTTGCCTTGGTTGATTTTTGGCCTTTTAATGTAGTGGAAGACCATTCGATAAAATCAATTTTAATCCCACCGAATGGGTTTTTCCCACCCCACCGAATGGCCACTTTAAAAAGCCAAAAAAAACCCCATCTTCACCATTTGCTTTTTTCTCTTGGTTTTTCACTTATATTCTCCCTCCACTCACCTAGGAATTATACTGAATCAAGTTTACTTATGTGTTCTTCTATTTGATTTAGTTGTTCTCCATCTTTTTCATCACAAGTAAGTGTTAGATTACTTCCAATTCCATCATTTTGCATTTAAATTCATGACTTACATTTATAAAATTGGGTTGTGTTCTTTATGTGATTTCACTTGTATTGCTTATAATTGTTCCAATTTGTGATGCTAAATGTATTTGGTACTGAATTACATGTTGATTGTCAATTTTTAGGTTGTTAGAGTTGTGAGATTTCATATAATTTTGGCTTGTGAACTTTTGCACACCAAGTGTTTGTTGAAATGTCTCCAAGACTAACTGCACTACTTAGTCTAAGATTTTCAATCTCATTGCTTTGCTAACTTATTCTTGCATTGATACATATTGATATTGTGTTTCATTGATATATATATTTCACCATCTTTTTACACCAATTTGATCAACGATATCCTCTGCTCAATTATTTTACCTAATGGACTTCTCATGTCTTTTATCTTTTTAGTAAGTTCTTGGAAAGCAATGAAGGATGACACGTCTAAGAAAGCCAAGAAGGATAAAGCAGCTAAAATTACAACACCGGCTAAACCATCTAAGAAATCCAAGGAAGTTGAAGAATCAAAATCTAAGAAGAATCTTCCAGCCTATATTGATGAAGATAGAGCTGAAATGTATAAGTATTTCAAGCAAATCAAATTTGTCAAGCCTCTTTACTTGAAGCAATTTTTTCTTGATATCCTTGATGGCAATCTTTGGAATGAGGTTTACCATCTTATTTTCGGTATTGGATGGGAATGGTTTATTGACAAACACCCAAAAATCTATCCATTTGCTACACTTTAGTTTTTTACTTCCTTCAAGCTGACACATGAAGATGATTAGGATGTTGGCACAGTGAGTTTTAAGCTAGGGAGGAAAACTCATTACATGTTTTTCCCTATATTTGCTGCACATTTAGGTTTTCTAGATGATGCAATAGGTGAGCTTCCTAATGCTACACCACAAGAGAATTGGGAATTCATTAGAGATCTTTTGTGTCCTATTAGATATAAACCTAGTAAGCTCAAGGCTTGTGCTGTAGGAAGTCATCCTCTCCGAATTCATCATAGGTTCTTGTCTATCACTTTCTTTAGTTGCCTAGGAAGCCCTGGGAACATTAACAATGAAGAATGTATGTTGTTGATATGCATGTTTAAGGGAGTCGAAATCAATGAGGTTGTTCTTTTGTGCTAGGAAATAGAGGAGCTGTAGAGAATGAGTACAAAAATTAAGGTGACATCATTGGGTTGGGTTGCAACCATTATGGCTAGAGCAATAGGCTACATGGATATGAGAAAATCACTTGGGAAACTGACATACATGGATTATTCTATGTTGGCTTGAATAAAGATATTAATTAACAAGCCACAGAGACATTGGCCCGATAAGTAAGAATATCTTCATGCACTTACCATTGGTAGAAATAGAGATAAAATATCTGAATCAAACTTTGAGCCTAAGAATCCAGCACCTCCATGGCAGAAGCCTTCAGATCAAATGCAAGCTTTTACTACTCAAATGAATAATAAGATGAATAGGCTAGAGGGATGTATATATACTATGCAGGACCATATTCTTGAAGTAAAACATAATTTGGAAGTGTTCACTACAAATTTCTAGAAGCGTAGGCCAACACCACCATTACTATCAGCAAAGTGATGATAGTTGCTGTGGACAGCAACATTTTGAGAGGGGGTTAGAGCTTGTCTAAAGCTTAATTTTGCAGGAAGTTAAATCTTTCTTCTCTACTTTTCATTTAAGCACTTTAGTTTTTTCTTAGTTTGGTGTGTTTTTACTATTTTTTAATCTTATGATAACTGTTAATGTTTGTGTAAGCACTTTATCTTATAACTTTCACTTAAACTTTAGTCAGCCCTTGTTTTTCTCAAATTTTGAACATATTGAACTTTAAACTTCGAATGTACATGAGCTAAAATTCTTAGATTAGCAGTATAACAAGTAAGTTGTTTAATGAATTTTAGTTGGAATAACATTTGAACTTGACATATATTTGTTAGTTTCCAAATTTTTGAGCACATTAGACCAATTTTTGAACTTAAAGAAAAGCCAATGCATTGAAATAGTGGAGTAAGGAATTTTAGGACACTAGAACCTTTCTCATCATCCTTTGAAGCATAAAAATAACTTATTGCAACTTAGAACATGATCTAGGCAAAATTTTTCTTGTTAAGCAAAATATAGACTATTTTCCTACCCTAATACATATTTTTGACTCTTGTTAACCCATTTTGAGCTTAAAAGGACATGCTTAATATGTGTCACATTAATTTTTGGTACCTCATTAAGTACCATATAACCTAAAATCTTTTATCCTCCCTTGATAGAGTTGTCACTTTAGCTTTGGGTAGACTAATGAAAATATAATTGGTTCTTTTATGGGAATAACAAGTAAATGGGATTAGTTGAAGAAGTTATTTTTGAAATCAAGTTTATGTATTCTTGCACCCTCAAGTTGGAAAAAAAAGATTGAAAAAGAAATACAGTTTATGGCAAGTTCTTAAGTGTGGGGTGATTGTTGAAAATGTTAGTTTTCTTCTTCTATTAAGGAAATTTTAGTCTTATTCTCAATTGTTCTTAGCAATTAAAGGATGTGCGAAAAGAGCTATAATTATGAAGTACTGATCCATTTAAGGCATTGAGTGGCTAATTCTTTTTAAATATCTTTTATCCTCTCTTTGTTAACCACTAGCTTAGCCCCATTATAACCATTAAAGACCTATGTGATTTTAAGCTTCTTTTGAGTTGTTTAACGGAGATGACCTTTGGGTTCCGATGCTAAAGGAGAGGCCTATGGTATTTCTAGAGTTTCAAGTGTGAAACCATTTATACACTTAGGTGTACATATACTCTAAGCTTGATTATTGATTTGCATTGGTGTTTTAATTTTAAAAAGAGATTAAAATGTTTTGGACTTGCACACACAGAGGAAAACTAGCTCATATTGTCTTGTTTAAAGCTATTATGATTGAAATTTTTTTAAGTGCTCTTGTTAATTGCTAAACTTAATTTTGAATTTCATATTCCTTAGTTAAAGTTTGATAAATTTGAGGGTGTGGTTGGTTCAAGTTTGCTTGGGGGCAAGCAAAGGCTAAGTGTAGGGTATTTGATAAGTGTGTATTTTACAATTTTTAAGTGTTTTTAGTTGTTTTATTGTGTTATTTTTATAGTATTTTAGTTAATCTAGAGTTTAATTTGTGATTTAAGGGTTTAATTGTATTTAATTGTATTTTTAGGTGTGCAATTGAAAAAAAAAGAAGTTGAAGGACTAAAAGGATAATTTCACAAAACAAGATAAAGAAAAGCTTCATTTGTAGTCCAGAAGAGGACCATTCGCTGGAATCAATTCTTGATTCTACCGAATGGCCTTTTGAAGTGACGGAAAGAAGACCATTTGGTGGAATCAAGAACTAATTCTATCGAATGGACCCCACCCCTTTTGAAGGCTAAGCAAGGTTATTCAGTGGAATTGGTTTCTCACTCTGCCGAATGAGTTATGAAGTGAAATTAGAGTTGGTTTGATTCAGTGGTTTCAAGTTCCATTCTGTCGGTTTAAAATGTTTTGCTTAAATTGAAAGTTTTTCTTCATTCAAATTAGGAAGTCCTCTGCTAATCAGGAAATTTGTTGAAGCTCGGTTTAGGAAGTTGAGGTGGGTTAAACTTCCTATTTTGCTACCTTTGCTTTGCCTATAAAAAGAATACTCAAATCACAAGTGAGGGTTTTTGTTTTAATTTTTGTTTTTATATAGCTAGAGTTTAAGTTTGGTTTACATTCCCTGTAATTTTCTTTTAAACTTAATTTTTAGCTTTTAATTATGAAGTGTGAGCAGTTTTTCTTAACTTTTGCTAAAGAGACTTGAATCCTTAATCTTTTGTTGTGATGACTTAATTGATCTTTATTGTACACTCAAGTTGATTATTTTTTGGTTTTAAGCATATTCTCATCTTTGATTTTGTTTGAATTAATTGTTGGTTTATTGGTCTAAATAACTAAAAGTTAATTTAAGCACAATTAGGGATTTGTATGTTATTGGATTAATCTTTTGAGTCAATGCATGATTGTTTTCTATTTTGAGATAATTATGTCTTGAAAATATTGATTAATATTAAGAGAGGAGGAACCAAGAATATATTGGAATTGAATTTTCTTGGAAAAAAGTTTAATGAAAGTATGTGAAGTTAAACTAGATTTTCATACTGAATGTTAAATTGATATTAACAGGAAATTTAATATTTAAGAAAGATATTATTGATTTAAGGTATAAAGTTTTATTCATCTAGTTTTCCATAATCACTTGTGTTTTCAAGAAATCAAGTCATTGCAATAAAAGGTTAAGGTGGATAGTCCCTTAGTGAAAGTTGTTTTTAGATATTAATTATTACCCTTTTTTAATTACTTATTCATTTTTTTTATTTTAAGTCATTCATAATTTGCTTTGATTTATTATTTCAGTTTTAAATCTTTATCATAACTTCTGGGATTTTTTTTCTCTCTCTCTACACATAATTTTCATTCTAAAACTAAAAATCTTTTCATACACACACAAGTTTCCCTTGGGTTCAATATTTGGGATCTTAATTTATATTTTCCTATATTGCTAGCCGATCTAGTACACTTATTAAATTCTGGTCAGGACCTAATTAAAAATTAAAAGAAAGATTTTTGGGGAAGAAACATGAAATTAAAGGAAAAGAGGGAGTTAAATGTAATTTTTACAAAGTCAACAAATGGTCTAAGGACACTTGACACCTAGCCTCTCTATAAATGTCTTAAGAAAGGAGAAACCCATGGATTTAAAAGGGTGAGGGCCAGCCACTTTAAGGGGAGATTAAGGTCAACATTTTCTCTCAAAACTCATTTACTCTAATCCCTAAATAACCCTTAAAAAGATCTAACCAAAGCTTGTGGTAAGGAGAAAGAATTTAGTGGTTAGCTAAGGTAAGGGAACCTCTCTTCTCTTCTATAAATTGTTTCTCATAATTAAATTTGAAGGATTAGATGAATCTTTAAACATAATAATTTACGATTTATTATAATGAAAGAGAGAGAAGCAAAAGCAAGGAGCAAGAGGAGGAAAACTTGAAGAATGTGCTATATAGAGGTATGGGAATTTCTTGCCATTCTTTATAGGTGTTTCTTCATTCCAGCATTTATAAGTGTTATATTAGGAGTTTTAATGGATGTATATATGAATTGGAGAGTTTATTTGGCATAAGAACCGAAAATATGTGATTGATCCTATTTTTCGTAAAATTTGTCTTTGGGTTCACTAGACCTATCCGAAATTTTTAGTCCATATCTTGAGTTTTAGTGCTCAAAATTGAGTAATTCCAATTGTAATAGAAACTAGACTTATAAACCTAAGTTTCATAAGAAGATACAAATGTTTGATCCATCCTCTATGATAGCAAAAAGTTAGCTTAAACCCAAACCTAGTTTGCTGCCCTGTCATTAGGAGCAATCCACATTATTTAGTGAATATCTTGAGATTTATAAAGCCAAATGGAATGATTTTTAATGATTTGAAAACTATAAACCTATTGTAATGAGTTTTTAGAAAAACACTTTGGTTGAATCTAGCTGTATCTATGATGCAATTGCAAAACAAAATAAACTAGGGAAGCTATCTCTGTCATGAGTTGTCCCGAGTGTCATGAGTCATCCCTTTTTGGTCTCCATCATGAGTCGGCCAAAGTGTCATGAGTAATCCCTTTTCCTTTCTCTTCTCTTCTTTTTCATCTTATTTCCTTTATCGAATTAAAGGGTTTGCTCAATTTAACAATGAACAACTAACTTATAATATGATATGAAATGCATGAAAACCTAGAGGTACACATATTTATATACATGTATTTGTGATTATACACATGGAAATGTAAGGTTAAGGCATTTGATGATATGCATATGATATTATCATGTATATTCTTAAATATACATATATGATCAATATATATATATATATATATGTATGTATGTATGTATTTATGTATGTATGTATGTATGTATGTATGTATGTATGTATGCATAATGTGATGCATTAGACGTAATATAATAGGCTCTACTATAAGTATGAATAGTATATGTACATGATGAATCATATAGGTATATGTGCATTCAATCATATATATAATAGTGTCTATATGGATGTAACTCATATAATCATGTCATTTAGTCAAGGTAATGATCATGCATGACTAAAGATGTTACAAGTTGAGCATGTAAACTATATAAATACTTGAGATTATACATTAATGCTCTAAGCTATGCTGCTATGATTTCAAAAGTATATTAATATATGTTCATATATATATGAAGGTAACTTGATTATGATAACATGTAGAAATGTATGAACTTGTATATGATACTATACTCAAAGATATGTTGTAATTGAGTTAAAGGCATATAAGACAATACGAGAAAAGTAAAGATAACTAGAGCAAAAAGTTACAGTTGCTTATGTCTGTGTCTAGGTTGTGGATAGATATGCATGCCTCTAAGGGTATCTTGCAGCTACTGCAGTACATATTTTAGCCCTATTTTTGTTTTTGATATGCATTTGGCTCTATTAGGTCAATGATATAGATTTGGCCCTATTGGGTCCATGATGCAAATTTGGCCCATTTGGGTTTACAGGATAGATTTGATCCCGATTAGATCCTAACAACCCCATTTGGGTTGTAGTCGACCCCATTTGGGTCCACTTAACTAGTCAGACAGTACAGTTTTGTACCTTCAGGTGTTACAATTAACCCGTTATCCACACTCTTAGAGAAAAGTGTAGGCTTAATATAAAGCATAAGAGAAGCAATATAAAGAGTAATTTAATTTGTTGATATGCTAATTTACACCATGATCTGATTTTGAGTATCATTATTTATATATAAATATGAAACAAAATGTAGCTATGTTTATGATACATGCATATAGTATTTTTATGACGAATGTAAGGTGTTATAGAAACACATGTATATAATAATCACCATGAATACCTAATGTTTTCATTATTATATTTACATGCCTATCTGCATACATCAATGAGCATATATAATAAGTTACTGGTTGTCATTAATTTCATTACAAACTTATTTCCTTGGTAATAAAGTCTTGTATGATTATTATACAAACTTTATACTGCAACTGTAAACTGCATTTGACTAATATTATGTTTGTGTGTGCAAGTTATTGGTGACTATGGTAAGAGATTATTTCCAGATTATATTTCTTTATTCCCCACTAAGCTAGTAAGCTTAGCATGGATGTTTATCCATGCAGGTACTTGAAGTTAGATTTCTTCCTGGCGGGACAAGATCTGCTGCAGCGAGACCAATACTAGAGATAGGAAGAGTCAATGTAAGTAGTTTTATTTTGTTGTTTTGGTAATCATTATATTTTCTTATGTAATATGTAGAATAGGATAAGAGCCAGTGTAAATTAATCTAAAGCTTTCCTTGTAAATCCTTGTCTATGTGTTGATGGATGTTATAGTATATATATAATGGCAAGTATTGGTAGAGATTAGAATAGTCTTTACAAAATGTCTAAAGCATAATTAGAATAATAACTAAATAAAAATGTAAAAAATGCAAATGGTACTTACTTGTAAAGTAAACAAAAGATAAAAGTAAACGCAAAATAAAATAAAGATAGACTGCTCCCTGAAGTACGCATCGCTCCTAGGAGATTTTTTACGTAAACAGCGTGAAAAACAGACAAAAAATAGAGGAGAAATGGACAAAATACCGAGAGATAAAGCTTGAAAATGGAAAAAATGGTGGTTACAAACTGAGGAAGAAGACGAGATTTATATTTTTGAATTTTCAAGCGACAGATGGGCAGCCTATTCGTCGATAGGACGTCCCATCCGTCACTCATTTTTTACCATTTTGCCCTTTTTTCTTTCTTTTTAATTTTTATTTCCTTATTTTCAATTCCTATTTACATTATTTACCTAAAAACCTTATTTTTGTCCTTTTTACATATTTACTACACCATTTTATTTATTTACATATTTATATAGGTGTATTATTTTTTTAGTCATACATATTTATTGAAAATCCAAAATACTCCTTGAAATTTGTTATGCCTCTTGAATTTCTTGACTTTTTGCATCTAAAATCTTTCGAGATTACTTATTCTAGTCATAAAAATTTTAGATTCCCTACAAAAATGAAAACAAAAGAAAATTCTACAGTATGTATGTATAATGCATGAGACATACAAAAAAATGCATTTTGGTTGTCCAAAGGGGACAGACGGTTGGCTATGGCTCATTTCCTAAGAGACAGTCGTCTATCATTCCATTTCTATAAATAGTGCTAACTTTCCTTGGTATTTATGCCTTTGACTTCCCCCTTTCATAAGGAAGCTCCAAATAGGTACTTTCCTTTTCTTTCCTTTTATTTTTTTTCCTACTTTTGGTCATTTTTCTTTTAGTTATTTATTTTTCTGTCATTCTTTGCACTTAGACTACTTGAAAATTCCTATTACCATGAATTTTTCACATGCAAAACTACACCGATTATTGGATGACCTGAAAATTTGGGAAGACCCTTTCTTGACTCCATATTTGAATATGAGGTTCTTAAAAATAGTAAATTTTGATAGAAACTTGATTTTAGTGCTACTTGGTATCGGGACCCAAGGTTCCATGTGTTTAGGTTTACCCATCAGGAGCTGTGCCTTTTACCAAAGGAATTTGCTATGATAGTTCGCGCTAGTTTTTCCCTTGGTACCCAGCCATGTCTACCTTTTATAGTTTCCACCTATCCCAGAGGTAGCTCGTGCCTTGGGAATTCTTCCTTTTGAGGTTAGAGGTTTACTACCTTATGGGAGGACCTTTTCTTTGGAGCCTCTAAATGAGGTACTGGATGACTTTGATGACATGCTCACTTTTCAGTCTGCTGTCATTTTATTTGCTACTTTGCTCGGTGCTTACTGATGACTTGATGATTGGGGGCTATATACTTTTTAGTATTGTGGATGGCATATGGAGAGGGCACAATCCCTTTCCTCTGATTTTTATGGAGACCATTATTGATTTAGATTTTTTTCATCATGATCCTCACTCCCCTCTCACTGGTAGTCCCAAGCTGTTTCAAGTATGTCTTTATTTTGAAGGTAGTATGCCCATTGTGAGTTTTCATACTAGCTTTTCTTATTTGAAAATACATCTTTTTAGATTTTCACATATTTCTTTGCCTTATTTTTACTAGAGATGAATCAAACTCACCCCAGCAGACTTTTTTATTTTTATTTTTTTTAGATTTGGCTTTGTGGGAAGTTGAAGCTGCTATTAGAGCCTCTCCTTTGAGTTAGAGCCATAGGTACTTACCCTATGAGATATGTCATACTCAGGCATTTGCAGCATGGATTTGAGTCGATCCAGGATGGAGTTAATTAGTTGGCTTATCTGATAGATGATGATATTATGTTCAGGTATACTTGGCTGGCCATCATTTTCATAGTTTGGGATGGAGCATCTAGATGTGTCTTTCTATACTGATTGTGTCAAGCTACCTTCTATGTCACTACTCGCTGTGCTCATTAGTTTGAGGATCTATAGGACATTGTCAGGTGTCTATTGGGTTTTCAAGGCAACATTTTGGCTATTCCATTTATGTTAGAGTACCATCGACCAACTTCAACCCAACTACATATGAGGAGTACTATTATTGAGATCGGCACTTGTGACTTCACCACTTCTATCTCATACAAGCAATAGGTCACCATACCAGCAATTGACAATAGGCTATCCCATCTTAGACACCTAGATGGAGAGAGAGAAGTGATATAGATAGACGAGATAAGATACTATCACATATTATGTTTTTATTTTTATTGAACTCTTTTAAATTTGAACATTTGTGAAAAGAATATGCTACTTTCGGATATATTGATGATGTTATGAATACAAGTGTGACATTTCTTTCTGATTTCAATACACATGATCAATATTTGATATTATCCCAACATACATATTATTTAATCTTGAAATGAAACTTTAAAAGCATCATAGCTCCTATCATCAATCAACCCTCTTAGGTTTTCTTGATTGATTATTTTCTCTCGACCTCTAATTTTTGGTTAGGGTGCCTTTTTTTGGTTTTCATTCTGATAAGGCGCCAAATTTTCGCAAGGCCGCAGTTTTCCAATTTTTTACCTATGGGGAGTTTATTCTCTTCTTTTTCTCTTTTTAATCTTAGCCATGAAACCTTTTCAATTTGTCTATGTTCACTGGTTCTTTGAGCTCATTGCCATCATTGTCTGATAGAATGGAAGCTCCCTTGGGTAACAACTTCTTGAGCATAAAAGGTCCTTCCGATATGGGTCTAAACTTGCCATGCATATTTGGGATTCTCGACCTCATCTATTTGAACACTATATCTCTTTGTTTCAAAGGGTGTTTCTTAACCTTTTTCCTAAATGGACGAGTAAGTCTCTTATGATAAATCTGACTGTGATAGTATGCTCTCATCCTATCCCCATCTAGTAGGTTAAGCTGTGATAACCTCTATTTAGCCCATTTTGCTTCTAGTATCTTAGCCTCTAAAACCACCCTCATGGATTGATGCTCAATTTCTACTAGCAATACTCTTTCTACCCGATAAATCAAAGAAAATAGAGTTGCTCCCATTAAAGTTCTAGCTGTGGTCTTGTAACCCTATAATGCAAAGGGTAGCTTATCAGCCTAGTCTTTATAAGTTTTAACCATCTTGGTCAAAATTCTTTTGACATTTTTATTGGCTGCCTCGACTGTTCCATTCACTTGAGGTCTATAGGGAGAATACTTATGATGTTAGACTCCATAGTTAGTGAGCATTTGCTTGGTTTCACTAGAGAACTGTAATCCATTATCTAAAACTAAATAATGAGGCAAACCATATCTATATATCAAATTCCTTTCGATGAACTTAGCCATATCCCTTGCATCTCCCTTCTTAAAGGATTCTACTTCTATACACTTGGTAAAGTAGTCAATGGTCACTATAATGAACCTATGCCTATTTAAAGCAAGTGGATGGATCATACCCATGATATCTATGCTCCATACAGCAAACAGCTAAGGTGACATAACGTTTTATACTTAAAAACATGTAAATGCCTCAAGTCTACATACTATTGCAATAATTGACATTCTCTGACATACTTAGAACAATTGGTGTCCATTGTGAGTTAAAAGAATCCTCGATGCATAATTTTCTTGGCTAAGGCTAAGTCATTCATATAGGCCCCACACACTCCTACATGCACTTCTTTCATTACCTTTCTTGCCTCCATTTCATCCAGACACCTTAATTGGATTTCATCATGCTGTCTCTTATAAAGTACTCCTCATACAATAATGAATTGGGTTGATAGCTTACGAATCATCCTCTAGTCCTGTTCTATAGCTTTCTTTGGAAATACTAACCTTTCCAAGTAGTTTTAGATGTCATAGTACCAAGGCTTTCCATCATCCACCTTGGTGTCCATAATCTAATCACCTTCAAAGCATGGTTTATCAAAACTCAAAATCAGTATAAGCTTTATACTTAGCCTTTTTGGATTATCCCACATTGATACAAAGGTGGCTAGGGTATCCACTAGTTGGTTTTCTTCTCTAGGCACACACCCAATAGTAGAAAGCTCGAATTGATTGCTTAGGGCTTTCAGGCACTTGAGATATGGCAATAATCGCTCTTCCTTAACTAACATTCAGTCCTCACTTGGTAAACTACCAAAGAAAAGTGTCCAAAAACTTTGGAGACTTTGTCCCTATGGCTAATAAGGCTTCCAACTTGATGATGCAAGCTTCATATTTGGCTTTATTATTCATGGCCTTATACCTCAATTTCTTGGCTAATGGCATTTTCTCTCCTTTCGGGGTGACTAAGATTACTCTTACTCCCACTCCTTTATTGTTCATAGCCCCATCAAAGTACATCTTCCAACCCTAGGCTGTTATGCATATAATATTCTCATTAGGGAATTCATAAGTCATTTCTTCACCTTCTAGCAATTGATTGGCTAGGAATTCTATCACTTCTTTCCCTTTAATTGTCTTCCTAGTAATGTATTCGATATTGAACTCTTGGAGGAGAATCAACCACCTTCCCATCTTCCCTAAGAGTGAGAACACTTCTTATAGATACCTAAGAGGGTTCTATTTAGCCAAAGCTATCTCAATTTCTTTGATGCCCATATGACCAGAAGACAAATCTTTTCAACTTTTATATACTTTGCTTTATAGGGGAGAAACTTCTTGCTGAGGTAGTACACTACATAATCAATCCCAAAGTCATCCGTTTGAGCCATCATTGCCCCCATTGAGTTATCCACTATGGCCAAATACAAAATTAGGGGCTTACCTACTTCAGGTGGTCTTAATATTGGTGGATGCAATAAATACTCCCTGATGGTATCGAATGCCTTTTGACAATCCTTATTCCAAACCACTGGCTGACCCTTATTGAGTAGCTTAAATATTGGCTCATAAATCGAAGTTAATTTGGCTATAAACCTACTTATGTACTGAATTCTCCCTAAGAACCCTCTAACCTCATTTTCCTTCTAGGGTATTGGCATCTCCTTAATGGCTCTCACATTATCATGATCTACCTCTATGCCTTTCGGGCCTATCACATGCCCTAAAAGATTACCTAAAGTGACCCCAAAGATGCACTTTTTAGGGTTAAAGTGAAGGTTGTACTTGTCCATCCTCTGAAAGAACTTTTTGAATTCCTTAAAATTGCTTTCTCGGGTAATTGACTTGTTCATCATGTTGTCCACATATACCTCCACTTCTTTGTAAATCAAGTCATCTAATATCCTAGTTACCGTCCTCTGATAGGTAGCACCTACATTATTAAGCCCAAAAGGCATGAACCGACAAGCATATGTAGCCCATTTAGTTATGAAGGATATTTTAATTTGATCTACTATATTGTTTAGAATTTGGTTATATCCAGCGTATCCATCCATAAAACTTTACATGTTACAGGCAGTTACACTATCAACCAAAACATCTATGTGAGGCAGAGGAAAATTGTCCTTAGGGCAAGATTTGTTTATATCCCTGTAGTCCATATAGATCATAGCTCTTCCATCCTTCTTTGCCACGAGAACTACATTCACTAACCACATAGGGTACTGGACTTCAACTAAAAACTTGGCCTTTATTTTTTTCCTAACCTTGTCTTTAACCTTCTCAGCCCATTTTAGCCTAAGCCTTCTAAGCTTCTACTAGACTAGTTTATACCCCGAATATATGGGGATGGCATGTTTAGCAATTTCCCAATCTATTTCCGGCATGTCTTCGTACATCCAGGGAAAGACATTTTCATATTTTTTTAATATTCTCTCGAATTTTTCTCTATTTAGGAGTTATATCTGATGCCAATAAAATTTCTTTTGGATTTTCTTTTGTTCCGAGATTAAATGAATATGTGTTTTTTAAGTTAATGTGAAATATGAATGGCTCATAATCATCATTATGCATATTTAAAATAGAAGAAACATCATAGAAGTAAGCAAAATTGTTCATCTTATTAATATAATCAAAAGAGAAATCAATGTTCTCATCAAAAAGTTCAGGAACATAAACAATATCAATAAAAGTGTCTTCTTCAGTTTTGGTAGCATTAGATGTCTCTCCAGCCTCAGCCTCAAGTGGATCCTCAACCATTATCTTTCTTTTGCCTTTTAGTTGAGTATCAAGCAGCTTCTTTGTCATGACCTCTTCAGGCACTTTCTTGTCAAAAGCTGAATGGTGTAAGAGAATCTCTTCATCCTAGAAACCCTCAATTGACTTGATAATCCCTTACTCCCAGTCGAAGATATCATTAAATAGCTCAAATCTTGGCACTAGTTCATCCCTTATTAGCTAAGGTTCATTCTCTCCTCATTAAAGGCAAATACCTGAAGCTAGCACAAATCTATAGGAGATGTCAGGAATCCCTTTTGCTGCTTCCTTCTCCTTGCCCTTCTAATTAGGATCGATAAAGCCTAACCCCTTTTTATCCTTCTGGCCTTTAGCAGCTATAGTAGTCTAAAGCCTTTGAGAGTTATTGCCTAATCCAACACCTGGCAAGAAGTTCATTTTCTTAAGCATATTAATCACTTAGGGGCTATCAGCAAAACTACCCTTACCTTCTTGTCACATATGACTGATACATGGAATCCATCGAAAGGCTCATTGGCTATCTTAAGTACGGACACTTAGTTCTCCCTTATGGCCTTAATAGTCACCACTTAACCATTATGGGGGATCTTGATCATCTGATGCTACATGGAAGGCACCCTATATAACTTGTGAAACCATGGTCTTCCTAATAACATAGAGAAGTTGGATGGAATAGGCAGCACCACAAGCTCAATTTTGATCTTAATAGCCCATCTTTACTAAAGCCTTAAAAATCCCAGCAATTGCCTTTTAAAATGGTCATAAGCAGAAATGGTCAAGTCAAACTTACTTACTATATTCTTCTTTAGCCCAAAAGCTAGAATTGCCACTGAGGAACAGACATTAATAAAAGAACCACCGTTTACCATCACACAAGTTGTGTGCTTACCATTCACTTAGGCCTTGATGTATAGAGGGTGATTGTGATTCCTCCCTTTAGCAAGTAGGTCAACATCAGAGTACACAACATTTTCTCTCATCCAATGTTCTTAACCAGATACAATAGCTTAGATGGTGAAATAGTGTTGGCAACACTAGATTCACTGAAGGATTTTACTAACTTTTACCCATGTTAGGGAGACTATCTCAGCAAGTTCGAAATAAAAATATGTGCTTACATATTCTTCAATTGCTCAATTATCTTGTCTCTATCAACTTTTTTCTATAAGCACTATAATAGGAGCTAGTTGCTTTTTAATCTCTGAGGCCACTCTTCTACTCCTAGTGACCACCGTCATCTTCTTCTCTTATTTACCTCTCCCTCACTTTCAATGGCTAAAATCTAAATGTCAATGGGCACCAAAGCCCCTTTATGCTCACTCTCTGTAGGGGTATCCCAATAATTAATCATTGAAACAGGCTAATTTTGCTCACCTAGCTCTATTACTTTAGGGGTAGAGTGAGTAATGACCACATAGTCATTCCTATGCAAGTCTCTTATAACATACCTTTAGGTAAGCTAGACCCGATCATAAGCATTAGAGGTTGCATAGCATTGTAACCTCCTTTTTTCTTTTTGTCTCTCTTTTTAGGATCTGAAATCTGTTTGCTATCTACCGCATCCTAAATTTAGTTTCTTAAGGTGTGGCAATAGTTAGTCAGGTGCCCGATGTGCTAATGGTATACACGATACTAATCTTCTTTATAGTGGGGTAACCTTTAGGTTTTTGCTAGCTTGTAGGGTAGTGGTTGAAGCTTCCCTTCTTTGCGTAAATGATCCAATACCCAAGACAATGACTTACCCAAGTTGGATAATGCCTCTAACAAGCTTTTGTAGCAGACACTTCTGTAGCCTTTTCAGTTCTATTTAACCTACTACTATTCCTTACTGCCTTGTTATTACTAAAGTTCCTCATAGTGCTAGGTACTCTCCCTTAACTTTTATGGCCATATCCTTTAATGACTTTCAGTCCATCAAGCCTTTCATTTTCAATCCATCCCTTAAATATGGGCTTGTATATATAATAAATAGCCTAATTTGATAAGTTGTGTCAGGCTTTCTTTTCACATCCATCACCCCAGTTCTCTACCTAACGAGGTACTCATGGAAGGATTTATCATGTTTCTGCTAAGTAGCTTAAGGTCTTTTAGAGAAACCTTTATTCTGGTGCTGCAATCATACTGCTTAAGGAATTCCTCAGTTAATAGATCCCAATCTTCCTTGGTGCACCTATCTAACCTGTAAGGCCTTAACTTTGATGCTAGTGGAAATATGCATGAATTAATTAATATTATAATTGATTAATGTTTAATTAAATCAATGAAATTCATTATAGGATCATAAAGGGACAAATTGGTAAGTTTAAGTTATGTTATTCATGTGAGTTATTAAAGCATTTTATTATTAAGGATTTAATTAAAAGAGGAAAGTTAAGTTTGAGGTCAGAATTAAAAGAAAGAAGATAAAGTGGGGTTAAAATTGAAAGAAGTAAAGTAAGGGACATATTTTAGAAAGAAAGAAATAAGAAGGAGTTAAAGGAAACTTTTTGCTCCATTTTGATTCTCTAAAATATATATGTAAAAGCAAGAAGTTCAAATATTAGTTCTTAGAGGAGAGGGAGTCAGCAAAAGCAAGAGGGAAAAACACATATTTTAACCTTTCCATCTCTCTCTAAAAATTTAGGTGTTTTTTTTTCTAATGTCCATTCAATTTCTGCTATGGTTGTTAAGTATAAGGGTTTTAAAGTTAGAGATTTTAAAGGTAATGTACTCCTCTTCATCTCTATTATCATCTTCTTCTAGGAGTTGAAGGATTTAAATGAGGAGAATTTCTAGTTATCTATAAAAAAAACATGTTTTATGTAGAAGAAGAAGGAAATAAGAATAAAAGGTAAGAAGTGTTAACAGATTAAAGGTCGCATATTGTGGATTTTAACTAAGGTATAGGAACTTGGTGTGAATCTTAACAAGCATGTGTGATATTTAAGTAGATTGGGATGAAATCAAAGCTAAAATTAAAAGATAAGATTATGATTTCTGTATGTGTTTTTGTATATAGATTTTATTGAAAAGTGAAGCTAAATCCCCAAATTAGAGCATAAGGAACACAATGCATGCAAGGTGAAATTTGAAAAGAGAAATCATTTTTAATGTTTATTCTCTAATTAGCTGGATTTTAGTTTAATCTAAGTGATCCAAAGATTTGAAAGACCATTAATTTTTTTAAAAGTTTGTCAAAATTATTGTAAAGCATAGTGTTCTATCATATAAAGAATTTAAAATCTAGAGCTTGAATTAGAGATATTGTTAATGGATTTATTGCCGAGTTACATGTAAAATGATAGTGATTATAGTACATTGTAAAGAAAGTAAACCTTGAGCTAAGTAGTACAAACATGCAAGATGAATTTTCTGGGTTTATGTTGTTGTAATTCTAAATAGAGAAGATGAACCCTATTGTCGTGCCCGTGGCCTTGTCGTGCTCATGATAGAGCCCATCTATTTCTCCATTGATTCTTCTTTTGTTTCTTTCTTTAATTGCAAGCCTCTTCTGTCACATCTGTAATTCTTGTCACGCTTGCGACCTAGTCTTGACAAACTTATTCATTTCCCTCATTTCTTCTTAAAGCAAATGCCTCATTATTTCCAAATACCAACCCAACCATAACATGAACTATTAAACTCTTATCAAACTTAGTATGCATGACTTTAATGTTGAGATTTTGTAAGGAGGGAAAGTCAAAGAACTTGAGATTAATTAACAATAAAGAATTCAGATATAATATAGTATAAATATATGGAAATATGATAACACCACATGGAAAAGTTGGGTATGAACATGAAGAAACATGTTATGTGGTAAACAAATGAACAATCATGTTGTTTATTACTTATTTGAAATAACATGAATATGTCTTCATACTTATGCTTATATGTTATCATGTGAAAGTATGTAATTATGGTGTTATATATATTTTCAGCTACTTGTATTGATATCTAAGATTGAATATACATACACACACACACACACACACACACACACACACACATAAGAGATTGTGCATCTTCGTATATGATTGTATATGTGCAAAATTATATAGTAAAAGACAAGCATGAAAATTGAAATTTATATGAATACAGTTAATGCCTATAAATAGAGTTTAGTTATTGATATATTGGTATGCCTTTAGGGATAAAGTTGTAGTTGCTACCATCAAGCCTTATTTAGGTCAGCTGTCTGACCCCATTTAGGTTTACTGATTTGATATCTTCGGATATCTACCGAACTTAATAACTATGGGTATTAATATGATTGATACCTATGAGAATCTACCATTCCTGTTATCCACACCTTTAGAACTTAGGCAAGCCAAATGCAGTACATGTATCAAAAGTGTAAATGCTCAGATGTTATCCATAAATCATATGATTACTTCATGTTGATATCATTGTTGATTTCTATTTTAATCCTTTTAATTATGTACTGTTTTTTATTATTATTATTGAGATCCTATATTGTGATTATATGTATGTTAAGTGTTTGTTGACGACCGCCGTGAGTGTTCATCCATCATGATTTGTTCCCTACTAAGCTTTATAGCTTAGGACAGGTTGTTTATCCATATAGGTTATACAGTTAAGACTTTTTCATAAGGATGCATTTCTGCATTAGGAAGGCCAACACAAGTCTGAGAAAAATTTGATATGGGAAGTCCTTGTTTAATATTATGTATAACTTTTGTATCAAGGGTAGCATAATATGTACATAATGATGTATCTAAATCGAAATGTTGAGATGAATGAGGTTCAATTTTAAAATTAAATAGTACATGCATGCACATATGATCTAAAGTAAACTATACAAAATATGATATTATGATGTTGTATAATGAGATAATATGTGAATAGTAATATTAACACCTATTTAGAAGTGTGATAATCGATATAATAATAAGAAAATAAAATAAAGCTTGCACAATGATATATGATTGATGATAAAAATAGGTTATAGTATTAGGGTATTATACAACCTGTGATACTAATCAATCGTAAGTCCTATCATACTCATACAAAAATACTCCACCTTCTGCTTTTTGTTAGAGTGGTCCCTTTCATGTTCAGTGTGTATTGTTTAACATCAGTTAAAGGATTTGAAGTACCATCAAACCTCAGGAAATCAGACATCTTAAGCCTTTGAGGCATTGGCTCATCTCTATCCAAGTTTTTATCTTTAGGGTCTATTCCCATACCAACAGATAGTAGCCTAGACATAGCCTCAATTTTTTCTTCCATCTTATTAAAGGTTGGATCCTTAGCATCAAGACCTCTGCTCCATATATTCATCATGAGAGGGACATAGTCTTCATCTTCTTCTTCAACATAATCATTTTCAGGATCTTATCTCCTTTTTCTCTTAGGTGGATCTCAAGGTATAGTAACATTTGCTGTGATAGTGTCCTTAACATAGGTTGACTCCACTATCTTGCAAGCTAGTGTTACAGGTTGAGTTCAAGCATTTGGTGTCACAGAAGGAACCATTCCACCACTTATAGCCAACACTCTTTCTTTAAACTCTTGGAGACACCTATCTAGCCTTCTATCCAACTCGTCCCTCATTATCAAGGTCCCATCAATAGATGCAACTAACCTTTCTTTCAAAGAAGGCAACCTCCCAGTTTCCTCAGTAATTATTCTGATATCACTTAATTATTTTTCTTTCATGTGTGAACTTGTTTCTTGATTGCTTACACTTAACTGTAAATTGACCTCTGAGCCCAACTCTTAATCTAAGTTAAGTCTTGGCAACTCAAATATTGGTTTTTTGATGAGGCAACTATCTGACCCTCTAGACCACCTAGATGGATCTATGATGGCTAAAAAGATCAAGTGTTAGTAATGATACATGAGCATAGTAAATACATGATGCATAATGCAATGAATGCCTTCGTTAGGCATTAATCACAATTGCACACAAGCATAACAATAACCTTCCAACCTTATTGCTCCTGTACAGGAGGTCATGCAGTCTTTTTTCTAGGTGGACTTAGCCCATGGGTTAACAGGGTACCCAATGGACACACATGGTATACAATGAAAAATCAACAATATAGGTTAACAAATTGAAAGCATAGGCATATGGATTTCAACCATTATGTATTTTTACTAACTTATACAGATCAGGTTAGGCCCTTAGAGGCATGGTAGCCTTTGACTGGTACCATTCTAATTTGTTTGAGCATGGTCAATATATAAAGGTCCATATATCAAGCAAAATTATTATGGTTATAAAACCTAAGGGAAGTTGCTATGTCATTATATGGGCTTAAGTCAAGGGTGGTGAAACTTTAAGGCTACCCAAGCATGGTCCCTATAAATAGGTCTAGCTTATCATGAGAATAACAACCGATGGGGCACCATTTTATATACCATTGGGAACTAGGCTTGGATTGGTGAGTCTCTTTAACACCTCATTATATTGAGTGCACGTAGGGTGTGCTTCATGATAGCAGTAGGGTTATAAAGGGATGCTTAACTTAATTTTAAGGCTCAAAGATGTATGCAAGTAATGAAATTTAGAAAATAGGCAGGATTAATTAAAAAACCCAATTATAAAAAACTTAACCAGGATGCTTTTAGGATCAAGATCTCTTCAGTGCCCAGTGGAGTTGCCACTGTGATATGCACTAAAGCCCACACTCATTTTCGAATTCACTCTCGGAGGCCCACTTTTAGGGTCCGAGACCAGAAAAGGCTCAATTTAATTCATCAATTGGCTACTTTGCAATGAAAATGGATTAATCATAAATTATTATTGGTAGTTAACCCATGCAAACATCTACTAATAGACCCAAAAGAGGTAGGTGTTATGGAGTCGCCACCCAACAGAATGTCGAGAAATGGTTCTCGACCATTTGATGCCAAAACAGAGATTGGTGTTCGAAAAATTGCTCTTATTAGACATCTTGGTTAGGTGTTAGTTTATAATTGGATTTTATAATTTAATCCATTCTCCTCTCTTACACAATGGAAAATAATAGAATTAAATAAACATACCAAGCAAAAAATAAAAGCGATAACAAAAGAATAAATAAATTTTGACTACTTAAACTAATTACAGAAGCAAATCGCCTAAATTCAATAAGAATGAAATGATATATATACATAAATTGGGGTATTTATTCGAGTTGGAAACATTGGTTCCCTCATGCAAATTTTACAAAAATGCTTTTATCCTTTGTTTCTTGTTGGGTGGAAAATTGGACATTAGTCTATGTTTTGAAGGAAAACCTAAGTTACGTAATAGAAATCATTTTGGAGAGCCTTTTCCTTTTATACGTGCACAAAATCTCTTTATTATTAGCTACTACATGCTCGAAATAAGTTCCATAAAAAATATCTAGATAATAAAATAGGAGAAAATAACAAACTAAATAAAATACAAAATGCAATGATAAAGTGAGATAACTACATAGGCTGGTGGTGGTAATCCGATCGGATGCATGATTCCTAATGCAAAATGCCTCACAAAATTCCCCAAAGGTGAAAGGATTTACATACTCACCAAAAATCACAAAAGGCAAATAAATTAGCACTACATAAATAAATAACAAAATACATAATAGAAAATCATTTATTTGATTTTACACTATAGATGAGAAACATGTATAGAATTAAATATCATACAGAGTTGCACACAAATATTTTAGGAATTAAAGAAATAATGCAAATAGAATAAAGTGCATAAAATACATGTATAGGTGCCTAATAGATTAGCCATAGACACCCCTGGAAGGGTGATGGATGGCCAAGGCTAAATGAGGGATGGGACGAAGAGAAATCCTGTGATGTCCTATTTGTCGCTTTGACAAATGGTCGTACGTAGGAGCTTCTTCCCATCTGTCACTCATAGAGCAAAGCAAAATGTAGCAAAATGCCCAAAAAACATGCAAAAAATGCAAATAACCCAAAATACTCAAATATTAATGTCTAAAACATGCCAAAATAAGACAATGACCTTAAATTATGCCTTAAACATACTAAAAGCTCATCAAATTTTGGAATTACAGAGTAAAACTAAAGCTTGAAATTATATAACAATGGAGGAATCTTTATTTATTCATGCCATTAATGTGCACATTGATCCAGATTTATACCTCATCATACTTTAAGCACACTAATAAAAAAACACAACACATAAATACAATTATTTCAAGAAAGATTAATATGATCATGTATGTCAATTTTAGAGAGAAAAAATAAAAATAGAGCCTAAAATATTACCCTTAAGAGATATTCTGACTCTAAAGTCTAAATCTCCACTTCGATTGTATTCTTTGTGTTTTATAAGATCAAATGATTTGTTGTGTATGTGTGTGGTTAGATTAAAAGCGTTGTTAGAGCAAAACCTTCTTAGAGATAGAGAGAGAGAGAGAATGATTTTCTTCTTCTATAAGAAATATTTTGTATCCCAAGTGTGATTGCCCTTATAAACCCTAAAAGATTTTGCTTTTATACCTAAGATAGAGTTAGAGTTGAATTCTAACTCTATCTTCCCAAATCTGGAGATATTCTTCCCTAAAAATTCATATTAAAATCCTTTAAAACTTATCTTCCTATTTTGAATTTCCAGAAGCATGGGAAATCTGGGTTTTTACCAATAAACTACCGTTCCTCATGACAAGTAGCTGTCCCTCAGACACAAATCCCAAATTTATAAAAATACCCCTAATATGACCTAGACAGGAGAGAGATGGCCACAGATGACCGTCCGTCACTTGATAGACGACTGTCTCTCACCATTGAAGGCAAAAGTCAAGGTCTTTTATGCTTTTTCATTAAAACACTTAAAAAATCATAAAATCTTAGAAAACAATGTGATAAATTCACAATTGGAGCTTCAAGATCTGCTCTTATTGTTAGCAATATACTATTTTCTCATCATCAGATAACCTTGGTCTAGGCTGCCTTGGGTCAGGGTGTGTATACTATGTCTGATGAATATGTGATAATTAGGTATGTAATAATGGTAATGTAAGATGTCAGTGTGATCGATAAGTGATAAAGTGTATGGGTTATATGTTATTATCATTTAGGCAGAAAATAAATTGCATGATAGAATTATGTCGTTCTGATTCCCAATTTTGGGATACATAGTAAGTTTAGGATTCTAATTCTGTGTTCGAAACAAATACTAAATGTGTTGTTAAGTATTCTAGTGTTAGTGGCAAGTTAAGGAAGTGACCTACAAAATATTTTGAACTGTTATTAGCAACTTTTAGGCAGTAACTCAATAAGGAAACTATAGTAATCTTGATTCGATTAGAGTGGAAAAAGATGTCTAGTGAAGGTAGTCAAACTGGAGTGGATACTAGTTTATTTATATACCTATGAGTAATTTTAGTTAATAAAGGTTAGTACCAGTTAAGTATAGAGGTGTATATAGTAGAGCAAAATGTTAAAGTTATAAATTAATTAGGTGTGATTTTAGTTATAATTAGTGAATTATTATTACAAATGACTTATTTAAATGTTGCTTGAGTAGGTTTGGGGTCAAAGACGTCTAGAGGCTAGGATTATAACAACATGAATAATTTCCAAAATATGTAGTGTGGACCCCAAAAATATAATATTTTGTGAAGTTCTTAATTGTATATTTAACTAAGATTTAGTGAGATTTGTCCATTTAATCAAAATTTTGTATTTCTTATAAAGATTTTTATTTAATAATATGTAGTTTGTACTAAAGTTGATTGAGTTATATAATGATGCTTATATTGGTGCAATTGATATAATTTTTAGTAATTGTAGCATCCTAGGATACTTTTGAGGTGTATTAGGGTGTTACACATTATGTAGGTGATAATATTATATATGATTGGTTTATTTTTATGCGCACATAAAACCACTTGAATCTATTAACTGATATATTTTATTCATTTTCTTCCTCTTAAAAGCCATAAAATGAAAGAATTTGGAATTGGAATCACCTTTCTTGTACATAAATTGTCTAATTCTCTTCTTTTAGTACTCAGATTGTTGAGAATAAGTAAGATAATAGAAATTCCAAAGTGAACAAAGCTCCATAATAGAAGGTCTATCTCACCTCTCATTAAGACATTGCATACCTTTTCTAAGATCATCCATTTTACTCTTAAAATTACTAGCAGTTTCTCTAACCCATCTAATAAAAATTACTCCACATACCTTAATTCTATCTAACATAGATAACGTTTTTGAAGAATGTCAAGTTAAATTGACAACACCTTTGCAGTTAAAATCCTTAAGCCATAAATTCTAAAAACAAAAATTCTTAGCTTTTCCTATGCTAATTAATACCAAAAGGATTGATCGGTGTCTAGCAAGTGTACTAGATTGGCTAGTAATATAGAAAAAAAATTTAAGACTCCAAGAATATTAAACCCAAGGGAATATGGATTTCTAAGCAAAATATCTATGCTTGAATTGAATTAATCTGAGATGTTTCCCAAATTTGAATTGAATGGAGTTCTAAACTAGACAAGAAAATAAATCTAAGAAATAACAACAAAGTTAAAACATGTTCATCAAGGAAATCAACAAAATTGAAATTAATTCTTAGGAAATTCTATCCTCATAAATGTAATTGGAAATAATTAAGATAATATTAACATGAATATTTGAAAAAATCAACTCAAAATAGGTCTCTTATTAAAAACACCATTCTAGATTATTAAGCTCCCTAATTAAGAATAGTTTAAAAACTAGCTTTAGCTCAAGTTTTATAAATTCCTAAATCTCAATTGAATCTTCTTTTGAAACACTCAATTAGAAATCCACCTATTCCCTAACATACTTTAACTAAATATAATCCCCACATAGAAATCAAAACCTCATTTAGGAACATGAAGATAATAAGATGTAGAGAATAAAAGAGCAAGGCATAAACACATATAATCAACATTCAGATTCAATAATTAACATCTCTCGATACATTAAAAATTAAAAGAAAACATCAACATAAATGCATAATTAATCACAATGAAAATAGACAAAAACATGCAAACATTCATTAAACTTAAAATTCCAATACAATTATGGTTCAAGAATTCCTAAGCAAAAGAAGAACTACTCAAACATCATCAATGTAAAATTAAGATACGAAGATTATGTTTAGAATACACCCTTGATAAGAGATAACATATAACTTGAAGCTACTTCTTCTTCAAACTTGAATTCTTCCTTGAATACTAAAAGAAAACTAAACTAAAAGAGAAAATAAACCCTAATTTACAAAAGCTAATAGAAAGAATAAAAAACCTAAAAATATTAACTCTGAACTTATGAAATTCATCTCCTTAAATATTGATGTTTTTGCCTGCTTAAAACCCTCAAAAAGGAAGAAAGACTATTGCCATTTAACTTCCTATTCCAGAAAAAAAAGAGTTGTATCATATTTGAATCATCTTGCCTTGGTAGACGGAAAAATCCCTCCACTAAGGAGATTGATTTTTTTTGTGCCTTTGGGTGGCCTCGGTAGAGGGAAAAATCTATCTATCGAGGAGATTGGCATTGTTGCATTACATTTCTT
Organism: Excoecaria agallocha; assembly: GCA_037975025.1. Lineage (NCBI taxonomy): Eukaryota > Viridiplantae > Streptophyta > Magnoliopsida > Malpighiales > Euphorbiaceae > Excoecaria > Excoecaria agallocha. The sequence continues at coordinate 34,929,000 of CM075815.1, read as the reverse complement.
CATGTTCTCTTTGGTAGAGGGGAAATTGTTCTCCACCTAGGAGAATAATTCTGTTGCCTCTTTATGTTCTCCTTGGCAGAGGAGAAAATCTCCTCTACCTAGGAGAATGATTATGGACTTTAAAGTTTTTTATCCTTAAAATTCCCTAGTTAAGCAAATTTTCTCCTTTCTTCATGTAACTGCTTCTTTTCTTTAATTAAACACCAAAATACAATTAAGTCCACAAAATTAGAAATTTAGAAATTAAACATAAAATTAAACAAATTAACACTAAAATATCATATTAAACACACTAAAATATACTAATAATATAGTTATAATTCACTATTATCAAGGATTCAAGAAGATAGGGAAATTGTCCATCCATTACCCATTTGCAATACAATAATCCAATTATTTTTAACCCAATTACTACTTTTTTGATCTTCTCCTAGGTGAACCTATAACACATCATACCAAGATCAAACAAATTATTATCATAGAGAGCCTTTTTGGAAACCATTATGGATGTGGAGCTCTACCTTTGTTGTCTTTTCTTGAGAGGATATCATTAAAATACCCTACAAGAACCCAAAGGAGATGAGAACCTGAAGCTAAATTCCTTATCAAATTTCATGAATCACCACTTTGATTATAATTATCTAAACCATAAAATCTAGTCAAATGCCATTTTAAACTAGTAACAATTTGAACATTGACATCTATATGGTTTCTAGAATAACTTCATAAACTCATTTTTGTGTCACTTTACTAAAAGAGAGCAAGGCCCCACTATGACCTAAGCTATCAACTACAAACTCGGCCTCATAACCTAATAAACTTTTGATATGGTCCGTCTTCTTCCTTTTACAAAACATTTATACAAAGAAAATAAAATTTGACATTTTACTTAGGACCAAGTCATTCAAAACATGAACTGCACATGATTACCTAACCTATGGAAGTTCTAACGTAGGGTACCTATGATATCTAACAAGCCTAGAGCACACAAATTGTAAGTTTTTTGACTCGTAATCCAAATTCTCAAAAAGTCCAAGTCTAATACAATTATTTGTCTCCACTTCTTTAACCTTTCACTATTTAGTCTTGATAACTCTAATTTAGTGTTTAATTATAGTGTATTTTTATCTATGTTTATGTCTCGTTTTGCGTGTTTTTTTAATGTTTTAAGCGTGAAATTTCTCTTTTTGTGTCAAATAGGATTATATTAAGAATTATTAAATTTTAGTGTGTTTAATGGTGTAATTTTGACTTTTATGTAGAAAAATTGACTTACACTCTGCTGAGACCATTTGTCTCAGCCGCGTGCCCTACAGATCCATAAAACGCACCATTTCACTAAAGTACTCGATTGACACCATTTGTCTCAGTTGTGTTAAATGCAGAATTTAGAGGTGTTTACTCCAAAAGGGTGTACATGGTTGAGACCAAATTGTCTTAGCCATGTGCTGATGCTACAATACTCTTTTAATCGATTGGACTCAGCTGAGAACATTTCTCTCAATCGTATCCCTTTACAGATAAGTATAAAAGCTATATTCTATCTGGCTTTAAAAGAAATCTTTTTAAGCTTTTGATGTTTGGGCTTTTCAATGCAGTTGTAGTTCATAGTTTCTCATATTTCTAAGGTTTTTATACTTAGCATACATAGTTTTACTTGTAAAAATTACATTTTCAATCTAGTTCATACCCAAAATACAAAAATATGTAGATTTAGCTTAGTTTATGAAGTAAATTTATAGTTTTCAATCAAGCTTAGCTTGGAGAAGAAGAGGAGAAGCAGCTTCAACTTTAGATCTATTATTTAAAATGGTTTTAAGAGTTTCTTCTTCCATTTTCTTTGCTTTTTATGTTATGTATAGTGAGTATCCCTTTTTCTATTAATATATTTACAAATGTTTCTTTTCCCTTATGACTATCTTGATATGGATGTTATTCAAGTATTTAAGCTATTAATCTTATTCAAATTGATAGATTTATGCTTGTTTAAAAGAAATATCATGAATGCTCTATTTTTACATGCATGATCTATATTTTTAATTGTGACTCCAGAATGGAGGTCACTAGATCTAAGGTTTATGTTTTGTAGATCCAAACACAGTAAGGACAATGAATGGGTATTTTGTTGGTTGGCTCTGCAATGGGAAACTTATTTGAACCTAGGTCTTGGGACCCATGCTTATGTTGGCTATTCAATTGGCTTTGAATAGAAAATCAGATAGTTAGAGTAGTTGGCTTCGGAATGGAAAATTGGGGGTTTAGATGGTTTGTCCACCTTTGAAATATATGATTTTATGTTAAAATGAATTTTACATCGGGTATTGGGAGGATTTGATTTTCCAAGGTTAATTATACTCTATTTTATTGCACTTGTTTAAATTATATTTAGTGTTAATTTTTTTTTGATCTTTAATTGTTAAAAATTGATAGACATAGTTCACACCAAATATACACCTAGGACATTCTTTAGCACATAATTGCAATCAATCAAGTGTCTTTCCTTAGGCCCCATGTTTCCCTTAGGTTTGATACTTGGGGTCTTCATTATATCTCCCCTATATTACTTATTGATTTAATGCAGTTACTAAGGTGCAACAAAATTGAGTGTAATATTCATGAGCCCTTAAAACTCCTTAATCCTAGGTTACTTTCATTTTATAGTAATATTTTTTTCTATTTTCTTTGATTTCTTGTTTTTAGCTTGTAAGCTTGTGATTTTTTAATTTTTATTAATTATTTTGATCATCATTTCATCAAAAATAGATTACATCATGTAAAAAAGAAGCTAATGAAGGTCATGGAATTTATTGTTCATCATCATCTTCCTCCCTTTATTCTTTTCTTATCTTTAATTATTTTTTGGATTTCTATTTTTTGCGCATTAAATTATGATATATTTATTTGATTGTGAATTTTGAGTGATTTTAGGCATGAAATATGCATTGCCATGTGATTTTTGCATCAAGAAGGTAAAAACCACTATTCACTTCATGATTTCATAGTCTCGTCATCCCGTTGCACATTTATTTCAAGCATGCTAAATGGATGCTCATTTTATTATTACACACATTAAAACAATCATTAGTCCAAATGATTTTGCCTTCCCCTTATGAAGATGGCCATTGTAGTAAGGCAGGTTTCATATTTCGAAAGGAAGGGAAGGTTAATTTTTATCAATCCTTATATAACTTTTGTTCTTCTAATAGGAAATTGATTTTACTTATTGAAACAAACTTGTAGAAGAAAAAAAAAACCTCAAAAATAATATCACAACAACAAAAACAAGAACAAAAATGAAAAAGAAAGGGAGATCTTAAGCCAGTACCTTTCGAATAATTTTTGGTAAATTTAAAATCATCAAGGCCAAATGTGAGACTTCTTGATGACGGGCAATTGGGTAGAGAATGGTCCTCTCACTAGTTAAAGAAACATAATGGTAATTTTACTCTGGCAACCAGACCTTTCTTTAATAGCCATTCACCTAAGCCTAGCATTATAACCAATGTAAGACCTCTTAATTCTTGGTTCAGTCTTATTCGACCTAGTGGAGAAACCTTATTATAAGATTTGGTACGTAAGAAGAGGTATATGGTGTTTCTTGAGCTTTGAACGAGAAGCCATGAACACATTTATATATTCAAGTTAAATCTCATCCCCAACTTTGCATCTAGAATATGCTTTCAAAGGATAAAAATTTTATTTTGGCCTTCAGCATATTGACATAGAAATTGCTTGGTGTGTATTATGCTTGTTGGTTGGATTAGTAGACCTTGGTATTTATGCGCCTATTTTACTATTTGCTCATTAAGAATGATAATTTAATTTCTCTTATTTTGATTAAACTAGTTGAGAATGTGGTCCATTGAATTTATTCAAAGATGAATAAAATTCAAGTTTAAAGTATTTGGTAAGTTACAATTACTTTAATTTTGAACACTTCTTGGTAAAAAACTCTTTACACACACCACCTGTAACACTTGCCACATATGGATCACATGCATGATTGTACGTACATAAGTGAGTTTTGCACATATATTGCATATATGTAATTTCCTACACATACCCACACAATTAATATCTTGTGAGGAAAATGCAAATGGACTTTATGCATCTAATTTGATCACAAGACAACTTTAACTAACGTATAATTAGATCAAGACAAAATTCCTATGGAAGAGATCACACCAAAGTGAGGTCATCTATGCATGTCATGTTAGGGGTAATTACAAGAAGATGGCCATCTTGCTTAAAGATAAAATCACCAGGGAATGGAGATCACGCAAATCCACAAAAAAAGACCCTTTGAGAGATAGACTACCCACATGCACCTTTATTGGGGGCAATTAGGTAAGACTCTTTATCCTAAAATGTACACTTGAACACAACACAATAAATGTACGAAAACTCAAATTCTTCAAATGTACAAAACTCCATTGAATAAACTAGAAATAAAACTGTACAAAGAATATAAATTATGTAAATACGCAACATACTATAATTTTTAAAGCCTTAAAACACACTCAAAATTCAATATACACCCAAAATGTAAAAATTCAACATACACTCAAACTTTGAAAATTCAAATTACACCTAAAATGTAAAAAATTCAAAGTAAATTCAAAATGTGAAATTTCCAAAAAATTTACAAATCCAAAATATATTCAAACAAACATAAATGCACACATTCAAACAACAAACTCAATATAACAATAAAAACAAAACATGCTTTGCCAGCACTCAAAGTCTATCTGTGAGCACTAAAGTCTTTTTTATAGGTGATAAAGTCCTTTATACAAGCGATAAAGTCCTTTCCATAGGCGACAAAGTCCTTTTTATAAGCGATCGAGTCCTTTTTACAAGCAATCAAGTCCTTTCAACAGGTGACCAAAGCCTTTCCATAGGTAAACCAAAGCCTTTCCATAGGTAACCAAAGCCTTTTTTTAGGTAAACCAAAGCCTTTACGAAGGTAACCAAAGCCTTCCACATGTAACCAAGGCCTTTCTATTGGTAGAAAAAAACCATTCTATAGGTAACCAAAACCTTTTTACACGTAAACCAAAGCCTTTCCATAGGTAAGCTAAAGCCCTTCCATAGGTAACCAAAGCCTTTCCATAGGTAACCAAAGGCTTTCCATATGTAACCAAAGCCTTTCTATAGGTGATCTAAAATCTATCAAAAGGTGATTAAGACCTTTCCATAGGCATTGAAATCTTTTCACAAACACCAAAATCTTAAAGATCTTTCTACAAACATTAAAGTCATTTCTCTAGGCATCTAGAATCCTATTAACAAGCATTTAAAACTACTACCAAACCAAAGAGAAATCGAGATTACACATTTTGATTTCTGCTAACAAGTTGGTATGTAACACTGGATCGCTCAGTCCATGTAAGCAATTCATATTGAAAAAAAGATTGGAACCAAAGGTATGCATCTCTAACCTTCTACTTTGAATTTTGGCTAACCTAAGCACTAGTGCACTAGCTTCCCCAAACTTGGGGACAATTGTAGACACTAGGACCTGAGGTAACTTTGATTAGGGTCACTTGATGAAGATGATTTATCTCATAATACAACTAAGAAACAAAAATGCAAAGCTTTCTATTGATTTTTTTATGCTTTCTATAGCACCCTTAACCTATACTTAGCTTTATCACTCTTCTAATTCCATTAAACATGCTTTTCTACACTATTATGCCATAACAATATTATACAGAGATCTTTATATAAAACTTAATCCAACAAAAGTACCATATTATTAAAATATTTACTACATACTTAAATAATTTCTTTACACATAATAAAATAAAATTTTTTGGCCTCTTTACATACATACCTTCTAATACAAAATAAAAATTTTAACCTAAAGAATCTAAATAAAGGTCTATACTTTCAATCTCTATCTCTCTAACTTGTCTTGGTTGTCCTACTGCAGATATTATCCTTGAGAAGAAAATCCTTTCTTGCAATCTACACGAATAAAACACACATAAAACATATCTTTAAGCATAGAAATTCGATCATTAACACAATCTTTATAACATTTCTAAGTACTATTTGATCTTGTGCTATACTTATAACTCATATTAAATGGTTATTGATATTCATCTTTTTAATCACTTTCTCATTCTTAGAAATATTATATAATGTTTAAAATCTTATGCATTAAGTTTACTTTCTTGATCCCTATAATTTACTCTAATCTTATCACTTTGACTTACTCATCTTATGCTGTTACATGTTAGTATCGATTAGAAATCAAAGAAAAATGAAGTTACAAATCATATAACTTTACATTACAAAATAAGGCAAAAAATTTGAAGTAACTAGTACAAATCTAGCAGGTGAATCAAAAAAGCTAAAAGCATTTGAATTGGTGCATATGCCTAAAATATAATGCCAGTCAGTGACTGCCTTAAATAAAATGGTTAAACACACACACATATAGGGAACTTGTATCAATTGAGACCATATTGATTCCTAAAAAAGAAAGGTGAGTTATAATATGTTTAGACAAAAGAATGAAAATGAAGGCTAGAATCCTTCAGGTCCCCTTTCATACACCAACATTATTTAAAGTAACTTTGAAATGTCCTTTTTGTTAAACTACTGGTGGTTTTGATTTCTCATCCACATCATCATTATTTAGTGCTACAATAATACTTTGATTAAATGGAAAATAAAGAATTACCTTATTAGACTTGGAAAGTTAAGCTAATTCATCTATCCTTCTAAAAAAAGGCCTAATAAAAATTACCAAAAAGCTTGCTGGTTATATGAATTTGTGCTTAAGAATGGATTGCATTTAACTCAAAATGCAAGCACCACTTCTTCTAAAAAGAAGATTGAATATTAGCTATGATTCAACAAAAACTAACATGTAAGAATAAACTATCATTTCATGATAAATCATTAATAACCATTGTTACATATAAATCCCATTTTTTGCAGAGCTCCAATTGATTATTCCAAAAAAAAAGCTCAATCAATGTAGTAAACAACTCATTGAAGATCAAACGATAGAGTCACCAACAAAATATATAAGAGATGCAGATTTTAAATAACCATGTTATTAATACTAGACAAAACTTAAACTAGTACCCAAGAGCCAAAATGCATTTGGACTATCAGTTTGGAAATGCATGCTATAACCAAAGACTTGGGTGCAAACGACATCATATATAGTCATGAGAGGTAACACTTGAACTCTTTGATTCCATTTTGCTATGCAATCTCTAGCTTTAGTATAATTCATAAATATCACTAATTGATAAGATTACATACAATATATATTAAAGTTAAAGGAGTTAAAGCCCAAAACTTAGCTATTTGGCAAGTTAGGTTCACCTAACATTATGGACTATTTAGCCAAAGTTTTCTAGAAACCTTAAAAAAATTGTTGTCAATCTGAGGCCTTAAACTTTCCACAAGTAGCATTGAATGAGATATAAACCATACTCCTTATATACGCCTAAAAGAGTATAATTGCAATGGATTGATATTGCATAAAAGAAGAAACAAATCAAAAGTTGACGGTAGAACTACATTAAATTAGTTTTAGAACCTTTAAACTAACAATTTAATAGTTTGAACACTTATTTATAACTAAATTAATTAGATAGTCCAGTTGATAACCATTTTAAATTTTCCAACTAATAACTATTTAAGATTTAGAGTTTAATGAAATCTCATTAATGTGATTAGGTATAAGGAATTAAACAAAAATACAAATTATGGAACATCTTGCTGTGTAATTCATATATTATGAAATAAGTTTGTATGCCTCACCAAAAATGCACTTCTTTTATTAGTTTTGTTCTTCTTTAACATTAAAAAATTTTAAAAGTAAAGATAACTTTCTTTGGAGAACTGTAGGTTTGTGATGGCATTGTTGGACATGGTTTTGGGACCCTGTGATTGCCTTGGCTGAAATCTATTCCATGTATCACTGAAAATTGAGGTGTTATACTAATTAGCCATAGTATCAGTTAAAGCACAACTAGAAGAGCATCCAAAATGATGATATTAGTCTTAGTAGTTCTCTCATTCATTTAGAAAATGGGCATCAATTTATATAAATATCAAAACTATAGAAAGACTGTAACAAATTGATTCAGTTGTAATTTTGATTAAAACATTTTAAAAGTGAAATAAGATTTGATTTTGTTGACATTCTTCAAGTTAAACCAGATGTAGCAACAAACTAACAATTAATACTATCGAAGTGTAGGCAATAGCTAATGGCTCACTAAACAATGACACTTTCATTTACTTATGGCTCACAAGGACACTAATGCAAAAGCAAAAATGTAATATAAGAGGCTTGGGATGGCTTGGAGCAATAACTATAAATTTATAATGCTACTTACACCAACTTTAAACAAAAACCATGTAGAGTCAAAAGTTACTTATAAACTTGATTAGCATCACCAGTAGTTGCATATAGAACTTAAACAAGACATGAAAGCACCAGGTAGAAACTGATCTAATGCCAATACACCATCTATTTTAGAAATTGTAAGAAAGTTGAACTCTAAACCAATTCTAAAAAAATGTCACAAGAGATATCTAAAGAACAACAGGTAAACAAGTATAGTTATTTGAATTGACATCAATCCTTAATCATTCTTTTACTAAAATGCACAAAAAAGGCAACAGATAATATGAAGAAGATGAAAAGGTAAAGTATTTTCTTTTTCATTTGTTTCATTTAACAACTTTCTTTTTCTTTTTATTTTATTTTTTTCAATAGCATTTATAATCTCTTAAAAAGATTTCACTCACCTGGTTAATTGGCAAGTAGCTCTAATGTTGTTTGTTTAATAGCATAAAAATCACAACTCTACAATCGATTTTCTAAGAGAAAAATTATACCTAATAAACATCCAAGATTAATATTGATGATTTCCTATCTATCTATCTATCTATAAGAAAGTCAAGCAAAAAAACTTAATTATTTTTTATAATCCAATTTGTCAAATTTTTTAGCTACATGAGATGACAATTTCTCAATTTTTGATTTAGCTCTTATGTATATTAACTTACTAACTAATAATAGGCATGTGCAAATAACTGAAACCACATAGATTATGCAGGCTTTTTAGAATATATAATTATGCAATTATTTCTTATGAATAACATTCACTATTAGAAGGTCCATTTTCAAACTCTACAATGTTATATTTTAAGAATTAGGTATGTTGCATTCATATTAATATGCATTACTTGTAAATATATAACCTCATCTGACATTAATAGGAATTAACTTGTTGATGTATAAACCCCATCAATAAGTTAGTTCCTGTTTATTCAAATAATATGTATTTACACCAAACAAGAAGAGAAAATAGAAAATAGATGGTAATGCTAAAAGAAACAAAAAATATCTAAAACAAATCCATATCAGCAAGAAGATTATCTCACGAATTATCATGTAAATCTTCCACAACATGATATATATATTCATCATCAAGTCTAAACCCCCTATCAATAGAGCACAATAAATATACAAGGTAGTAAGCTAGAATTTGATTCCTTGCATCATTTACAATAAAAAATGCCAAATCTTATTCCATAATCTCAAAACAAAAAGGAGAAACAAGCGTTAAAACAAAAAATCATTAATTAAGAGGCAGCAAATTATATGGAGAAACATTAAATCTAAGTGCTTGTTGGTTTATTAGCTCTAATATGAATACGGTCCTTTCTTTTTTAATTTTCTTTTTATTTACAGTTCTTTCATTACTACATAAGCCAAGAATAAGTACTTGAAGCTCTACTTTAAGCTCCTCCTATTCATATCCAGTAGCAATAGGCATTACATCATCAACTTTCTTCTTCAAAGCATCCACTTCACACAAAAAATAATTTCACATTATTTACTCATCAAATAAATATACTAGTACTTAAGCCGACACCGATAGGCAAACCACTTATATGCTTAATGTATTTTTCATCATAAGTTAAATCCAATTAATCAATATCAAACATAAGCACAATTTGAGAAAAGTCAACTTTTACAAATGGCACACATATTTATTTTCCATTTTCACATATCATGCTTCTATCCAAACTATTTGAGTAAATAATCCTATCAAGAACATCATTTTTTCCTTTAAAAATGATGCCCTAGTGTATTTACTGTTAGATTTTGACATATTTAATTAACTTAAAATATGTAGTGAAGTAGAGCATTATGATCATGCTACTATGCTAGCTAGAAATTTAGAAGAACAATAGAAGGGAATGCTAAATTAGAGAAAGAAATTATAAGAGTTCAGATCATACTACACTTTCAAAATATATAATCTACTGTTGCTCTATAATGTCCAAAGTTTAAAGAAACATAAATGGCAAAAGAAAAATTCACAAAATCCACTAAGATTGAAATGATCCAGATCTTTAACCATATAAAAAAAAGAGTCAAGATAGGGAAAAAATAAAAAAAATCAAAGCAATAAAAGAAATTAAAAATTATTTACTCAAACAGTTTAGATAGAAGCATGATATGTGAAAAAAATTATCATGTCCTTCACTTAGTGAGAGGAAATCTCTTTATTCATGCAGCAATCTCTGAAATTTAGATTCCCATTAAATGAATAACATTTCAGAATCAAAATGCCTTAATGAAATAGAAGAAAGCACAAAAAACAAAATGATATGCTGTGAAGTTACCTGTTTATTTAGTAGATTAAAATTTAAGCCAGAAATCAAATTAGATGCTTTTACCTGTGTTTTATGAGAATGAAATTCTCTACAAATAATGATAACTTCTTAAGGAAACTATAACTACATGTAACTTTAGACAAATAAAGTACAATTGCTTACACGATACTTATTATTTTTATTTGCATGAATTGCTCCATAAGTGAAAAACTTAGTTCTAAGACACCAACTAAACTTGGTAGCTACTAAAAATGAATAACAACAATGTGAATAAACTACACTTAAAGTACTTCTAACCGTGTTATTGATCTAATCGATGATAGTAGGCCCATAAATGTTGTTGCCACTTAAATTTCTATAAATGTATAGATTTAAAAAACATATCAGAGTTAAGAAGAAAAAATACATTAATGCTTCAAGTACTTTACAACTGAAATTAGATGAGTAAATATGTTAGCAAATTATGTACTTTGTAAATGGCAAAGCCTAGTTATGTCATTAGGTAAGAAACCCCTCAAACCTTGGTTGTCAAGACCACTGACCAAGAAAAACTAACATCTTAGTATTACATGCATCAATTAATAGATTTTTAAGTTTCAAAATGAAAATTATGTGTAGAGAGAGAGAAAAGATCCTAAAAATTATGATCAAAATTTAAAAATCGAATCAAAGCAATTAACTTAAAATAAATAATAAGAGTAAATTAAAACAAAAAGGAATAATCAATATTTAGAGGCAACTTTCACTAAGGGACTATCCACGTCAACATTTTATTTCAATGACTTAAATTCTTAAAAACACAAGTAATTATGAAAAACTAGATGAATAAAACTTGGTACCTTGAATAAAGAATATCTCTCTTGAATATCAAACTCCCTGTTAAGAACAATTTAACATTTAGCATAACAATCTAGTTAACTTCCTATACTTTAATTAAACTCTTTCCCAAGAAAATTCAATTCCGATATATTCTCGGTTCCTCCTTTCTTAATATTAATCAAAATTGGCAAAACATAATCATCATAAAACAAAAAACAAGTATGCATTGATTTCAAAGGATTAATTCAATGCTTAAATTGACTCTTAGTTATTCAAACCAATAACCCAACAATCAACTAAGCACAATCAAAGATAAGAATATGCTCAAAACCAAGAAATAATTAACATGAGTTGGCATTAAAGCTCGATTAAGTCATCATAACAAAAGGTTAAGGATTCAAGTATCCTTAGCAAAAGTTAAGAAAAACTACTCACACTTCATAATTCAAAGCTAAAACTGAATTGAAAGAAAATTACAGAAATGTAAATTAACTATAGATTCTAACATAACAACTAAAGATTATCTCTAATCTCTCCTCCTCTATGCTTGAGTCTTCCTTTTATAGGTGAAGCAGAGGCAACCAAATGAGAAGTTTTAATTCTCTTTAACTTTCTAATCCGAGCAGTAATAGACTTCCTAATTTGATAGAAGACTTCCTCTTTCGGTAAAACTCCCTTAAACCGATGGAATGAGACTTAAAACCACTAAATAACCTTGTTTTTATCTTTACAAAAGGGAATTTGGTAGAATCACTTTGTGATTCCACCGAATAGGCTTCCTTCACTTCCTTTAAAAGAGCCATTTGGTAGAATCACAAAGTGATTCCACCGAATAGTCTTTTACAGGACTCCATACAACACAAACACTTCAATGCTAGATTTTTTTGCCAAATTCACCTTATAGTCCTTCAACTTTTCCTTTTTCTTTCAATTTTACACCTAAAAACACAAATAAACACAATTAAGCTCTCAAAACACAAGTTAAAGAAATTAAACTCTAAATTAACTAAAATACTAAAAAAACACACAAAAACAAAAATAAATGCACACTTATCAAATACCCCACACTTAGCTGTTGCTTGTCCTTAAGCAAACTTGAACCAACCACATTCTAAAATTTATCAAACTTTAACTAAGAAATATGCAATTCAAAATTAACGTTAGCATTTAACAAAATTTCAATCATAATAGCTTTAAACAAGACAATATCAGCTAGTTTCTTTATGTGTGTGCAAGACCAAAACATTTTAATCTCTTTTCAAAACCAAAACACCAATGCAATTGCATAGCCAAGCTTTAGAATGAATGTACACCTAAATGTACAAATGGTTTCGCACTTGAAACTTTCATATGCCTCTCCTTTAGCAACGGAACCCGAAGGTCATCTCTGCTAAAACAACTCAAAAGCAACTTAAAATCAAATAGGTCTTTTAATGGTTGTAATGGGGCTAAGGTAGTTGTTAACAAAGATAAGATAAAATATATTAAAAAAGAGTTAACCACTCAATGCCTTAAATAAATCAATGGTTTATATTCACAACACTTGTCCCCAAATTATTTGACTTGCTAAGAACAATTAAGAATAAGACTCCAATTCTTTAATAGAAGAAGAAAGCTAAAATTTGCAAATATTACCCCACATTTAAGAACTTGCCATAAACTATATTATTTTCATTCATTCATTCTTTCTTTCGTCCTCTTTTTTATCTTTTCTCTCTTTTTTTCATGCTTAGGGGCACAAAAATGTGATTTCAAAACTAAATTATTCTATTAATTCCACTTACTTGCTATTACCAATAAAGAACCTATCATATTTCCATTAATTTATCCCCAACCAACCAGCTAGAGTGGCAACTCTATTTAGGGAAGATAAAGGCTTTTAGGTTATATAGTACTTAATGAGGTAGCAAGAAAATAATTAATATGACACATATTAAGCATGTCTTTTTAAGCTCAAAGTGGATTAACAATGGTCAAAAATATGTATCAAGTTAGGAAAACAGTCTATATTACGCTCAATAAGAAAAATTGCCTAGATAATTTTCTAAGTTGCAATGAGTTGTTTCTATGCTTTAAAGGGTGATGAGGAAGGTTTTAGTGTTATAAAAATTCCTTACTCAACTATTTCAATGCATTAGTTTTTCTTTAAGTTTAAAAACTTGTCTAATGTTCTCAAGATTTTGGAAACTAACAAATATGTGCCATGTTCAAATGCTAAACTAATTAAAATTCATTAATCAACTTACTTGTTCTACTGCTAACCTAAGAATTTTAACTCATGCACATTATAAGTTTGAAGTTTAATATATTCAAAATTTGAGAACAACTGGGTCATACTAAAGTTTAAGTGAAAGTTCAAAGATAAGGTGCTTACACAACATTTAATAGTGCTAAAAGTTAACAAAACAGTAAAACACACAAAACTAAAAAAAAAAACTAAAGATTAAATGAAAGAAAGTGAAGAAAGTTTTAACTTCCTATAAAATTAATTTGGATAAGCTCTACCCCCCTCTCAGAATATTGCTATCTACAATAACTATCATCACTCAGTTGGTGGTAATGGTGGTAGTAGGAAGCACTTCCAGAAATTGGTAGTGAACACTTCTAAATTATATTTCACTTCAAGAACATGTTCCTGCAAAGTGTCCATACGTCCCTTCAGCCTATTCATCCTAGCGTTCATTTGAGTGGTAAAAACCTACAATTGATTAGATGGGGCCTGTGGTATGGGTGCAGGATCTTCAAGCTCAGATTTTGAGTTAGATGTTTTCGCTCTGTTTCTTCCTATAGTAAATTCATGAAGATATTATGCCGTATCAGACCAATGTCTCCATGGTTTCTTAATTTATATCTTCATCCGAGCTAACATGGCATAATCTATGTAAGATGGTTTTCTAATAGACTTTCTCGTATCCATGTAGTTTATCGCTGTAGCCATAATGGTGGCCACCCAACCCAATGTTGTTTCCTTAATTTTAGTGCTTATTTGCTGCAATTCCTTAATTTTCTAACACAAAAGTACAACCCCATTTATTTGGATTCCCTCAACCATGCATCTCAGTAACATACATTCCTCATTGTTAATATTTCTTGGGCTTCCTAAGCAACTAAATACAGTGATAGATAAGAACCTGTGAAGAATCCTAAGAGGATGACTTCCTAAAGCCCAAGCCTTAAGCTTGCTAGGTTTGTATTGGACTTGATTTTGAGGATCTCAAATGAACTCCCAGTTCTTTTGTCATGTAGCATTGGGTATTTCACCTATAGAATTATTTGGGAAACCTAATGGGCATAAAATTTAGGGAATAACATGTAATAGGTTTTTCTCCCTAGCTTGAAACTTATAGTACCAACATTTTGTTCATCTTCACGAGACAACTTAAAAGAAGTAAAAAACTGAATTGCAACATACAGATAGACTTCTGGATGTTTATCAATGAACTATTCCCAGTCAATACCAGCAATCAAAGGATATACCTCATACCAAAGATTTCCATCCGGGATGTCAAGAAAAAACTCCTTTAAGTAAAGTGGTTTGACATACTTGAGTTTCTTGAAATAATTAAACATTTTAGCTTTGTCTTTATCAATATAGGCAGGAATAGACTTCTTGGATGTTGATGCTTCCGCTTCTTTGATGGCTCAGCTGGTGCTGTAATTTTAACTGCCTTATCCTTCTTTGATGCCTTAGATGTTTGAAACTTTTTTTGTTTTCCTAGAACTCACTGAAAAGATACAAACAAATAAAGGCCATTAAGTACAATAGATAAGCAAAGGATATTGTTAACGAAATTAACACAAAAAGATGGTGAAAAATATGTATCCATGAAACATCATATCAATATGTATCAATGCAAGAATGATTTATCAAAGTAATGAGATTGAATATTGTGGCCCTAGTAATGAATGTATTCTTTGAGACATTTCATCAAATATGTGATGTGCACAAGTTCACAAGCCTACATTATATGAAATCTCAAAACTTTAACAACCTAAAAATGGATCGTTAACACATAATTTATCACCAATGACATTGAGAATCTCAATTTTCAACAATAGTAAGCAATAAAAGAGAAATCTCATGAAGAACATAACCCAATTTCACAAATGTAAGCCATGAATTTGTATGCCAAATGATGAAATTGAAAGCAAAAAAACACTTACCTGTGATGAAAAAGATGGTGAGCAACTAAATTCAGAAGAAAGTTACACAAGAGAACTTGATTTGATAGAATGCTTAAGTGAGTGGAGGGAGAATGCAAGTGAAAAACCAAGAGAAAATAAGCATTTATGGAATGTGTGTGCATCTAGACCCTTTATGGTGGACTTGGTGGAATGAGAGGACACATTTGGTGGGATGAGGACTCTCATTCTACCGAATGGCCCTCTATTGCTCCTTAAAGCTTAACAAATAACCAAAAACACAAAGTGCATATGTAGGAAACTCTATTTAGTGGCATGAAGAGTCATTCTACCGAATCATGATGTTCCATTTGGTGGAATCAAGTTTGATTCTACCGAATGGTCCATCACTGAAACATACGGCCAAACTTTAATGAATTAAACCTTAAATTAGACACATTCTTATTCGGTAGGATCAAAAAGCATTCCAGCAAATGCTGCTCTACTGCAACAATAGGCACAAAATTCTATTAGCTAATAAAAAACTCATGGTCTATATTAACTTGTTGTCATTAAATGGCCATTCAAATCACAGTAATTTGACTATAGTCTAAATAATTTAGCACACATTTGACTTGTCTTCATGCAATCTTCCTCCTCTAAATTGATTTCTTACTACTAACTATGCATTATGCTCCATGCAGTAACTCCATGTTAAAAGCACTTCCTAAAACTCATCTTATATTTGAAAAAATTTCATAACTTTTTTGCTTTCTTAGGAAATTGATCTCACTTCACAAAGCAATTCCTAAAACTAATAATGGAACAATCAACATAAATGAAAATAAAACACATAAAGAAACCAACTTGAAATAAACAAAGTTAATGCATTAAGTACACTACAAAAGGTAAGAAAATTAGTTATGAGTTTAACAAGTCCTCAGCTAGACTTTGGGCTTCTGATGCTATTCTTGAAATACCATCATTATTTCAGCCACCTCCACTCTTCCTTCAAAGTATGGCTTCAATCGATGTCCATTCACTTTATACTCCCTGCCATCTTTTGGACTTTTTATAGTTATCATGCCAAATTTGTTACTAGATAAAACTTGATAAGGCCCTAACCATTTGGATTTCAGCTTACCTAGAAACAAATCCAACCTGCTATTATATAATAACACCATCATACCAGGAGTAAATTCTTTAAATTTCAAATGGTTATCATGCCAATATTTCATTTTCTTCTTATAAATTGTTGCATTGTCATATGACCATCACCGAATTTCATCGATCGAGTTCATTGAGATGTAACTTTCTTTTGTCCCCTGCACATCTCAAATCAAAATTAATAAACTTTGTTGCCCAATATGATTTATGTTCCAATTCAACCGGTAAATGATAAAATTTTCCAAAGATAATTCTAAAAGGAGACATGCTTATAGGAGTCTTAAATGCAGTTCTATAGGCCCAAAGGGCATTATCCAACCTATAATACCAATCTTTCATAGAACTATTGACAATTTTTTCTAAGATTGATTTTAACTCCCTATTAGACACTTCCAAATGCCCATTTTCTTGTGGGTGATATGGGGTTGTTATCTTGTGCTTAGCACCAAATTTTCTAAGCAATGTTTTAAATTGATAGTTAACAAAATGCTTGCCTCCATCACTTATAATGGGTCTTGGTGCTCCAAATCTAGTAAAAATATGTTTTCTAATAAATTCAAGCACCACCTTGGCATCACAAGTCCTATTTACTATGACTTCAGCCCATTTACTCACATAATCTACACAACTAAAATATATTCAAATCCAAATGAGTTTAGAAATGGCCCTATAAAATCTATACCCCAAACATCAAAAGTTTCCACTTTAAGTATGTTATTCAAAGGAATTTCATCTCTTTTAGAAATATTTCCTACTCTTTGAAATTTATCACAAAGCTCAATAAATGATTTAATATCCGAAAAGAGAGTAGGCCAGAAAAAACCTAATTGGAGAATCTTTTGTACCGTATGATTAGGTCCATGATGTCCTCTAACTTCCCCTTTATGACATTGTCTCATGATGTCTTCTTGTTCTCCCTCTAGAATGCATCTTCTAAGTACTTGATCCGAACAAATCTTGATTAGATGCAAATCATCCCAAAGATAGTGTTTGGCATCTGCTTGCAGCTTTTTCTTTTATTGCCAAGTGAAATCTTTGGGAAGATAATTTCCTGTAAGAAAATTAGCTATATTAGCTTAGCTAAGAGGCACAAAGTTACAAGCATAAATTGCACTAATATATTCATCAGGAAATAAATCGGCAATTTGTCTCTTTTCAAGATTGGCATGATCGATTCTAGAAAGATGGTCTGCCACATAGTTTTTAGTTCCTTTCTTGTCTTTAATCCTGACATCAAATTCTTGTAACAGTAATACCCAACAAATATGTCTTGTTTTGGAATCCTTTTTAGTGAAAAGGTGCCTTAATGCTTCATGATCCGTCTATACTGTGACTTTGGAACCTAGGAGATAAGATCAAAATTTGTTAAAAGAAAATACAATTGCTAAAAATTATTTCTCCGTGGTGGTATAATGGACTTGAACTTCGGTGAGTGTGTGGCTTGCATAATAAATAGTATAAAAAAACTTTTCCTTTCATTTGCCTAAAATTACTCCCACAACATAGTCACTGGCATGACACATGATCTCAAATGGTAAACTCTAATCAGGTGATACAATGACATGTGCTGTGATTAGCTTTTACTTTAACAAGTTAAAAGCCTGCAAACACTCATCATCAAAGTTAAATGTATTATCTTTCATCAACAAATTGGAAAGTGTTTAGCAATCTTAGAAAAATCTTTAACAAAACGAAAATAAAAACCCACATGACTAAGGAAACTTCTAATACCTTTAACACTTGGAGGAGGAGGCAGTTTATCAATAACATCAATTTTTCCTTTATCAACCTCAATTCCTTTTTTAGAAATTTTATACCTTAGAACTATCCCTTCTTTTACCATGACATGACATTTTTCCCAATTCAAAACAAGATTAGTTTCTTTACACCGTTCTAAAAACCAATTTAAGATTATTTAAACATGATTCAAAATCATGACCATACAGTGTAAAATTATCCATATAAACTTTCATAAATTTTTCAATAAAATCATAAAAAATGGCCATCATACATCTTTAAAATGTAGCTGAGGCATTACATAAACCAAAAGGCATCCTCTTATATGCAAATGTACCATAAGGGCATGTAAATGTGACCTTTTTTGGTCCTCCGAGGCTATTGGTATTTACATATACCCTAAATATCCATATAAAAAACAATAGAATCTATTTTCCGCTAATCTTTCTAACATTTGGTCAATAAAGGATAAATGAAAATGATCCTTTCTAGTGGCATTATTCAATCTTTTATAATCTATGCACACTTGCCATCCTATCACAGTACGGGTTGGGATTAATTCATCTTTTTCATTAGTGATTACAGTCATACCCCCATTTTTAGGCACACATTGAACTGGACTAACCCAACTACTATCAGAGATAGGATAGATAATACTTGCATCAAGGAGTTTAAGTACCTCATTTTCCACCACCTCTTGCATAGCGGGATTAAGTTGCCTTTGGGCACCATCGGTTTGAAATTTTCCTTTATTACTATCCGGTGTGTACAATAACTAGAGCTTATACCCTTTAAATCAGATGTTTTCCAACCAATAGCTCCTTTATGCTTCTTAAGCACTTCAGTCAACATCTTCTCTTCCAAACTTGTCAACAAAGAAGGTATAATTATTGGTTTTGCATTTTTCTCTAAAAACACATATTTTAAATGAGAAGGTAGAGTTTTAAGTTCATAATCTCACTTAGGAGGGGATAATACATCCTCCATATGTCCTTCTTCATTATGTTCTCTTTCTAAATCCTAAATTATCTCTTTTTTTGTCTTTACTTTATCTATATTCTTTGGGTGCATTGGCCATTTCTTTAGCTCATCATCCAAAATGATTTCCTCTTACTTTGCTTCTATACATTCTTGGACTTCACCAAGAAAACAAATTCATTCCTCAAACTCATAGGATGGATGTTTCATAACTTTGTTTACATTAAACACCATTTCCTCCTCATTAAATTGCAAAGTGATAGTTTGCCCATGGACATCTATTAAAGCCATTGCCATGTTTAAGAATGGTCTTCCAATTATTAAAGACACTCTTCTATCTTCTTCCATATGCATCACCACAAAATCAACTGGAAATATAAAGTTTCCGACTTTTACCAATAAATCCTCAATAATTCCTTTAGGCATCTTCAAAGATCTATTGCCAATTGTAATGTCATCTGGATTTCCTTCATGTCTCCCAAATTCAATTTCCTGCAAATAGAATAAGGCATTAAATTTATGCTGGCACCCAAATCACACAATGTATGTCCTATAAAATTTCCTCATAATTCGCATGGCAATGTAAAACTACCAGAATCTTCTAGTTTTTCAAGAATTTTGTTCATTAGGATTGCACTACAATTTTCAGATAATTGGACAATTCCTATACCTTTTAGCTTTTTCTTATTAGAGCACAATTATTTCATAAACTTAGCATATTTAGGCATGTGTAACAAAGTTTTCGTAAATGGTAAATTTACATGCAACTTTTTAAACATGTCCAAAAATCTATTTAATTACTCGTTTTGTTTTACTTTTATAGCTAGAGATGGAAAAGGTAGTTTAGACTCATCAAGCATAGTAGATACCAATTTTTCCTTGCCCTTATTCTTTTCAACAATAGGAAGCACTTCATCAACAATTTTTGAGTTAGAAATACTTACCTCTGTTGTTGGTTAAACAACTTTAGAAGTACTCTTACCAATTTCAGTTTCTTATACCTCTTTCATCAAGAAGCAAGAATGCTTCTTCAGGTATTTTTTTCATGAAACTGCCATTTGATGCTGCATCTAGTAAAGATCGTGTAACTTGATTCACACCTATATAAAAAATATGCATTAATTGATAATTAGCAAATTCATGGTGTGGACAGGTTTTAAATAGTCTCCTAGGTATAAACTACACCATCAAATAAGTAGAATTTACCTACAATGACATCAGGTGTATCCTGGTCTTTTTAGGCTCTCACTGCATAGGCCTGAGCAGCTGGACATCTATCCGAAATATGAGGAACCTATGCACTGACTCTAGTAGATGCTACTCCACTGGGTTTACCTCTACCATGGACTCTAGATGCTGTAGTGGCAGGTTTGCTCATAGGAGTGGCTGATGATGTCATCTGACCCTGAGGATAATCTTTCTACATATGCTCTTTTGACTCGCATCTCCAGCAAACCCCAGTCAACCTCTAACACTCACCTGGATGGCGGCATCCACAATACTCACAGGTAAGAGCATCATATCTGCTAGAGCCTCGAGGTGTACTGGAAATAGAGGCTGTGGGTAGAGCTGCTCGTGCTGTTGATTTCTGGCTCGGTGCTGGAGTAGCTGGGAAGTCCTATGGGGGAATTGCTGAACTTTTAGGCTTCTTGCTAGACCTACTAGATGCCCCTATGAATGAATTCCTTCTCTACTGGAATTAGGCCTTTATACTGGCTTCCTCAACTTTAATAACTTCAAGTCTCATGGCTGCATCAACTAAAGCTCTCCTATCAATATACTAATGAACTGCTAGCACCCTCCTAATTTTAGTTTGCAGTTCCTTCTCAAATGGCTAGCACATTTTAGTTGGTGGTATATGATAATCCTTCATATAGGCACTCAACCTCTCGAACTCCCTATCATACTCTTGAATAGTGCAGGTACCTTGGCGCGATCGCCAAAATACTTCTTCCATAACTCGCTGATATTCTTTACCCACATATTTATCCTTGAACTACTGAAGGAAAAAGTCCCAAGTTAGTTGTGGTATAACATCTGACTATGCCCCACCATGTGTAGGCTAGACCCTGAAAAAGTGCCATTGCCCCTTTTAGCCTCTCTTTTGGAGGACTGTGGGTGATTTCAAAAAGTCTCCTTATTTGATCCAGCCATTCCTCAGCTTTTATGGCTATCAACTATTCTCTACCATAGAAATTTTTAGCTCCAAGCCTCTTCAATTCTTATAAAATGGATCTTTTGGATAGCCAAGTTGGCAACTACTGCTATGGTTGTAAGGGAGCTGGGGTCTGAAGTTGTTTATATAACATGTCCGCCACTATTTGTTCAAGATTTTTGGGTGCCTTTGCTACTGGCTGAGAAGTTGGGGGAGCTACTGGCGGTGTTTACTGAGTGGGTACATGAGATTGAGCAATCGAAGTGCTAACTATCGATATGGCTAAGACTAAGGCCCTGCTCTTTGCGTCACTCGCCAGCTCACGTGCTCGTCTAGACCTAGAAGCAATAGCTTTCACTAAAACACACAAAGGGATAGGTAAGATTCAATTCCCAATTCACTTAGTCTTATGTGGCATGTACATATATCTTTCAATCATTCACTCATACACGTTCAATTACTCCGATCTTAGGACCGTCTAAACCCGCTCTGATACCACAAAATGTGACACTCTACATTACATCATATTACTATAAGTCGAGTGCTATTATTATAGTTACCATGATGTAATAGTGTTACATTGTTAAATCTAAGTGATGGTTCGGTAATTCAATTTAGCATTTCGATGCTTACATTTACATAGTGTCGCTAGGTTACCATTCATTTGGTAAAATTTTCGGTAGCATAACGGCTTATAATTTATGTTGCCCAAACCTACAATTGATAAATTTAACACTCCTAAATAGTCATCTCCACCTCCAATACTCTAATTCCATACATGGCACTTCTATTATTAGTCATAATTCATTAATCCAACACAGTGGTGACATCATATATTTTGTCACATCTACAAACATTTAAAATTTATTACATATCGTATTCCATACATCGAGTCCAAAATATAAATACTTAGTTACATTATGTCACATTTCTTTATATACACATCACATATCCAAAAGGTCTTCATATGTACATGCCACTCGTACTC
Organism: Excoecaria agallocha; assembly: GCA_037975025.1. Lineage (NCBI taxonomy): Eukaryota > Viridiplantae > Streptophyta > Magnoliopsida > Malpighiales > Euphorbiaceae > Excoecaria > Excoecaria agallocha. Next base: position 34,906,369 of record CM075815.1, on the reverse strand, counting down.
CTTCGTTGCCCTTTTCTTTGATGTGTTTCTGCGTGCAGTCAAAATAAACCATGCGCTAAGCAACTTTGTTGCCTAGTGGTGGATACAACTATAAAGAAATTCATCTAACATGAATTTAAGCAAAATTACCATTTCGCCCTTAATGTTCATTTTACCCAAATAACTTTAAAATTTAATCACTTAATATGTTAAGTTACCATTTAATTTTTATTTTATTTAATTTCTTCATTTAAATTCATATAATTTCCTCCTTTTTTGGAAAAGTACCGTTTAGTCCCTAAATCTTTATTTTTATTATATTTTATCTTATTTAACTCTAGTTTCTCACCTCCTTATTACCTTTGACTTTTATTTCATTTTAGATGATAAATTTTCATTTTAGTCCCTATGTTAACTTATAAAGTGGGAAATTACGTTTTAGTCCCTAAACTTTTTCCTATTTACAATTTTGCCTTTTTTCATCTATTTTATTAATTTAACTTCTCTAATCACATTTTTAAAGCCAAATTACCATTTTACCCCTATTTTCCCTCATAATTACATTTATGCCCTTTTTAGCTTGTTTACTCCCATTTTTCATCTTCTTTATTATTCTATTACATCCTTAATATCTTTTGGACATAATTTATTGTTTAGTCCTAAATTTTTCACCAAATTATGATTTTGCCCCTAAGGTGATTATTGAAAATCCTCAAATCAAATATGCGAGATGAGGACTCTAATAGTACAAATGGGTTGGAGGGACCACATTTGGCATGATACTGCTGCTCCAATGCTGGTAGAGGGACCATAATTTAATGCGATCCAGCTAACCCACAATGTGTCATAACATATGCTGGCAATTGCTTAGTGTATGTAATAATTCAAATCTTATGATAATTTCATAGTAGCACTGCGGTATATATGCTTCCATGGCTAGGCATTATATCCTATGATCCCGGATTATCCATTATACACTAAGGGCAATTATATTTTATAATTTATGTCACTTTTTAAATGTTCTTCCTTACTAACCATATTATGCTTTATTTACTACATGCCTAATTAGTCCCCAATTAAGCTTAAACAATATATATTTATCCTAAATATATACATTAACATATAAAAGTGATAAGAATATGACATTTCCTCCACATTCACCATTCAGCTAAGTTAAGACCTCACATCTGCGATGACATTTTCTCTTCATTTACATACCAAATATGTTTCAAATGTCATTCATATCATTTATATAATCATACATATTCAAATTGCCTTATAATCTCTAAGTTTTCCTAACTTTCATCATTATGTTCACTTATGTAACATTATGTGTATTGATTATTTTTATGTTCCATCACTTCCATTACATTCTTTACTCATTATATTGTCTATGTCTCATTTAATACATCATTAATCATCAAATTCTCCTAGCATAGTTTTAGGTACATAATTTGGCCACCATAGTATCTACCATTTCTATGTTTTTTCTTCCACTTATTTGCACTCATACTAGGTTGTCTCATTAATTTATCAAGTTATATGAATTTAATTCACCATTCTCCATAATTTCACATAGTTACATAATGTAGAATTTAGGTTAAATTAACTAAAATAAATGAAGTTAAATGTAATTTGTATCCACAAACCTCTAGGTAGCTTGAAACACACCTACTCCTTCTCCTTACCCTTTCCTCCTTTGTTCTTTTCTTTGTCTTTTTGTTCCTCTTTAGACCGAAATTAAAAGGAAGAATTTTATAAGTTTATGCTATGATTTAAATCAAACAAAAGCTGCTAATTAATTATCCTAATCATGATCCTAATTCTTATATAAAAAATCCCATTTAATTCCACTCAAAACTCATGGATTCACTAATTTTGGTTATTTTTCTCCTACCTTTTTTCTTTGATTTCTAGCTACCTTTTGATGTAAGACCTTTCCTATGTTAAAGAGGAGTGAATTCTGAGGATGATGTTAAAGTTTGGGCTTAAGATTCAAGAAGAGAAAGCTCGATCAAGCAAAAATGGTGGAAAAGGGGGAAGAGAAGGGTGGTTCATATTTTGATGTATAAGAGGGGGGAGTTCCAAACATTTTGGGGGTATTTTCATATTTTTAGAGGGTTTTATAGAGTGCTTTCAAGTGTACCAATGGAAGGGCCAAGATTCATTTGCTAACTATTGAATTTAATGGCCTTAATTTAAGCCACTTGTAACCAATTCAAGCATTTCCCTTCATCTAATTAACCTAATATTTTACAAACCAGATTAGAACCTTGTAATAACAACTCCCTTGTCTCCATGTGGTCAAATTCTCATATTTGCCCCTTTTCTAACCCGATCTCTGTTTTTCACCTTAAAAAATGAACTTTTGATTCCGAAGTCAGAGTGCCCTGAAATTTTACCCCATATGCAGTAGCATATGATGGAGTATGTGTTTGAAATTTCAGTTGATTTTGATGTCGTTTTGGCATATTTATGGCACCGGAGGTAAATTCAACTATTCCAAAACCTAAAATTCCGAAACTGTCAGAATTTTTTTTTCACTTCCAAAAGTCTATTTATGTTATTTCTAATGGGTCTATATGATCAGAATAATTTTTGGAGCTCTATAGGATTTTTCAGAGCTCGATCAAACTTTTGGTCAACCCTTTTAAGGTAATAAAGGAAGTGTTTCTTTACTTGATTCAAAGACTTATTTAGGCTCAATTTCTTCTAAAATTGTGCCATTGGACTCCATTTAACTCATATTATCTCATCACATACTTAACTCCACTTTCCAGACTGGTAACCCATCCCTTGATTGCTTACGGGTGAGCACGTTTAACCTTTAAGTTTCTACGATTTTCTCTATGTTATACCAATGTAATCACTTTGATAATTGTCCTAGGATTACAGTATATGATCTAAAACATACTGTGTATGACAGATGGAATTTCATGGTGTTACATAACCTACTCTGGCATGTGTACTCATTGGACCACATCCATCTAAATGTATTAAGTCCAATGTCTATCTAGCTCGTTCTCCTTTGCTAGTAAAGAGAGCTTTAGTCATTTTTCCTAATGAACAAGATTCACATGTATTAAATGATTCATAATTAAATGATCCCAAATCATCATACTTGTGCAATTTGGCTATAAATTTCTCATTTATATTACCTAAACGACAATGCCATAAATATAAGGTGATTAGATTATCTTATTTCATTCTCTTAGTATCCACATTATGTACTTCTTTAATTAGATCAAGAACAAATATACCATTCTCAATGATAGCTTTAGCATAAAATATATTGTTCTTAAAAATGGATCAACATTTGTTCCTAAAAGAATATCATAATTGTTTAACAAACAACTAAAAAAATAATACTCTTAGATAAAGCTGAAACATAATAAAAATTATTTAACTCGAGTATCAATCCATTTGGAAGAGGCAAATGCTAAGTCCCCATAATTGTTGTAGAGATGTTTTGTCCAGTAGCTGACTATAGACATATCTCAGCCTTTCCAACTCTTCTGCTGCTTTTAAGCCCATGTAGATCATTACACAAATAAGATCCACATCCCGTATTTAATACCAAAGATTGCTTCGAAGCAATAGAATAAGTATTAATTTCAATTATATGAATACATGAAGCAGAAGCATCGATTTGCTTCTTCTCTTTGAGAGAATATAGATAGGCTTTGCAGTTTCGCTTCTAGTGGCTATCTTTTTCACAGTGGAAGCAAGTTCCATTGGGATTCTCCTTCTTGATAGCCTTTTTCTTGGAAATTCCACCACACTCGGGCTATGCCTTGGTGACCTTTTTCTTCTGCTTCTTGCCTTTAGTAGAGTTAAAAACCATGACACTTTTTGGATCATTCTTAAAGGAAACATCAGCTGTTTTGAGCATATTGATTAACTCAAGAATGGATACTTACATCTTGTTTATGTTAAATTTAAGCACAAAAGGTGCAAAACTTAGAGCCAATAAGTACAAGTTAAGTCTATGTATAGATCATTATCCATGGCATAGCCAAGCCTACTTAAATGCTTAATGTACCAATACATCTTTAATGCATGAGTAGCAACTGAAGTGCCCTCCACCATTTTGTAGCTAAAAAGAGCTCGAGCAATCTCATATTGCTCAGTTCTAGCTTGAGAAGCATAAAGCTCCTCTAGATGCAAAATGATGGTTCTAGCACCCATCTTGCTATGTTGCTTCTGAAGCTTAGCGAACATAGCGCCCAACATTACACATGTTGCTGCCTCACTATACTCCATTTATTTTTAATAAATGCCCTTAATCTCATCAGTGGCATCATCTAATGGAAGTGGTGGTGGATCTCTATCTAAGACATAGTCGATCTTTTTGGCCCTAAGAACAATTCTCACTTACCTAATCTGATAATAATAATTTCTACCAACTAGCTTGTTATCCATGATTGATCAAAGGTTTATATTTGATGTGCTCATAATGGTGACCTAGATGTGAAGAAAGAAAATATATGAGAGTTTGTTCACGTATATGTATGCATTAATTAGGTTTTTAATTAATCCATTTACTCCCACTATTTTATTGTTAATCAATAGCCCTCACTACATGGTATGAGAAAACCCAATGATTTTCTTAGTGGGCAAATATCCAATCCTTGATATGAAATTTGACCTTAATTGTGGTCAACAAGTCAAAATCCATACCCTTGAAGGATAGGTATCTCTATACCAATTGTGTCTACACACAACTATTAGATCATTGGGTTATCAACTCTTGATACATGCATATCATATATGCATTTCCAATCTTGCCTCTAAAACCATTATCCTTGATTGTGGTTAACAAGATAATGGGCTAGCTAAGATGACCCATTTAATTGGATTTTAATATATTTGATATAATATGAGCTTGATTGTGGTCAACAACCCACACTATGAAGAACTCTAGTTCTCCTTTAATTAATGAAAATCTTATATATCTTAGTATTAATTTGAGAGATTTTGTTAATTAAGCTCATCATACATGGTTGGCATAGATTGGTATGCATCCTATATCTATCACATAAATATAAGATTACAAATATGGTATAGTTATGGATTTTACTACTTTGACCTCCTCGAGCCAAAAGGGAGATTAAAAGGTCAAACTTAGGTAATATGTATGATTCAAACAAATATCTAATTACATCATCTTCAATTTTGTTGGATCTCTATTCGACCAATCTTGCTCCTTGCTTGTGGTCTTGTTTTATATTTCTAACTTTAATCTAAGTAATTTAATTACATATTACAATTTAAAAACAAAAATCAAAATAAAAAATAAGTGGTCTGGACATGAAAGTCCTCATTAGGCCGAAACATGCATTATGCTCAATCACATTGGGCTTTGTTCATAACTATCCATCATGCCAATCATAAACCCTTATATGCAATTTTAATGCATAAATATAGAGCCTAATAATGGAATACTAACTTTGTTTCAACTCTTGAAACTTACTTTTTGAGCTATTGTAGTAGTGTGATCAAATTAGGAAACTTTTTTCCATTTTAGAAAACTTTTTGCATACATATGTTCTTCTCTTAATCATCAATCCAATTAATTAATCATATTAAATAATTAAATAATCAAACTTGGGCTTAAAACAAAGGGTAGGTCGAAACCTAGAAAAAAAAACCTAAAGTGTGTTCACACGCAAACTAGTTTTATGTGTTTTGGGCCATTTGGGCTTTGGGAATGAGTCAAGTGTGTATTAAGACCACTCCAGCCCTTAAAACCCAATAATGAACTTAATTAGAGTCTTTTAATTTAATTTAAATTATCTCCCTGGGTCCATCAAGTCATTTACTAATTTAAACCAAGCCCATAGACTCAATTAAGCCCATTAAGTGGCTTTAATGAATTAAATTTAATCCAATTAATTTAAGGCCTATTTTAATTAATCCAATTAAAATATATCAGATATATCAGATTTAGAAGATTAAAAGTCATTCTACTTATGAACACATGAAGAACACCAATTTATCGAACTTTTTGGTTAAACTAGTTTTTATGCAAAACATGTTCGATTTCAATTTTGTATGGCCCTATGGCTTCATATCACATATTAAACACATAAAATATCATTAAAATAATTTTATCATGGACCAAATGAAATTTAATTTAGAACAGCCCCTTGATTTCATTGCAAAACTTCTCTACGCCTAGAGAATGATTCTTTGTACATAAAACTTTTCTTCGCAAAAAAAATGTTTTCTTCATCCATTTTATTTATTTAATCATATATATCAAGAAATAAATATTTATTATTCATGAATATCAAAATATAATATTTTAAAGTTCATGAAATAAATAGCTCAAAAATAGAAAAGCATTCCACGAAAACATAAAATTATATATTCATGGCAAAACCTAGGCTCAGATACCATGTTGGAAATAGATTGGTTACATACATCACATGAATAAGTGAAATTTAAAATTTTTACCAATATATCAGATCTTTACATGAATATACGATATATATGTCAGTGATAATAAGAAAATCACCTTTGACTTTTGTTGAACAGTTGATTTTCCTCCTTACCGGGTTATCGTAAACCACAGTTTCCTAACTTGAACACCTCTAATCATAATCCACACTAGAGAGGAACCAAATGAATCAGATCTAATGGGAAAATAATGAGACCAAAATTCCCTTGATGCTAGCAATAGGTGCCAGCTTGGGAAGGAGAAATAGAATGAGACACTTAACCATGTCCCACTTATGTTATAATTTTATGTGTAGGTTAAAAAATCCACTCCTAATAGGATTAGGTCATTTAAAATTTTGGATAAATACTAAATGTATTTCTGGAAATTGATTAATTAATTGGGGTCTAATGAAATCCAATTCTAGGCCCTTTCATAATGGACCTTGCATATAACCCATCAAATGAGTCCTTTGTGCACATACTTAGATTTAATTACCCAAATCAATTCCAAATCCAACCAAATTAAATATTTAGGCTCCATAACACTTATGAAATATATTTAATTTGGTTCAATTGAAAAAGTAGGCCATTAAGGCCTTTTGTTTGGGTTTTATGTGAAAGCCTTCCTTTAGAGGGCTTTGGTGAAAGAACCAACCTTCTGGACCAACAACTATTTCTCTAATGGACCTAATAATATTATTTTACAACTTATAACATTTATAGTCCAATAATATTTAATTATGAAATATAATATTTCAATTAGGTCCATTACTATGGAATATTTCTAAAATGCCCCGCGAACTTTTTTGCATATGCATAATTAATTTAACTCTTTAATTAATTATTTTCTAATTTATTTTTCTTCTCCCATAATAATATCAAATATTATTATCATTTTAATTTTACAATTTTATCCTTACTCTATATGTGTGTGACCTATTAGGTTCTTGTCCATATTGGGAGTATAATTTATAATTAAGAGTTCTGTTCAAACTAGGACTCTTCACCAAGAATCCTAGTTGAACTATAACTCTTATGATCTAAAATATTTTGAACCATTTTATAAATCCCAAATTTATATTCATGATACACTATTATACAAGTCATGAGCGGCCTCTAGCTAGGCATCATGACCACCCAAATGTTAGAAATATCAAGTGGTTTCGACTATACCCTTCTATAGAACAATTACCGTGCAATTACTCCTTCCACCACACTTTTCTCATTGAGGTTTTGAGTATGAATTTATGTCAACTCATATGAACCTAAGTATGTATGTTCTATTAATTTAACCATTTTTTCCAAAATACCCCTTTTGGATCCCTATCCACCTTGGCATCCTACAATGGCCATAGATTCTTTGAACAAGGCAATTATAGAATCATCTGAGATAACATCCCTTAATAAATCTGGGATGGTGAATCCTTTATTGATTACTCAACTACCTTCAAATTGGTCATGATATACCCAACTTTCTAACTATGTTCACCCTCGGTTGGAGGTAAGCAGTTATGGAGTCAAAGTATATCACTTGCTACTTAAAATAACTTTGGTGATCTCAAGTCTAAGGATATTTGCACCACTACTATGAAAAGATTTCTTACTCATATAGATTTAATATCCATGTGAGGATTCTCTTGGCAGGTCTTCAAAGAACTTGTCCTTGTAACAGGCATCCATATGTTAGCTTTGATCATCTCCTATGATCACAATTATGAGAATCGATGCCTAAACCTTTTAAAAAGCATAACATGCGCTAGTCTATCCATATTAATAATGTCCTATCTTATTAATGCTATGACTAAAGATATTTAGATATTATCACATTTGCATGCAATAGACATCTCAAATCATGAACTCTTTCATGACTACCTTTGCACTGTGTTTATAATATTAAGGACTTTATTTATTAATTTAAGATAAACAAACACATGTATTTAAGCATAGTATTAATAAATGAATAATCCCTTCACAAATAAAATGAGTTCACATACATGAAATACATCCCTTTCTACATAGGCTCTATGACATACTCTCTAACAACGTTCTCGAAGGGTAACCCTACATTCACTTAATGTAAGGAAGTTTTAGGGAATGATCACTATCCCAAGCCTCATACCATATGGTATATTAAATGGTGATCTAATCGATCCTTATGCTCGTGATGAGCTAAACCCATTGGCAAGGACCATGTTTGGGTAGCCTAAAGTTGTACTAACCAGACCAATGCCTCAAGTAATGGCAATAGATACTTCCTTTAGGTATCATTTACCATAATACCGTGCTTGATACATATTTCCCTATATATTCAGTTAAATTTTGATAAATTAAGGTTCAAAGGCCACCATGACCCGATAGGCCTATCTCTATTTGTCTAAATTGCATAAATACATAGTGATAAAAATGTATTTGCTTGTGCTTTAAGTAATAAGAGATTATATTGCTAGTTCTCCACCATACACCATTCACATTCATCAGATATGTTAACCTATAAGTTAATCCCACCTAAAACAGAGATCGTACGACCATCTGTGTGGAAGGAATAAGGTTGAAATGTTTTTTTACTTGTGCATGTGTTTTGAAAATGATGCACAACATACTCATGCATTGCATGTATAATCATGCATCATGTTAATGAACCTTTCTGTTCAACCATTACAGAGTCATCTAAGTGGTTTAGGGGCTTGACCTATTGTCTCAACAAGGTTCTTATGACATGAGAAGATGAACGTTCATTAGTCAAGCGTTGAGCTTGAGTTTCTCGGGGAACTTACTCTGAGTGAAGCTATAATTGCGCTATTTGAAATGTATTTGATGGAAGTAAATCTTTTAGGTGAATTAGAAGACCTAAATCTTATTAGAGGGTTATTTTAGGTTATTAAAGTCACCATAGAGTCTACAAGGTGGTTTAAAAGTCCATATGTGCATATAGTTAGGAGATCCTTATTAGAGTCATTGGTACCAGTATCAAAAACTAATTAGGTTTGGTATAAATATTTGACTAGCTTTGAAAAGTGCAGAAATGGCACAACCAACACAGACCAAGGCTATTGATAGTCAGGAACTTGATAAGACACTTGACGAGTTTGAAAGAAGAATAAGGGCTATGATGACAAACATAATGAGTTCTTAGGCATAACTTACTGGATAGAAAACTTTGACAACTACCACCACATATAAAGAACCTATTGTTATTAGAGGCACTTCAGTTGCTCTTGTTATAAGACCTTCTTTGGTGGCTGAATCAAGAGGTACTGGGTTAAGAGCTCTATCTATTAAACAGAAAAAGCATAAATTAGTTGATTTCCAATAAGACTTCATTCCTAAAGAGGAGGAAGAGTTGATAGTGACATAAGTTCCTAGAAGTAAGTTACCTAGAATGGATAATCCAGTTCTGAGAAAAATAGAGGAGAAGATAGAAGCAATAATGTGTTTTTAACTGAAAATGGGGTTAGTTCAGAAGATAGGGACTTAAAAAGCAAGGATGTGCTTCCTCAATGGTTTGAAATGCCTGATCCACCTATGTTTGATGGAAATTTTGATCCATCTGTCCATATCAAGCAATATACCTTAGTCATGAAGGGCACCATTCTTAGAAAGAGATAAAAGGTTAAGTATTTCAGCCTTAGTCTTATGGTAGACATAGGCTGACAAAAGAGTTTCTAAGATAATATAACTGTAGCACGCAAATGGAAGTTACTCTAAAAGATCTTAAATTGATGCAACAAAAGCAGGATGAATCTTTCCACAACTATTTGACAAGGTGGATGAACAAAATAATGGAAATGAAAAGGAAGATTGACACTACTAATCAGATTAGGGTTTTTATTAGTAATTCTAGCCTTTATCTAAAATATGGTTTGAAGATAAAGGGGCTCAAAGATTGGTGTCCTTAAAGGATATTGCAGGTTTCAGTCGCTGAGGGTATGGAGGTATGACTAGAAAAACTAGTGGAACAGGAACTACTAGAAAAAATAGTTGAGGTGTCTGCCATTGAGATGACCCAAAAAGATTATTTAAACTTGGGAGTTTCTTGTTTTTGGTGCTTGACTAGATGATAAAAGAGGGAAATTGTAACCACTACAAGTTGAGCCTACTAGGAGTCAGGGTCAACCCAATCATAAGGTTGATCAATATTGTGCCTATCAATAACATATAAGACATCTCACAAATCATTTTAGGACTATAAGGAATAAGATCTAGGATCTCATTAATAGTAAATAGATCACTGACCCATAGAAGAGAGAAAAGAAGAAAGGAAACTATAATGTTGTTTTGCCTCCAGTATCAATGGTTGGCTTGAGTCTATCGGAATGGAATATGCTATGTGACTTATATGGAAATGAGTATTTGGCCATCACTCATCATACACAATTAGAGGCAGAAAAGGGATATATGTCATTAGTATGTGTACTTGATTGTTGGGAATCACCCAGTAAGGATGAAGATGGTGTTGACCTTACAGGCCTATGGGATTCTAAGGGTGAAGAAGAGAAATAAGATGTAAAGTTGATCACCAGAAGTGGTAGGGTAGTGCCAAAAGTAGAGAGGCAGATAGATTCTTAGCCTTTTCCTACAGAAAGGGAGCAAGAGGAAGACCAAATTCTTAAGTAACTAAGGAAAACTCCTGCTCAGATTTTTGTTTGGGATTTACTTAGGGTGGTTGCCTTCCCATAAGCAGAAAGTGGTAGGAGGGCCTTGCTGTGAGTCTACCATGGCTACCACCATTTTGCTTTTAGAGTTGCTAGACTTAGTTAGAGGAAGTGTAGGAGAGAATATCGTGTATACTAATAGAGATATGCTTGTTAAAGGTAGGAAGAAACAACTGCCCTTTGTATATAAAGGCACGGGTTAATGGTAAACATAAGGTCTATGTAATGGTTGACAATGGATATTCTATCAATGTATATCAACTTATAGCACTTCCAACCTTTGGGATGAATGAGTCTATGTTAAGCAAGTATGATTTAGTGGTCACATCCTATGACAATTCTTAAAGGCAAGTAATGGATTACTTTTAAAGCTGATGTGATGACGAGGTTAATTGATATAGATGTAGAATTTGTCTTATTACCAATACTAACTAACTTTTTTGTTATATTGGGAAGACCTTGGTTTCGTAAATAAGGAGCAGTTTAATCTACACTTCACCAAATGATTAAGATCTTCATGAAGGTAAAGTGGTTACTATAAAGCTTGCTAGGGAGAATCAAGTTTCTCTCTTGAGTATAGATGTAATACCCAAAACATTTAATTTGATATATATAGCACATTCTAGATCATAAAGGACAAACTTGGGTCAATTTTTATTATAATTACAGTCGTATAGCACAATAAAATGTATAAGTGCATAAGTGTTAAACAAGCTCAGTCCAAGGCAGCACTAGGATAGGTGACCTAGCGGGAAGTGGTCCTTAACCACTAAATGAGAAAATAGGTGTTAAATGGAGTCTAATGGCACAATTTGAGGAGAATTTTAGCTTAAAAATGTTCCCAAATAAGACAAGGAAGAATTCCCTCGATACTATAAAGGGTTGACCATAAGTTTGGCTAGACTCTAAAATGTACCATAGACCTCCAAAATTATTCCAATTGCATATACCAATTAGAAATACTATCAATGAGTTATAGGAAGTGAAAACTAAATTTTCTAGCAGTTTTGAATTTTTTGGGTTTGGACCTATTGATTTTTTTGCCAAAGCTCAAAATATACTAAAATGATGTCAGAATGACTTTAAATTTAAAAAACTCACTTCTATATATGTTTTTGTACTTGGGAAAAAATTTAGAGCATTCTAATAAGGGGAATACCGATTTTTGAAAAATGGTAAAAAACTAAGGTTAACTTAATTAACATAGTTAAAGGACATTTTTAATTGATTCAAGGGTATAAATATCATTACAAATTGGTTTATGATCACTTGAAATAAGAAATTGAGGAAAGGGATTTTAATAGAAATTAATTGGGCCAAAAAGTGGGTTATTTAATCCATTTAGGTGAAAGTAGGTCAATTGGTTGGACCTAATTTGGCCAAATTGACATAAATATATTAAGGGGGAAATATCATATTTCTCTAGAGAAATCCCCTTTATCATTCCACTTTAATGCCGCCTCACACCATGGAAGAATTCTCCATTATTCTTCCAAATTCTTTCAACTTTATCCTACATAAATTTTTATCCCCAATAATTCTAAGGAACTAAATTTATTTCTAATCATTTTGAGGATCCATTTGGAGTGGAGAAAGTGGAAGAAATTATGAAAAGAAGGAAAGAAAACTTTAAGAAATAAATTAAGAGGAATTCAGCCAATGTGGGTTTTTAAGAGAAATCAAAGGAAACAAAAAAGGTAAGGTAAACTTCATGATTTCAAGTCATTTTGAGGTATGTGGATACAATCTTACACTTTATTTCATTTAATTTCCTTAAATTTTGTATAAGTTTACACTATTAAAACTAAAGTAATTTAGGTTTAAATGAGAAACAAATTGAGATATGTTAGTAGAATGAATTAACAACACATAAGTATAAATAATTAATGAATAAACCAATCAAAATATGAAGGAACTCAAATTGACCGAATAAAGTACCAAAGGTTACCATGTGACGGTTAATTAATGGATTATTTAGTATATTTTGGGCATTATGATGATCAAGGAATGTAGTATGCACGAATAGAACCTTAAATTACATGTGTACATAATGAATACAAATGGGGCATGTAACACCCTAATTCCTTAACCATGCATAATCATCAATCATTATCAATCATACCTAATCAAGATCAGGCATAAAGACTAATAATAATAATAATAATAACACATGCCATGATTACATGCCACAAATGAACAAATCAAACTTATGGATAATTAATCATAACATAAAAGGCCTTTAAGCATCTTGAAATCCTCAAGGCAAATGCATCTTGCCCGATCCTCTGGCATTTCTCCTGAAACCTACACAGATAAACAAAACCGTGTTAAGATATAAAGCTTTGTGGGGAACAAAAATTTATATATATAATTATAACGTCTTACCACATCACATCCCATACATATATAGAACTTTCACAATCACACAGGATAACATATGAGTCTATTATATTCTTCATTCCATAAATAACATTCTTAGGAGAGACTTCGACCTTACTAATGGATATCATGTTTACACTAATTTAACGTGTTATGAAACTCTTCTCATTTCCTAAAATCTTAGCCATTCATCACTATCGCCATTATCTTACTCTTTTCTTATTGTTAAATATGCTTTCTTCTTATAATAACTCAATTCTCACTCCTATTTCTTGCATATGTGCTCCTTAATATTATCTTAACATGGTAACTTAAACCTCTTGCAACACCAATTTATGTCATATGTTACATTCAGTTAAGCCAATGTTATCATTATACATATGTGCGTGTAAACCTTCTTATAATCCTTTTAACCAAGAGGCTGGACATCATGGTTATTAATGGTACAAGAGTTCCACTTATTACATTAAATCACATGGTCACCTAAGATAGGCATTCGACATTAATTCATAATATAAAGGCGTATTTAAGTCATATAGCATCTACAAGTAGTCTTGGTAGGCATAATTGCTTCACATATATCATACAATTCTCATATGAGATTCAAAAACTTTACATCCTTCATGTTATCTTAGCTTGGTAACTTGATTCTCTTACAAGCATCATTTATGTCATGCATTGCACTTGGTTAACTGAATGTTATCATTATGTCTACATGTGTGTAAACATTTATATATAAATAAACAAACTGACAGTGTGGCAGGTGATCATAAAGAACAAGCATTACATATCAAGATTATAAGACAAAGTCTCAATGTCACATGTATGCATTTTATAAACAAAGTACATGTTATAGTTCATATAACTTCTAGTACAATAGTGTTTGCTTTAGGATTCATATAAGCTCTGTGGAATCCCATCAGTGAAATCATCTCATACTAGTACTCAAACGGGAATCATCCTTAATTGAAATGAGACATTTCAATCATGTATTACAAAGCATGACATTTCATTTCATAAAATAGTTTATAGTCAAAAGAATTTAAGACAATCAAATAATAAGTCATTCCACATGCTTACATCATATAAATAGAACAATCAATGCATGTTTTACTTTATCTTGGGTATATGTTATCATCTTTAATAGCCTGCCTAAGTACTAGTTCCAAAGGTGGATAATGGGAGCAATGAATACCCGAAGGTATCAAACTATGGATATCCGAAGATACCAAACAATGGACCCAAACAGGGTCAAACAATGGTTCCAGTAAGGAATAAACTATGGACCCAAAAGGGCCGAATGATGGTTCCATCAAGGAACAAGACCCAAACGGGGTCAACTATGGCAGCTACGATTGTATCCCTTTAGGTATGCCTATCTAATCCACAATTGAACTAAGACTTGCAGGCTTAACCCTTGAATAACAGCTTTGATTCATCATAATCTTCGTTACTTAATACATCATTTGTCTTCAAGCCATAATTTATAAAGAACACATATCATTCTTATCATACATAAATATTGAGTTTTAGGCTCTATTACACATGGATGCAAGTCATGTCATCACATGGTTACACTAATATCATTCATACATATCGTAGTGGATTAAATAATAATCCAAACACAATACACTATTACTTTCATCGATCCATCTCATCATACTTGATATTAATCGTGAGGCCAATGAGGCGATTATGGAAGTATAGTTCATGTAGTTCTTGCAACTAAAATTCTTCATAGTATTATATACATGTCCATATATACATGTGTGCATATAAAGGCAACTTGAATCATAGCAGTACATACCCTATAGATACTTATATATGATCACATAATGAGTCAAATTACCCATCATAGCATGGTAGCATCAATTGTAAAACATTGAATTATATAACTCATTGGTATTTCTAAATGACGTACCTTGTTACCATTTGCCACGAACAATTTTCCCATATTATCATAACTCACATCAAACATAATTATTTAAAGCAATACTCATGCATTTATGATCCATACAGTAGTAATATGTGTAGGTTCTCTTACAATGTAAAGGTCAACACTTGTTCATATTTAGTTCCTTGATTCACTTCAGTGGTCTATCCGATTATAGATAACAAGTTATATACTTTAACATAATCACATAAATAGTTCAATCCTTTTACTTATATTTTGTACCCAGGTAGATTATGTGAGCTTATTTCATCTTAGTTGTTAGCACACTACGGATGCTCATGTGCTAATCATAATATATTATAGGCATGAGCAAATAGGTTAGCAGGTTATTACCCATTATTGCTAATCATTAATTCTACTTGTGACGTTGAGTATAATTAGGCTTCTACGATTTCATAATTTAACATAAGCTATGATGTCCCACTTCCTTTAAATTGGACAAGCAACCTTGCAACTATACTCTTATTATCTCTAGGTTATATCATAATGTTCTCATATCATTGTAGAGGAATATCAATGTGCAATATTTTTGGGCAAAGCCAAAACACAAGTGTATATTCATTATAATACCATCAAATTCAAGTAATTATTTTCATGTATTCTAATGTTAGTATTCATTTACTAACTTTATTCTCATATAATGTTTCATTTAATCATGTTTAGTGTCACATCTTATCCTTATTTTATGCTTAAAATGCTTTGAAGTTACTTAAAAAGGTTTTAGACCAACTTTGGTGACACAAAGGGCTTAAAAATAATATTTGGGTGAGGTAGGAAAGTATCACGAGTTGTGAGGGGTGTCACTACTCGTGAAAGGGAGCAAAATTCATGACTCGTGCATTTGTTCACGAGTCACACATGTCACTAGTCACAACAGGAGTCACGAGTCATGAATAGTTATAGGCAGTTTTTTGAGTTTGACTTCTATGCGGTTTTTGACATATAAAATGGGATTTCCAGCAAAAATGGTCTTCTACAAACTTGTTCCATTATGTTTGTAGTTTCTAAAAAATCAAAAAGCATCTTGATATCATTTCTATAATTTCATATATTTAGAAAACACTAAGGGCTGCTTCTAGTGACTTGGCAGCAAACTGTTCGTGAATTCAAGATGAAGTATTGCCTATTTAGAAATAGATTTAGGACTTTGTTCTTCATATGAAATATAGGTATGGAATTCTAGTTTCAAAAACAACAAGAACCATTCAATTTGGAGTTTTCTAGCTCAACTTATAAGCAAAGAAGTCTAGGTAGGTTAGTTGGTCGTGAAGAAACATTTGACTCATGAAGGGGTTTCACGAGTAAAGAAAAGGGATGAGGTTCATGACTCTTGAAGAAGTTCATGAGTGAAGAAAAATGTGCAAGGTTCATAACTCGTGAAGAGGTTCACCAGTGAAGAAAAATGGCTAACTTTCACGACTCGTGAAGGGGCTCACGAGTGAAGAAAAAGGGGTACATTTCATGACTCGTGAAGCGCTTCAAGAGTGAAGCAAGAAGGCCACATTTCATGACTCGTGAAGGGCTTCACGATTCAGAAAAAAATGCACTACTCGTGAAGAAATTCACGACTCAACAATGACAATAGTTGCCTTGAGGATTTTAAGATGCTTGGATAATGACATAAGCTATGATGTCCCACTTCCTTTAACTTAGACAAGCAACCTTGCAACTATACTCTTATTATCTCTAGGTTATATCATAGTGTTCTTATATCATTATAGCGAAATATCAATGTGCAATATTTATGGGCAAAGCCAAAACACATATGTATAATCATTATAATACCATCAAATTCAAGTAATCATTTCATGTATTCTAATGTTAGTATTCATTTACTAACTTTATTCTCACATAAATTTTCATTTAATCATGTTTAGTGTCACATATTATCCTTATTTTATGCTTAAAATGCTTTGAAGTTACTTAAAAAGGTTTTAGACCAACTTTGGTGACACAAAAGGGCTTAAAAATCATATTTGGGTGAAGTAGGGAAGTATCACGAGTTATGAGGGGTTTCACTACTCATGAAAGGGAGCAAAATTCTTGACTTGTGCAATAGTTCAGGAGTCACACATGTCACGTGTCGTGACAGGAGTTGCGAGTCGTGACTAGTCGTAGGTAGTTTTTTGAGTTCAATTTCTAAGCGGTTTTTGACATATAAAATGGCATTTCCAGTAAAAATGGTCTTCTAAAAAGTTGTTCTATTATGTTTCTAGTTTCTAAAAAATTAAAAATCAGCTTGATATCATTTATATATTTTCAGATATTCACAAAACACTGAGGGCTGCTCCTAGTGACAAGGCAGCAAACTATTCGTGAATTCAAGCTGAAATATGGCCTACTTAGAAACATATTTAGGACTTGGTGTATTCATACGGAATATAGGTATGGAAGTCTAGTTTCAAAAGCAAGAAGAATCATTCAATTTGGAGTTCTCTAACTCAACTTATAAGCAAAACAATCAAAGTAAGTTTGTTGGTTGTGAAGAAACATTTGACTCGTGAAGTGGTTTCACGAGTGAAGAAAAGGGATGAGGTTCACGACTTGTGAAGAAGTTAACATGTGAAGAAAAATGGGCAAGGTTCACGACTCATGAAGAGGTTCACGAGTGAAGAAAAATGGTTAACTTTCACAACTCGTGAAGGGGCCCACGAGTGAAGAAAAAGGGATGCATTTCACGACTCGTGAAGGGCTTCACGAGTGAATCAAGAAGGCCACATTTCATGACTCGTGAAGGGCTTCACGATTCGGACGAAAATTTATGACTCATAAAGAAATTCACGACTCGACAATGACACTCACAGGGAAAATATTTCTATTTTTTGTTCTTCAAAACTCACCTTAACTCCCGATGAAAACCCAAAAACATAACCCTAAATTTCTATAGATTCATTTACAACTATCAACGCCATCCTTCCATACATAAAATCAACATAATAGTGCCATACCTTAATAAAGCTTCAAATCTAACTCCTTTGCTCATGATTCCTTCTTCTCTTTCACTTGATTTGTTTGCTTCTCTCTTTTCCTTACACACGGTAACAACAACATGATCTTGTAATCCCTCATCATCAAGGGAAAACATTACCTTTGATGCTAACTCACAAACCCTAGCTCCATTCTCCACCAAACCGTAACTAGAGAGTGAGAGAGAGAGAGAGATCTTCCAAAATAATGAACCCCATCTCTCCCAAAAACCCTAGGGATAAATATCTCACCAAGGGAAATTCCCATTGTACCCTTATACACAAATAAACCCCCAATCTTTCAATTTCTTCCAACTTAACCCCAAGACTTTCTAATTCACTTCAATTATATTATTTCCTTTAATTATAATTTAACTTAGCTCATATAATTACATGATGAAACTACCAAAATACCCCTCTTGGGACTTAACCTTGATAATTACAAAATAATTCAATTTTACCTTAATTAACGATAATCCTCATTAATAAACCGTAATCTGCTTAGAGTCATGATTGGGCCCTTACAGAGCATAATGGTGTCCATTCATGTATTAAAAATTTATAAGCATAATTATTATGTATAACTTAAGATGAAGGCTAAATGTGATTAAAGGAGCCTACAAGATATCGAGTTGCATGGAAATTCATATTGCAATTTGATGACCATGATGTGGCCGAATGGTAACATATGAAGTATGAAACACCCCATTCTAGTACCTTAATTATATATTATGATATGTATTTGAGTTAAATTATATTAGGTTATCAACCCAATTAAATCTACATGCATTCATATCACTTGATTTATCTAATCAAATGACCTATATATTAGTTAGGTACTTCTAACATCTTTCATCTACTTATTACATATGCATAAGGACTCATAATGCAACCCATTATCATAGTCACACAAAAATAAATTATCTTAGTCTATTCACTATTATGGATAGCATTCAACATATTTAGCACATATGAATATAAGCATTCTAGCTCCTAGACGCATGCATATACTAGCATTCTCACTCTGAGTTTGTTACAATATTATTCTCCATATGATTTACATATGTTATATAACAATTTATACATATTAAAAATGTTAAGGGACTTATTCAAAATTAATCAAAATGCCTAGATCAACTTCTATAGACTGGTGTTGGCTTGTCCAGATGTAGAGAACGTTCCTGTAGAAAAGCCTTGACTACAGAACCTACACTGATCAAATAACCTATGCTAAGCTATACAGCTTTGTGGGGATAAAAAAATACGAAAGAGAACCACTCATAATGATTTCAGATTCATAAACTCATACATCATTTAAAATCAATTAAATTGACATAGAAATAAAAAGCATATGATAACAATATAATGATCTTAATCAACAATGTTTTCCTACATTCAAAGTAGTCTTCATAAAATTTCAACATTTCATAAATGATCTGCACATATGAATATAAGCAAAAGAATAACATACATGAATCAAAAAACATAAATAAACTTGATATTCCATAAATCATATGCCTTGTTATACTGTAATTGACTATGATGTATTTATTTTGTGACTTAGCTTGCTTAATTTCTAAAGGTGGATAACTGGAACGATGGATACCCGAGGGTATCAAAACTATGGATATCCGAGGATATTCGATCTATGGACCCAAACTGGGTCGACTATAAGGTGGACCGATCAAATGGACCCAAAAAAGGTCAACTAACAACCCAAACGGGTTGTTCATGATCCAATAGGATCAACTGTAGTATAAACCTAAATAGGTCAGTTGGGACAACTGCAATATCCCTATTGGTGCCTAACTACCCATAATCGAACTCTAATTACAAGCAATACTTTATTTAATTATGTTTTCATATATCATGCTTACACTTGACTTGTAACACCGTCAGTTCATAGATAATTTCTAGATAATATATACCATTGTTGACGACATTACATGACTACTATTCATTAAGTGTGAATTTTGGCAGCATAACGGCTTGCAAACTGTGCTGCCTAAACCTGCAAATTGACAAAATAACACTTCCAAATAGCAACTTCCTCCTCCGATACTCCTATGGCATACATAACACTTCTAAAATCATCCATCTCTTCATACAACACTATCATAAAATTTCATAAATACATGCTTAAAAGTATTCATACATGTGTAAATTCACTATAATTTTTGTTCAAGATACTGAATGCTTACTGCGTGCTAAACATCTAAAATCTATTGCACGAATCATTAATCTTCATGCCTGTAATAGCTTACAAGAACATGCTAATTTTATCCTTCATTTTGGTGTTCTTGATTACCTGTCCTTGCTCGCAGTCAACAAACCACGCGCTAAGCAACAATGTTGCCTAGTGGTGGATACAACTACATAAAATTTTATTTGGCACATAATGCCACATATGTTACATACTTAGATGGTATCTAATTATGCTTGGTCATTACACATTTATCATAAATACATAAGACATCATATGAAAATGAAAAGAATAACCTAATAACCATACATATACCATTTAGCCTCAATAGGAACTACCACATGCCATTTGATTTTTACTTTATTTACATGCCAATTATGTCTCAAATGTCATTTTAAGCCATTATATAACAATACATATCCAATTTACCTTAGAATTCCTACATTTCCTTTAAGTCCATTATTATGTGTCATTATGTATTATTATGTACACTTATAATTTTTCATTTTAATCAACTCCACCATATTCTCCTCATATCATAAAGTGTATTTCATGCAAATTGTGCCTTTAATTACTTAATTAGCTTATGTTAAACCTTAGTACTCCATTCGGCCTACCTTATACTTATTGTCTTTAATTTGTTTTATTCACTAATTTAGGTTTATATTAGGCAAATTCATCATTTTATTATATTTTATCAATTTTTTTCAATTATGTATAATTGCATAATGTTATATCATTATGTATAAAAGATAATCATCATAATTATATATTCTTTCAAGCTTAAATTCATGCTAATTATATTCCTTTAACCTCATATGACTTAAACTATACCTAATTTGTTAATTAACATTAATTTTCCTTAAAATACATCATTATGTAAAGTTTGGCCATTATTAAATCTTTCATTTTCAAGGTGTTTACTCCATTAATTCAAATTTAAATCACCTCAATTATTATTTTATTACATTATCTCAATTTATTTAGCATTCTTACTCAAATTTATTGAGTTACATAATGTAAGTTATAAGAAAATTTCAAGCAATTAAATGAAATTAAGTGTAGTAGGTATTTACTTACCTCTTAATAGCTTGAAAATTCTTTTTTTTTTATTTCTCATTCCTTCCTCTTACTTGTATCTCTCTTTCCCTATATTTTTCTTATTAGCCTAATTTGGAAGGTAAGATTACATAAGTTTATGCTTTGAGTTAAACCAAATAAAAGCTACTAACTAACCCTCCTAATCATGGTCTACATGCCTATATAAAAATCCTTAATTAATTCCATAAAAAAATGAATTTACCTTATTAGGTTTACGTTCTCTTACTAAAATTCTCTATCTCCAAGCCTTCTTTTACTTAAATTCTACTTCTAGGTTAAAGATGATGTATTTTTATGTATTTAGGTAAAATATGAGCTTGAGAATTAGAGAGAGAATGAAGGAATGGAAGAAAAATGGTGAAAAACATCATTTCCCTCTAAGTTCAGATTTTATGAAGAAAAGGGAGGAAGAAACCACAATTTTAGGGAGTTTTCTAGGTTTTTCTCCACTTCCCTAATTTGGCTTTTAATGGTTAAAAGGAAAGGTCAAGATTCTACCTCTAAATGTGTGATCTAAATGCTTGAAATTAAGCCACTTGGCACCATTTCATCCACTTATACCTATCCATAAATCATGGGCTTGGACACACCAGATTCCAACTTCATTTTAATGACTTTTATATTCTTAGATTAATTTATTATGACCTTTAGGTCCCTCAATTAATTAAATTTGTATATCTCACCATTTTTGGCGCTATTTTTAAAAATAATGTTCCGAAGATCAAAATACAATGAAATCTTTCCCCGCGTGTCCTTCTATATGCAATAGCATGGTTAAAATTTTAGTTCATTCCAATATCGTTTTGGTATACTTTTAGCTCTGGAGGCAAAATCAGCCAGTTCAAAAACTCAAATTTCAAAACTGTTAGAAAAATTATTTTCTTCTTCCAAACACTAATTTGGACTATAATAAATAGGTCTGGAAGGTTTGGTGATTTTTAGACATCATTTACTACTTTTAATGTCCCGATCAAACTTTGGACAACCCCTTCTACGGTACCAAGGAAAAACTTCTATGTCCGTTTTTGGGGCCTATTTAAGCTCAATTTTGTCCCAAATTGTACCATCTAGCTCCATTTATCATCTACTTTCATAATCCATTATTAGGTCAAATAGTCCATCGGGTTATCCATCCTTGAATTTTCCCGACCTGAGCACGTTTAACCTTTATATACTTTCGAGTTTTCCCACTATATTCAACTCCAATCACCCCGAAAACTATCCTGGGGTTACCTTACGTGCTCTAAAATGTTCTTCAATTATTAGATACAAGTTTCGGGGTATTTACATTTCTCCCCCTCTAATAAAAATTTTGTTCTCGAAATTTATCTGAATGGCAAAATGGTAAATACTATTTTTTTACGGTTTACTCAAGTTTCTAAGTCATTTCCTTCACATCGTAAAGTGTTCAGGTTACCCTGATGGATTGTATCAGTTTGTTTCTCAATTAGTTTATCCTTTTGAGCGAAATTGTCAATGGTTTTTCGTTAAATGACGAATCAAGTCAAAGCTAGACTTTCTTGGACTTCTTTGATTCATTGGGTTCTGACCCATTTGCTTTCATTAGATCACCTTTCAATGCTTTTGTTGCATCACTCTGATGTTTACTTTTACTTGCTAACATGTTCAATGTGTTTTTGTTATTGTCTAAATACATAACATGTGCATAAGTTTTCGTCACGATGTCCTTCTTTAAC
The DNA here is from genome assembly GCA_037975025.1 of Excoecaria agallocha. Taxonomy (NCBI): domain Eukaryota; kingdom Viridiplantae; phylum Streptophyta; class Magnoliopsida; order Malpighiales; family Euphorbiaceae; genus Excoecaria; species Excoecaria agallocha. Next base: position 34,882,994 of record CM075815.1, on the reverse strand, counting down.
TATGTTAAGTGGAACACATAAATTCTCCCTTTACGGTATAAACAGTGATCATTGCTAAGGGACCATTCACTTTCTAGTATTCTCTCTGTCTCTATATAGCCTCTATTTGTTGTTACTAATTGAGTCTAAATTATGTTTCAACTACGAGTACTATATCCTGGAGATTTTCCAAAAAATACTACTGTGGATTACCTGAGTAGTAGAGATGACGACTAATGCTATGCTTATGAGATGGGTAGGCCTACAATCGCTAATATAATAATTCTGCCACCAACTGTGCAAAGTGTAAAATGTGTAACTACATGACATTGTGAATGCCCATGCATAGCTATACTATACAATGTATGATCATGTAAGCACATTGTAGGATTGTAAGTTTGTATAACTGCATTGTATGTCTGTATGCAAGAGAGCCCGTATGCATATGTTGTATGTCAATATATGTCATGAGATTTTAATGTATATGCAAATGACTGAGACAGCGAGCTGGTGGTGGTACATGCTAACTAAGTTAATGAAACTGACTATTAGTAGTTATCATACTAGTCACTAATCTGATTGGGTCCACTCTTGGTATCATTCACTATATCGCTCTACTATCTAAAACCCAAGGTTATTGCTGTTGCTTAAGATATCAAAAAGGGACAGATGAATTCTAATATTAGGCTCACTTATTCCTTTATGGCATGTACATGTAGCAACTCAGATGTTCATCCATACTAATATATTACTCCAACCTTAGGATCGCCTAAACCTTGCTCCAATACCATTTCAGTATACTTCTAGCTCTGGAGGCAAAATTAGCCAGTCCAAAACCTGAATTTTCAAAACTATCAGAAAAGTTATTTCCCACTTCCATACACTAATTTGGACTATATTAAATAGGTCTGGAAAGTTTGGTAACTTTTAGACATCATTTACTATTTTTAAAGTCCCGGTTAAAATTTGGTAAACCCCTTTTGCGGTAACGAGAAAAACCTTTTTTTGTCCATTTTTGGGGCCTATTTAAGCTAAATTTTGTCGTCAATTGTTCCATCGGGCTCCATTTAACATCTACTTTCATAATCCATTGTTAGGTCAAATTGTACCCATCCTCAGATTTCGCCTAAGCATGTTTAACATTTATACACTTTCGAGTTTTCCCACTCTATTCAACTCCAATCACCCCAAAAAATGTCCTAGGGTTACTTTTCGTGCTCTAAAATGTACTTGAATTTTTATATATGAGTTTCGGGGCATTACATGACTAATCAATTTGCACACGTATAACCATAGTATAGATACATTATTACTATAACATAACTACGTATACAAAGTTCATATAATGTTTCACATAGTTTTTTATCGTGATATCATTAGACATCACATTTTAGCTTGATCATACCATGATAATCATGTAATATATCATACTTGTTCAAGTGCTCATCATAAATCTTGCCTTGTTCTTAGAACTTTTCAATATAGCACAACTTATGTATGTGATCATGTAAAAAGATTCATAATCCCTAGTTTATATAAATACATGTATCCAATTTGCCATTTAACAATTCAAATACTGACAGTTGAGCATATAACATCATAATATATACTTTAATATGCTATCCATAAGACATTACAAGTGAACATGGTCATACTATTGTAATTCTTATTTCATAGAGTAGGTACATGTTAAAATATACATTTACTCATCATGGGATTACATCCATGAAAATAATCTTGCATATAACAATCATGTATATAAGTTTAATCACATATAAATATTTGATAACTTTATCAATAATCTTTACCCATGTATATATATATATATATATATATATACACCTATTAATAATCATATCAAATGCTATATCCAATTCATTGTTCATTCATATAGACACATATTTAACTTAACGATATAAAAACCATAATGTAAGCTACATTAAAATTCTGCAAAGGGGCAACATTCTAGATTTAATTTGTGACCCACTTATGATTTGGTAACCGTCATTTTTAGGCAAAATCACATTCTACAATCTTATTCCACTGTGTGTCTAGTTTCCAAAGCATCAAATTTCACCTTAATATCTTATTTATAGCTCAAGATATTTGAGAAAATCTATAGGCTATTCATAGAATAGAAACAATGTTTATTGGCAGTATAAAAATTTATAGAATAAAATGAAGTAGGAATTGGACAAACATTTCTGCATAAAAGTTATACATACATGTCTCTAGTTTTACCAAAATTTTACATTGTAGCATTATAACAACTCTAGCAAGAGTTATGCCAAAATTACTAAGGTCTATTCCCTAACACCACATCCAGTCCCTATGAATTTCAAGCCAACATTTGACATGCATGCATACCAATTTAGTTCATACTTCCTTCATAAAAAATGTGTATTTAGGAGTATATTATTCATTGGAATTAACCTCATAGCATTCTAACCATTACATATGAAAATATAGCACAATTACCACAACTTATTCCAGGACCAAATTTAACAGCTCACCTAATATTCCATTAAATATAAGGATAGTTTAGAGGCCAATTTAGTGCTAGGTTTCAACTACAATTTTTTACATATAAATCTTGTGGAGATATAGAAATTAACATGGTCTATATGAAAGGTTCCTAACTCATTTTATGATTAAATTACAACCACTAGTTTGATTATGTTTTCATGTAACACTTATTGTAACACACCCTAACATCATGCCTCCTTCCATTTAATCAACGCATCACACATTGCATCTTAATTATGCAATTATTAGTCACATGCATACAAGATAAACCCTATCCCATACATTGGCCAACATTTCCTTAGTTTTTAGTCTCTTACCACCCCTTTTCATTTAATAATTCTACTCTCCTCTTCTCCTTTACAACCAACATCATCTTTAATCAAAATTTCCAGCACCATACTCGACCATTACTTCAAAAAATAAGAAGAATAAGGAGAAGAAGAAGATGTAAACCAATTGAGATTGTTACCTTAAAGTTGTACACTTATTTGCTCTTGATTAATCAACATACAATGTCACTTAGATTCCTTGAAAGATTTAAAGGAAATGGATGAGAATAGATGAATAATTTTCTGGTTTTTTCCTCACCAAAATGCCAACCTTCACTCTCACTCTCCACTCACAAATCTCCTCTCACATCTCTTTAATTTTCATTGTATAGTGACATGAAAAATCTCCTTTTAAATCCCTTCACCTTTTGCATGTTCTACTAAAACCTCTCATCCTTTTTGCATATTAACATTAACTCCTCCATTTAATCCTTCTCTTAAATCACTCTCTCCATCTATTCCTTCTCTTAAATTAACCTTCAATTTATTCTTCTATTCATAATTTACCCCTAAAATGCCATAATTACAAATTTACTCCAAATTAATACTTTATACTTCAATTATACCCTCAAATAATATTAAACTATAATATTAAATTTTATTTTCATGCAATTAATATAATAACAAAATAATTTATCACTCGTCCCATACCTTATATGAAATTAATATTTTTAATTGAATTATAATCAAACATAATCCTATAAAAGCATGCATTTTTAACTAGAGTCATGTTAGGGGCCTTACAATTCTCTCCCCCTTAAAGAATTTCATCCTCTAAATATATACCAATTCTAAACAATTGAGGATATTGCTCCCTCATGACTGCCTCTGGTTCCCAAGTCACTTCTTGTACATCATGATGTTGTTAGAGCACTTTGACCGTAGGAATTTGCTTGTTCCTCAATTGTCTAATCTCCCTAGCCATGATTTCTTTCGGTTCCTCAACATATGTGAAATCCGGTTGTACTTGAATATCTTGAACTTGCAGCTTATGTGATTCAATCGAGCGATATCTTTTAAGCATGGACACATGAAACACATCATAGAGCTTGGCTAATTCCATAGGAAGAGCCAATCTATAAGCCATTGGTCCGACTCTTTGAAGGATTTCATATGGACCAATGAACCTCAGACTAAGCTTTTCCCTTTTCCCAAATCTAAGCACCTTTTTCCAAGGAGATACCTTCAGATATACCTTGTCACCTACTTGATACTTGATATCCTTTCTTTTCAAGTCAGCATATGATTTCTATCTATCACTAGCTTCTTTTAGTCTTTGCTTAATATCTTGAACTTTTTCTTCTGTATCCCTTTCAAGATTAGGATCGATTACCCTACATTCAGTCAGGTAAGTCCAACAAACTAGAATTCTACACTTTCAGACATATAAAGCCTCACATGGTGCCATTTCAATACTCTTCTGATAACTATTATTGTAGGTAAATTCCATTAAGACCCCATATTTATCCCAACTTCCAAAAAACTCCAAAACACATCCCCTCATCATTTCTTCTAGAATCTAAATAACCATTTCAAATTGTCCATTCGTTTGAGGATGAAAAGTTGTATTGTACTTTAGCTGTGTTCCAAAAGTTTGCTGTAGACTCTACCGAAATCTCGATGTAAACCTTGGATATCGATCAAAAATTATGGATACCGGTATACAATGTAACCGTACAATCTCATTCACATACAATTTTGCAAGCTTATCCATAGAATAATCTGTTTGAACTAGTATAAAGTGAGCTACTTTTATTAACATATCAACTATTACCCAGATAACATCATATTTTCTTTGAGTAAAATGAAAATCGGTAACAAAATCCAAGGTAATGTATTCCCACTTCCACTAAGGAACTGAATGGGATTTATAAGACCTAAAGGAAACTGATGTTTTGCTTTCACTTGCCGACATGTTAAACATTTAAAAACATATTCAACAATATCCTTCTTCATGCTAGGCCACCAGTAAAATAGTTTCAACTCCTGATACATCTTGTTCCTGCCTGGATGCATAATAAATGTAGTATTATACGCTTCATGCAATAATATTCTTTTCACTTTTTTGTCATCAGGAAGACACAACCTGTTATTTTAGTATATACTTATATCCTATTTCACTGAAAAATCTAATTAACCTTCTTCACATACTGTTTTCACAATCTGCTGCAACTTTTCATCATCCTTCCGAGCATCTAAAATTGTTTACCTAACCATAGGCACAACTTTAAGCTGTGCTAGTAATGCACCATCCGATGCAAAATTTCATCTGCACTGCTTTAAAATCTATCCTACCATTAACTTATGACTCAAAGCATCAGCAACCACATTTGCCTTTCCCAACTGGTAATCAACTATGTAATTATAGTCTTTGAATAATTCCAACCACCTTATCTACCTCAAATTAAGTTCTTTTTGAATAATCAAGTATTTGAGGCTTTTATGATCAGTATAAATTCGGTATTTTTTACCATACAGGTAATGTCATCAAATCTTCAAATAAAAAACTACAATTGCCAATTCTCGATCATGAGTCGGGTAATTTTGCTCATGCGGTTTCAACTATCTAGATACATAAGCTAATACCTTATCATATTGCATTAATACACATCCCAACCTAATCATTGAGGCATCATTATACATCACATACTCTTTCCCTAACACTGGTTGAGTTAACACTAGAGCTTCAGTCAACATTATATTCAACTGATCAAAGCTTGCTTGACAATGATCAAACCACTCAAACTTAATATTCTTCTTTAATAATTTAGTGAGTGGTAAAGCAATGACAGAAAAACCTTTCACAAAAGAATGATAATAACATGCCAACCCAAGAAAACTTATAACTTTATGCACATTCTTGGGTGGTTTCTAATTAATAATAGCTTTAATTTTATTTGCATCAACCCTAACAACTTTATCAGATATAACATAACCTAGGAAAGAAACTTCCTTAATCCAAAAGTTACATTTACTCAACTTGGCAAATAACTGATTTTCTTTCAAAGTTTATAATAAAATCCTCAGATGTTCAGCATGCTCAACTTCATTTCTGGAGTAAACCAATATGTCATTGATAAACACTACAACAAAATGATCTAAGTAGGGTCTAAATACCCTATTCATAAGATCCATGAATGCAACAGGTGCATTTGTCAACCCAAATGACATAACTAAGAATTCATAATGCCCATAACGGGTTCTAAATGTAGTTTGAGGAACATCCCCATCATTTACTTTGAGCTGATAATAACCTGATTACAAGTCTATATTTGAAAATACACCAGTGCACCTCAACTAATCAAACAAATCCTTAATTTGAGGCAAAGTATATTTGTTCTTCACTATCACTTTGTTCAACTATCTATAATCGATGGACATTCTCATAGATCCATCCTTCTTCTTAACAAATAAAATCGGAGCACCCCAAGGTGAAACACAAGGTCTGATGAAGCTTTTGTCTAACAATTCCTATAATTGAACCTTAAACTTTTTCAATTCAGATGGAGCGATTCTGTATGGTGCCCTAGAGATCGGGACTGTACCAGATAACAAATCAATAGACAACTCAACATCTCGTTCGGGAGGAAGACTAGGTAATTCCTCAGGAAATACTTTTGGAAATTCATTCACAACATGTATATTCTCAAACTTCACTGTATCCCTTTTTGAGTCAAGAACTAAAGCTAAAAATGCTTCACATCTTTTTCTAAGACAATGACTAGCTTGTATTGCTTATATAACATTAGTCATTAGTTTAGAACAGTTGCCTTCAACTATCACTTCTTTTCCTTCATCATCTTTGAGAGTTACTATTTTCATTTCATAATTCAAAACTACATGGTGCTTTATTAACAATTACACTATGTCCCAATGGATTAGTCACACATACATGAAAATCTAACTATTGTATTTTAGACATATTTCTTTCCAAATTCCTAATACAAATATATGAATGAGTAGAACTAGGATAAATAAGTACATAAATGTCACAATTATAGAGAGGAAAAGTACCAGCTCTAACTTCAGGAGCATTATATTCCTCTCGAGCCTTTATTGCATAAGCTGACTATAAACCATTTGAGCAGAATGTTTATTAACTATTTCTGACACATTCTGGGACTAGAATCTATGATGATTTGATCCACCCCTTCCTCTACCTTTACCTCTACCAGATGAGGGTGCATTTGAAGCTCCCCTACTACCCTATTGCTTTAAACCTTGGTCCTATTTCAAAGGATAATTAGCCAAAAAATGGTAAGCACTACTACAACCAGTTTCCTACAGTTACCCCAATGATGCTTAGAACAATGTGGACATTCAAGTGCTTGACCCCCACTCTATCTTCTTGAAGTTTCCTTCTATGATTTAAACTTGGCAGAGGATTCTTGTTTCTTTCCTTTCTTAGCTGAACTAAAAATAGACTCTTCAGGCTGACCTCCTTGAGCTCCTCTAAATCTTTTCCTAGTGGAAGATCCTCCTATAGAACGACTTCTCTTGTGTTCCCTCTATCTTTTAGCTATCTCATACTTTTCAACTTTCATAGCAATTGTAACTAGTTGATTAAAATCTACCACATTTAAAGATGTAAATCCGAATAATTTTTATTTAATTTGATCATTCAACCCATCTTCAAAATGTCTTCATTTGAAAACTCTTATCAACATTTCCTTAGGAACATACTTGCAAAAGCGGCTAAATTCCTTTTCATACTCAACCACAGATAAAGCCTTTTATCTTAAATTAAAAAATTGCTTTAATTTATCCTCTTTGTATGCCTCAATAACATATTTCTTCCTGAACTCCTCCTCTAAGAATTCCTAGGTAACTGGGTTAGGTAACTGAGGTTGTCTTAATATCAGCTTCCATTAATCATAAGCCATCCCTTGAAGTAAGGACACAACATAAGATACCTTATGATTTGTAGGGTAGTTAATTTCATCAAATATCCTCTCCTGCCTTTCCAACCAGAACTTAGCTTCTTCAAATTGTTATAAATTAGTGCCCATAAATTCTTATGCTCTATGCTTCCTAATTTCAGATATTGGAGCTTTGGGCATAGTTATTCTTTGCAGAAATTGGGCCATATCCTGAGAAATTTTCAACAAGGCTTCTCCAGGAACAACAGCAGGAATTTCATTTTGAAGGGATGATGAAGTCATTGGGTTAGAAGGATTTGATCTAACTAGCAAATTGTTTTCAGCCGATTTTTTTATAGCATTCCTAGAGGAATTCGCCATCTTTAATCTAAGAGAAACAGAAACTTTCGCATTAGGCCAATATAACACTATCTCATATTATAAAATCCTATACTCAAATTGCCTAGAAACGATTAAACCTATGCTATCATACCAAATTGAAACACCCTATTCTAGTACCTTAATTATATATTATGATATGTATTTAAGTTAAATTATAATAGGTTATCAACCAAATTAAAATCTACATGCATTCATATCACCTGATTTATCTAATCAAATGAGCTATATAATAGTTAGTTACTTTTAACATTTTTCATGTACTTATTACATATGCACAAGGACTCATAATGCAACCCATTATCATAGTCATTCCAAATTCAATTATCTTAGTCGATTCACTATCATGCATAGCATTCAACATATTTAGCACATATGAATATAAGCATTCTAGCTCCTAGATGCATGCATATACTAGCATTCTCGCTATGAGTTTGTTACAATATTATTCTCCATATGATTTACATATGTTATATAACAATTTATACATATTAAACATGTTACGAAACTTATACAAAATTAATCAAAATGCCTACATCACTTTTATAGACTGGTGTTGGCTTATTGATAAGTGTGAATTATATATTGTTTTTGACATGTTTTTAGTTTTGTTATTTCGTTATTTTGGTTTTATTTGGGTTAAATTAGAGTTAATTTGTTAATATTTATGTTTTTGAGGTTAATTTCATGTTTTGTTTGGTTTTCAGGTTAAAATTGATATAAAAGGGCTTAAATTACTGAAAGGGCAAAGATTAGGGCCAAAAGTGCAAATATTAGAAATTGATGCAAGAAAATTGAGCGTTTAGTCAAGAAAATTTACACGTAACCACGTGAAAACAAGGAAGTGATCAAACCATGGCCACGTGAAGGAGTGAAGATTGAAGACCCATGGCCAAGTGAAGGAAAAGCTGAAGAAATACAAAGAAGGACGTGACCACGTGTGATGAAGGGATGATAGAAACGTGACCACTTTTTCCCAAAGCTTATTCCACACGTGACCACGTGTGAGGGAAGCCTAAGGGACACGTGACCACATGTAGAGAAAACAAATGGAAAGGCGTGTCAACGTGATTTTCACTCCCACTTCGCGAAGGATTTTCGAGCTTCCTATTTTAACAGAGTTCACTTCCTATTCTATGTTTGGAGTTTAAGAAGGAATCTACTACGAATTTGCCCAATAAATAGCAGTAAAAAACATCAGAGAAAGGGAATCAATTAGTAGGATCAATTAGGAAACTAGGAATCAATCTTAGAATTAAGCTTAGGTTATTTTACGTTGTTTTTATTTTTCTTACGTTGTTTTTATTTTTCTTTTCAACTTTGTGTTAAGTTTTTAATTATGTTTAGGAAGTAGTTTTTCTTCTTTTGCTAATGGATCCTTGAAATCTTATATTTTCATTGTTATGACTTTATTTTGAGCTTAATTTCAATATCGGTTGATTATTTCTTGGTTTTAAGCATATTCTTATCTTTGATTGTGTTGAGATTGATTGTTGGTTTATTGAATAAATAACAAAAAATTGGTTTTGACATAGTTAATGATTTGCATGTTCTTAGATTAACTCTTAAATGTTTATGCATGATTATTATCCGAAATATGAGATAATTATGTGTGAATTTTATTTGTTAATACTAAGAGAGGAGGAACTAAGAAAAAATTAGAGTTGAATCACTTGAGAAAGGCTTCAATGAATATTTAGGAAGTTAAAACTAGATTTTCATGATAAGTATTAGATTTGTCTATGAGTTTAATACTAAGAATGATATACTTGAATAAAGATATCTTGCTTTATTACTAGTTTTTCCATAATCACTGGTGTTTCTATTGAATTTAAGTTATTACAATGAAAGTTAAGGTGGATAGTTCCTTTAGCAAGAAAATTCCAGTTATTGTTTTGTTTTTAATTCATATTTTAGCTTTTATTTTGTTTAATTGTTTATTTTGTTTAATTTTTACCTTTAAATCAAAAACATTTGGGAAACGATCTCGGATTAATTTAATTAATACATAGATATTATTCTTAGCAATCCATATTCCCTAGGGTACGATATTTTGGGGTCTTAATTTATATTTCCCTGTATTACTAGCCGATCTAATACACTTGCTAGATACCGGTCAAGTTTTTGGTGCCGATGCCGAGGATACATTGGCATTTGTTTATTTATTTTGACTTTAAAGTTATTTTTGTGTATTTTTCTTCTCTTCTTCATCTATGTTCTTATTTTCTTTTTGGGTAGGGACAACGCCATCCTACTGTTAGACCCTGAAATTAAAAGGACATTTCATAGGATTTGAAGGTTAAGAGGCAACATGAATGACCTAGGAAAAGAACAACCTATGAATGATCCACCACCTAGGATCGAAGAGCAACAGATACCCCTCCAAGCTCTCGGAAATGGGTATAGTCCTAGAACCATTAGGGATTATGCTATTCTTAGGTGGAATAAAGAACATGGAACTATTAGGATTCCTCACTACCAACCCGCTACCATCACTATGGTACAAAGAAACCAATTATCGGGTTCGGATATAGAGGATCCTGCACAACATTTGGATATGTTCTTAGAAGTGAGTGACATTGTGAAAATTCCTAATGTATCGAATGATGTAATTAGGTTGAAACTCTTCCCATTCACCCTCATAAGAAAAGCTAGGGATTGGCTACAAATGCTACCAAATCAATCCATCCATTATTGGGAACAAATCCAAGAAAAATTTCTGTGCAAATTCTTCCCACCTACTACGACTGCCCTCATTAGGAAACAAATTAGTGACTTCTAGCAATTTTATGAGGAGCCATTCCATAAAGCATGGGAAAGATTTAGGAGACTTTTAAAAGTTGTCCTCATCATGGGGTTCCTATTTTTCAATTAATGCACATTTTCTATACAGGTGCCCACCCATCAACAAGATCTTTGCTAGATGCAGCCTCAAATGGTAGTTTTATGAACTGAATTCCCGAAGATGCATTTTTCCTTCTTGATGAGATGGCTACCAATGATGTTCAATGGGCAACCTCTAGAGCAACTCAAAAGAAATAGGGAGTTCATAATATTGATGAAGTAGCTATGTTAAAAGCTCAATTAGAATTAATGGAAAAAAGGCATTTAAAAGAAATAAATGAGCTTAAAGCTAAAAATGTTTCTTTGCTATCTAATGAAGTTGATTCTTATGCAGGAATTTCAGGACCTTTGGGAATGAAGAATAATGAAGGAATGGTAGAAAAAGTAAATGCCCTGAACCCAGATAGCAACACTTATAATCCCGGATGGAAAAGCCATCCAAATTTTTCATGGAGGGAAGGTAATCAAGGTTCTTCTTCCAACCCTAATCCTAGACCTCAATTTAACCATAATCAACTGCCATACCAAAACCAAGCTCCACCACATTACCTGAACCAATACCCATCACAATCATACCATCAACCACCCGATTTTTAAAAATCTCAACCTACACCTCCTCAAGAGAAAAAATCAAACATTGAAGAAATGATTGCAAATTTTATGGCCTCCCAAAATTCAATTTTAGCTAGCCAAGATGCTAGATGGAAATCGCAAGATATTTGGATGAGGAATTAAGAGGCATCCATTAGGAATCTAGAAAACCAAATGGGGCAACTTGCTAGTTCTTTATCTAACCGAACTCAAGGGACATTTCCATCCAATGTAGATCAAAATCCAAAAGAGAAAGCCAAAGCAATCACCTTAAGGAGTGGGAAAGAGTTAGAGAAGACTGAAATTGGTAAGAATTCTTCTCCAAGGGTGGAACCGACAACGGAGGTAAGTAATTCTAACTCTGAAAATAATGAAAAAGTGCCTCCTACAGTTAAGAAGGGTAAAGGTAAATAAAAACTTGTTTTTACTGTTCTTAATGAATCTCAACTACCATTTCCTATTCTAGCAAGAAAAGAGAAACAAAATGAACAATTGGGTAGATTTTTAGACATATTTAAAAAGCTACATATAAATTTACCATTTGCTGAAGCTTTATTGCACATACCTAAATATGCTAAAATTTTGAAAGAATTGTGCACTAATAAGAAAATTCTAGAAGGCATAGGTACTGTTCAATTATCCGGTAATTGTAGTGCCATATTAACTAATAAAATTCCTGAAAAGTTATAAGATCCTGGTAGTTTTACATTGCCTTGTAAACTAGGAGGAAATTTTGTTGGGCATGCTTTATGTGATTTGGGTGCTAGTATTAACTTGATACCTTATTCAATTTGCAGGAAATTGAACCTAGGTGATCTAAAGGAAACCCGGATGACACTTCAATTGACGGATAGATCGGTAAAGAAGCCAAAAGAAATCATTGAGGACCTATTGGTGAAAGTCAAAAATTTTATCTTTTCGATTGATTTTGTGGTTATGGATATGGAGGAAGATAGGAAGGTGCCATTAATTGTGGGAAGGCCATTCTTAAACACAGCAAGAGCACTAATCGATGTTCGTGGACAAACAATCACTTTGAGATTCAACGAGGAGAAAATGAGTTTCAATGTCGATAAAATTTTAAAACACCCCTCGTATGATTTTGAAGAATCCATTTATTTTGTCAATGAAATTCAAGAATGTGTCAACACAACACAAGAGGAAATCATTCTCAATTATAGCTTCAAAGTTGTTTAATGCATCCCAAGGAAATGGAAGAGTTAGAAGCAAAGAAGATGAAGTTGGTACAAAATCTGGAAAAAGAGCACAGTGGAGAAAATGAAACGGAAGATGAACCATCCCCTTCTAAGGGAGATTCTGAACTTAAAACACTTCCATCTTATTTGAAATATGTATTTTTAAGTGATAATGCTGATCTGGTAATTATTTCATCTTTATTGATAGATTTGGAAGAAGAAAAGCTCATTGAAGTCCTCAAGAAGCATAAAAGACCAATTGATTGGGCAACATCTGACTTAAAAGGAATGAGCCCTAGCTATTACACACATTTATACCTATGGAGGACAATTTTAAGCCGATAGTGTAACCTCAATGAACTCGATGAAATTCAACAATGGTTATATGATAATGCTGCGCTTTATAAACAAAAGACCAAATGATGGCATGACAAGAATTTAAGGGTAAAAGATTTTGTTTCGGGAATGTTAGTGCTTCTTTATAATAGTCGTCTTCATTTGTTTCCAGGAAAACTGAAATCAAAGTGGCTTGGACCATATCAAGTGATGTCGAGTAGTAATTTTTGTGTAGTAACGATCAAAGTGTTAAAGGATGGACGTGAATTTACAGTCAATGGTCATCGACTCAAATCATACCAAATCGAACAACAAGAGGTTGCTGAAGCAACCATGGTTCTTCAAGATACCTAAGAAATGGTTTGTAAAGTCTAGCTGGAGACTTTAAAAACTCAAAACTTTTAATCTGTCCCTCTTTTATTTCTTTAGTCTTTGTGTTTTCATATTTTGTGTATTTGTGTGTTTTGATTCATGAAAAGAGTAAATAAACAAGGTTTTTAAAAGGAGACATGTTTTTACTGGAAAAGAGTTCATGTTTTAAAAGCTTAACATGAAAAAAATTGCATTTAATTAAGGCTAAAATGAATTATGTTTCAAAAGATGCAAAATGAGGTAGAGAATATACATGTACACGTGACCACGTGTGGCTTTCCCTTTGGCATCATGTGGCCACGGATTGAGTTACTGTCCCAGTTCATCAAAATCACATAACCATGTGTATTCAAGTAAAGAACATCACGTGGCCACGGCTTGAAGTTCTACTCCTCTATTTTCAACAACACGTGACCACGTGAAGTTCAAAGGAGAACCATCATGTGGCCATGCATGACCAATGAACAAAGGCACACGTGACCATGTGTGGTTCTTCCCATGAACTTCACATGGCCATGCCCCATACTTCTGCCCCTTATAAACACTTCACGTTATCTTTGTTTGCTTCTTCTTCATCTTGTTTTTGCTCTCCCCCGTGCCCACGCCTCACCAACACAAAATTCACTCGTAACCATGGATTTTCACTCACCACCAATCATCACCATCTCTGACCACCATTAGCTCTCTCTTTGTCATTTTTCTTTCTCTCCTACCTATCATCTCTTCCTTTTCCACATTTTCTTCATTAAACTAGGGTTTTTCTCAATTCACACACACCACTTCAACTTGGTACTGCATTTTGATTCGGTTCTCACCTTCAAGTAAGTATCTACTCTCCTTGCTTCTTATTTATCATTTTCATATAATCCATTTCTTTGTTTTGTGCAATTATTGCTTATAATTGTTTAGCTTTGAGGTTAATTTGCACTTAACATTTTGCTTTCATATTAATTCCTTTTACCTCTTTGGATGATTATGAGTATTACATGCATGTTATAGATGCTTGGTATGCAATTGGGCAATAGGGCTGTTGAGCATTTTATCCACCACTTTTGGCAGCGGTTTCCTCCACCTTCGCCTCCACCGGAATAGATCTTCATTTGTTGTGGACAACAAATTTTTGAGGAGGGGGTAGCCTCCTTTTAGGGAGATTGTCTTCAACCTTTCTTTTTATTTTTCATGAATCAGGTTTTGTTATTTTTTCTTTTGTGTTTTGTTTTCCGTTAGTTTGTGTTGTTTATGTTTTGTTTGTTTTTTTAAGTATGTAAAACGTATTGAAGACTTATGTAGCTCGCATTTTCACTTAGTTTGCATGAGAACTTAGTTTGCCCTAGTTGACTTCAAAACTTTGAACAATTTGAGCTTGGATATGGAATATGCATGTTTTGAACCTTTGCTTAGCAAGAGATCATTTATGTTGTTTAATGAATCTTTAGATAGGTTAATCTTCAGCTTGATAAATATTTGTTAGTTTCCAAATTCTTGAAAGCACTTAGACCAATTTTTGAGTTAGAGAAAAAAACAATACAATGAAGTAGTGAAGTAAGGAAATTTAGAGCACTAGAACCTTCCTTATTACCCTTCAAAGCATTTGAACAACTTAAACAACTTAGAAAATGATCTAGGCAACAATTTTCTTGATAAACTTTCTTAAAGATTTTTGGTCCTACCTTGATAAAATTGTCCTTTGTTAAGCCATTTTGAGCCTATAGGGTATGCTTAAGGCGTACCATTAATATTTTCTTGTTACACCTAATGTTTTAGCTATATAACCAAAAAAGCCTTTATCTCACCTTATGGAATTGGCCACTTTAAGATTAAATGGATATGTGAGGAGATTAAAAGTTTTATTGGGTTTAGCAAGAAAGTCTTATCAAGTGAGAAATCTACCTTGTATACCTTGGGATTATTCAAATTAGCTTATGAATGCTAGTTCTTAAAAAAAACGTTTGAAGTTTGAGAAAAGGAAAAAGAAAGAAAAAGAGAGCTAGGAAATATGAAAAAATATAAGTGTGGGGTAGTATAAGGAAAAATGAAAAAAATAATGACTTATTGGTAAAAGGGCATATTATCTCTTCATAAAAAGTTTGAAAGTAAGGCAAGAATGAGCAAAATATATATTATTAAAGTTATTGGGGTTTAGTAATCTATTTTGTCATAGAGTGGCTATTCTTGTTGTTGATATTTTATCCATTCTTTGTTAACCAATACCTTAGCCCCATTACAACCTTTGAAAGACCTAAGTGATTTTAAGCTTATTTTGAGTTGTTTAGTGGAGATGACCTTTGGGTTTCGGTGCTAAAGGAGAGGCCTATTGTGTTTCTAGAGTTTCAAGCGCGAAACCGGTTGTATGCTTATGCATTCATTTATTCTATACTTCATTTTCTAGTTGTGTTGATGTTTTGATTTTCAAAATTGCTTAAAATGTTTTGGTCTTGCACACACTCAAGGAAATTAACTTATATTCTCTTGTTCGAAGTTTATTTATTTAGAGATTATATTAAGTGCTTTTGTTAGAATGCTAAGCTTGGTTTTGAAATTGCCTATCTTTGTACAAGTTTGATGGTTTTGAAGGTGGGATTGTTCTAATTTACTTGAGGGCAAGCAAGGTTTAAGTGTGGGGTATTTGATAAGTGTGAATTATATATAGTTTTTGATATGTTTTTAGTTTTGTTATTTCGTTATTTTGGTTTTATTTGGGTTAAATTAGAGTTAATTTGTTAATATTTATGTTTTTGAGGTTAATTTCATGTTTTGTTTGGTTTTCAGGTTAAAATTGATATAAAAGGGCTTAAATTGCAAAAAGGGCAAAGATTAGGGCCAAAAGTGCAAATATTGGAAATTGATGCGAGAAAATTGAGCATTTAGTCTAGAAGCTTTACACATGACCACGTGAAAACAAGTGATCAAACTATGGCCACGTGAAGGAGTGAAGATTGAAGACCCATGGCCAAGTGAAGGAAAAACTGGAGAAATACAAAGAAGGACGTGACCACGTGTGATGAAGGGATGATGGACACGTGACCACGTGTTCTTAAAGCTTATTCCACATGTGACCACATGTGAGGGAAGCCTAAGGGACACGTGACCACGTGTAGAGAAAACAAAGGGAAGGGCATGGCCACATGATTTTTACTCCTACTTTGTGAAGGATTTTCTAGCTTTCCGTTTTAGCAGAGTTCACTTCCTATTCTACATCTAAAGTTTAAGAAGGAATCTACTATGATTTTGCCCTATAAATAGCAATCAAAAAGATCAGAGAAAGGGAATCAATTAGTAGGATCAATTAGGGAATTAGGAATCAATCTTAGAATTAAGCTTAGTTTATTTTACGTTGTTTTTATTTTTCTTTTCAAGTTTTTATTTTCCTTTTCAACTTTGTCTTTAGTTTTTAATTATGTTTAGGAAGTAGTTTTTCTTATTTTCCTAATGGATCCTTGAAATCTTATATTTTCATTGTTATGACTTTATTTTGAGCTTAATTTCAATATCGGTTAATCATTTCTTGGTTTTAAGCATATTCTTATCTTTGATTGTGTTGAGATTGATTGTTGGTTTATTGAATAAATAACTAAAAATTGGTTTTGACATAGTTAATGATTTGCATGTTCTTAGATTAACTCTTAAATGTTTATGCATGATTATTATCCGAAATATGAGATAATTATATGTGAATTTTATTGGTTAATACTAGGAGAGGAGGAACTAAGAATAAATTAGAGTTGAATCACTTGAGAAAGGCTTCAATGAATATTTAGGAAGTTAAAACTAGATTTTCATGATAAGTATTAGATTTTTCTATGAGTTTAATACTAAGAATGATATACTTGAATAAAGATATCTTGCGTTATTACTAGTTTTTCCATAATCACTGGTGTTTCTATTGAATTTAAGTCATTACAATGAAAGTTAAGGTGGATAGTTCCTTTTGCAAGAGAATTACAGTTATTGTTTTGTTTTTAATTCATGTTTTAGTTTTTGTTTTGTTTAATTGTTTATTTTGTTTAATTTTTACCTTTAAATCAAAAACATTTGGGAAACAATCTCGGATTAATTTAATTCATACATAGATATTATTCTTAGCAATCCATGTTTCCTTGGGTACGATATTTTTGGGTCTTAATCTATATTTCCCTGTATTACTAGTCGATCTAGTACACTTACTAGATACCAGTCACTTATCCTGATGTAGAGAACGTTCATGTACAAAAGCCTTGACTACAGAACCTACATGGATCAAATAACCTGTGCTAAGCTATACAACTTAATGGGAATAAAAAAATATGAAAGACAACAACTCGTAATGATTGTCAGATTTATAAACTCATACTTCATTTAAAATTAATTAAATTGACATATAAACAATAATCATATGATAACAATATAATGATCTTAACCAACAATGTTTTCCTACATTCAAAGTAGTCTCCATAAAATTTCAACATTTCGTAAATGATCTGTACATATGTATATAAGCTAAAGAATAACATACATGCATTAGAAAACTTTATTAAACATGATATTCGATAAATCATATGCCTTGTTATACTGTAATTGACTATGATGTATTTATTTTGTGACTTAGCTTGCTTAAATTCTTAAGGTGGATAATGGGAATGGTAGATACTTGAAGGTATCAAAATGGTGGATATTCGAAGATATCAAATCTATGGACCCAAATAGGGCCGACTATACGGTGGATCGATCAAATGGACCCAAACGAGGTCAACTAACAACCCAAATGGGCTGTTCATGATCCAATTGGATCAACTATACTTTAGGCCTAAACAAATTAACTGTGACAGCTACAATATCCCTATAGGTGCCTATCTATCCACAATCAAACTCTAATTACAGCCAATACTTTAATTAATTTTGTTTTCATATATCGTGCATGCACTTGAATAATCAATTTGCACATGTATAACCATAGTATAGATATATTATTACCATAGCATAACTATGTATACAAAGTTCATATAATGTTTCACATAGTTTTTTATTACGTTATCATTAGATATCACATTTTAGCTTGATTAGACCATGATAATCATGTAATATATCATACTTGTTCAATTGCTCATCATAAATCATGCCTTGTTTGTAAAACTTTCCAATATAGCACAACTTATGTATGTGATCATGTAAAATGATTCATAATCCCTAGTTTATATAAATACATGTATCCAATTTGCCATTTAACAATTCAAATATTGACAATTGAGTATATATCATCATAATATATACTTTAATATGTTATCCATAAGACATTACATGTGAACATGGTCATACTATTGTAATTCTTATTTCATAGTATAGGAACATGTTAAAATATACATTTACTCATCATGGGGTTACATCCATGAAAATAATCTTGCATATAACAATCATGTATATAAGTTTAATCACATATAAATATTTGATAACTTTATCAATAATCTTTACCTATGTACATATATATATATATATATATATATATATAATCATATCACATGCCATATCCACTTCATTTCAGATTCATATAGACACATATTTAACTTAATTATATAAAAACCATAATGTAATCTACATTAAAATTTTGTATAAGGGCAGCATTCTGGATGCAACTTGTGAGCCACTTATTATTTGGTAAACATCATTTTTAGGCCAAATGACCTTCTACAATCTTATTCCCCTTTGTGTATAGTTTTGAAAGCATCAAAGTTCACCTTAATATCTTATCTATAACTCGAGATATTTGAGAAAATCTATAGGTTTTTCATAGAACAAAAATAGTGTTTGTTACAAATTATAAAAATTTATAGAATAAAATGAAAAGTAATTGGACCAACATTTCTTCATCAAAGTTATACTTACATGTCTCTAGTTTTACTATAATTTTACATTGTATCATTATAACAACTCTACAAAGAGTTATACCCATATTACTAAGGTTTGTTTCCTAACAGCACAACCAGTCCCTATGAATTTCAAGCCAAAATTTGACATGCATGCATACGAATTTAGTTCATTACTTCCTTTATACAAAATGTTTATTTAGGAGTCTATTTTGCATATGAGTTAATTTCATAGCATTATGACCATTACACATGAAAATATAGCACAATAACCACAACCTATTCAAGAACCAAATTCAACAGCTCACCTAATATTCCATTAAATATAAGGATAGTTTAGAGGCCAATTTAGTGCTAGTTTTAAACTATAAATTTTTACATATAACTCTTGTGGAACTATATAAATTAACATGGTCTCAATTAAAGGTTCCTAACTCATTTTATGATTAAATTACTGCCACTAGTTTCATTAAGTTTTCACGTAACACACCCTAACTTCATGCCTCCTTCCATTTAATCAATCTGTCACACGTATGCATCTTAGTTATAAAATTATTAGTCACATGCATGTAAGATAAACCCTATCCAATACCTTGACCGAAATTCCCTTAGCTTTCAATCTCTTGCCACCCCTTTTCCTTTGATCTTTCTACTCTCCTTTTCTCCTTTACAACCAACATCATCTTTAATAAAAAATTCTAGTACTATGCTCAATAATTACTTTAACAAAATGAGAAGAAGAAGATGCAAACCAATTGAGATTCTTACCTTAAAGTTGTACACTTAGTTACTCTTGATTAATCAATATATAATGTCACTTAGATTTGCTTGAAAGATTTAAAGGAAATGGATGAGAAGAGATAGATAATTTTCTAGCTTTTTTCCTCACCAAAATGCCAGCCTTCACTCTCACTCTCCACTCACAAATCTCCTCTCACATCTCTTTAATTTTCATTGCATAGTGACATGGAAAATCTCCTTTTTAATCCCTCCACCTTTTGCATGTTCTACTAAAACCTCTCATCCTTTTTGCATGTTAACATTAACCCCTTAATTTAATCATTCTCTTAAATCAACCTCTCCAATTATTCCTTCTCTTAAATTAACCTCTCAATTTATTCTTCTATTCACAATTGACACCTAAAATGCTATAATTACAAATTTACTTCAAATTAATACTGTATACTTCAATTATACCCTTGAATAATATTAAACTATAATATTAAATTTTATTTTCATGCAATTAATATAATAACAAAATAATTTATCACTTGTCCCATACCTTATATGAAATTCATATTTTTAATTTAATCATAATCAAACATAATCCTCTAAAAGCTTGAATTTTTAACTATGATCACCTTAGGGGCGTTACAAAGTATCTTATAATAAATTGATGATTATTGAGATATTAAACAATTAATACATAATACAATGTTGAAAAATCATAATATGATTGATTAGACCTAAAATTGACATTTGAACATAATGTTTTGGTAATGAACATAATGATGTACTTTTAGGGATTATGTGATGTTTCGCTAATTCATAGAAAATAGGACTTTATTTTGACATTATGGTAATAAAGAGAGTTAGTATATATGTTTGGAACAATTAATATCATGTACACATAAGACACATAATTGAAACATAATGGCGACTAAATATGTGTTAAAACATTATTCATGCAAATTGAATGTATATTAGCATATGAATATTTAAAATAGCCCTAAGAATGTATATGGCATGAGAAAGCATGAAGAAACATATTGTATGTATAAGTTCTTCATGAGGCTAGTATACATGAGAAATGAACAAATAAGAATGTAGGTGTAATGTGAAATACATGAAAAGTTATGGAAATACATGACATAAAATTAAATAACACACATCAGATATACAGTTGATGAGTTAATCACCCTAAGTGATACCTTAATATATTTTGGAGTGGTAAGGCCACCCTAAGTAGCCTATTCAATCCATTAGTATCATTAAAACCCTTGCCCCACACATTGAGTATGAGAATTTTCACTAAGTACTATTAGGGGGAAAATTGAAAATAATCAAGAAAATGCAGTCTAAATGGTAAATTATACCAAAAAGATTTCACACATATGATGAGTTATAACAAATAAAGTGAGATATGTGATTATTAGATCATAAAGGGGTAAAAATGTAATTACATGAGAAATTAGTGGCATAATAGTAAATTTTCATTGAAAATGTGGTTAAAAAGGTTAAAATAGTCAAATGAGCAAAAAATGAAAAATCATAATTAGTGAGAAGTTTCAGGGACCAAACTATAATTTACCATTTCATAAGCAAATATAAGGAATAAAATGAAAATTTTATTGTTAAAATGAAATAAAAGTCAAAGTAAGCAAAAAAGGTCAAATTTAAAGTAAACAAAGTCAAACGTGATGAAAACAAAGTTTAGGAACCAAATGGAATTTTCCACTCAAGTAAGAATTATGTGAGATTATTTGAGAAAAAATGAGTGAGATAAGGATTAAATGGTAAAATAAGGTATTGAGAGAATAAACTTTAAATAAATTAACCATAATGGTAAATAAGGACAAAATAGTAATTTCACATTTATGACCCTATTAGATGAAGGTTTTTGTAGTCATATCCATTACTAAGCATCAACGTGTTTAATACTTGGTTTGGCTGACTATGTGCAAGGATAAGCAAATAAATACCCAAATATAGAGAAGTGACGTATCATGTATATACATTACTTTTGTTGATGTGGAAGTTGGACATGTTATGTATTAGACCTTTGAGATTTGACTTGTATTATGTTGTGTAACAAAACTAAATAATAGTAAACTTATATTACGACAATTGGATAAATGATGATTATGTCTTGTGTTGTGATGATGTGTTGATGGTGCATTGTAGTTGGTATTAGAAGTGTTATGTTTGTCATTAGAGTATTGGAGGTAGAGGCTGCTATTTAGGAGTGTTGTTTTGATTATTTGCAGGTTTGGGTAGCATAATTTATAAGCCATTATGCTGCTAAAATTTTTACAAAATAAATAGTAACTTTATCCAAAGGAATAGTGAAATTGCAATGATAAACAAATTGGCTAGTAATGAACAAATAAATTGGGCATCTAAAATTGAAATTTAAATTTTGAATTTAAGATTTGATTGCTAAAAATCTAGTCATTAGCCAACAATATTGCAGGATAATTAACTTGAGTAACCATGAGATGTCATTAACGATAATTCATAACATATGAATTTATGAGTGAACGTAAGGTGTTACATTTAGTGGTATCAGAGCCGATTCAAATTATCCTAAGATCGTAGTAATTACATAAGGATATACATATACACCATAGTATAAGATGAGATTAAGTGTTAAGGTGTTAACTACGTCAAGTAGTCACCTCACACATACATTTTATGTAGGCACCTTGTAAAGTTCATTCATTGTGGAGTTGCCAGATCACATCCAATGGTCCTTCCACTCATTTTGGAGTAGTAGGATCATGTAAAGTGATCCCTCCACTCATTTTGGAGCAGTAGGATCATGTCAAGTGATCCCTTCACTCACTCATCGTGGAGTAGCTGGATCGCTTCGAGTGGTCTCTCTATTCATTTTGGAGCAGTAGGATCGATTCAAGTGGTCCTTCCAGTCCATTTACATCATTATAGTCTTAGATAAGCACAAATGGATAATTATAGTAGTATATGTACATGGCTTATAAGGACTAAAATACATCCAGGATTGATTTCTATCTATCCCATTTGTACAATTCTAGTAGTTGATATGGCCATATCTACATATAGATCTAGATAGCTTCCAATTTTAGGTAAATTTTGAGGATGAAAATTTTATTAAAGGGGGAGAATGTAATACCCCAAAATTTCATCTGGTATGCATAGTACATTATAGAGCATGAACAACAACCTTGGGTCATTTTTTATTGTGATTACAGTAGTATAGTGTAATAAAATTTGTAAGCACACAAGTTTTAAATGTGCTCAGCCCAGGATAGCACTAGGATAGGTGACCTAGTGGGAAGTGGCAGTTAACAATTAAATGAACAAATAAGTATTAAATAGATTCCAATGGTACAATTTGTGGAGAATTTGAGCTTAAAAAGGTACCCAAATCAGATATGGAAGAATTTCCTCGGTATTATAAAAGGTTTGACCATAAGTTTTATCGGACATTAAAATATTCCATAGGCCTCTAAATATTATTTTGATGGCATAGACCCATTAGAAATACCATAAATGAGCTACAGGGAAATAAAAAATAATTTTTTTGAGAGTTTTGAATTTTTGGGATTTGGATTGACTGATTTGTCCTCCAAAGCTAGAAATTTGCCAAAATGATGTCTGATTGACTTGAAATTTCAAGCACTCCCTTCTGTAGATGTTTTTGAACTCAAGAAAAAATCTTAGAGCATTCTAATAAGGGGAATACTGGCTTCTGAAAAATGGTGAAAAATTGATGTTAATTTAATTAGCATAGTTAGAGGGTATTTTTAATTGGTTCAAGGGTATAAATATCATTAGAAATTTGTTTAGGATCCCTTGAAATCAGAAATTGAGCAAGAGGATTTGTAGAGAAATTAATTGGGCCAAAAAGTGTGCTATTTAATCTATCTAAGTAAAATTGGGCCAATTCTTTGGACCAAAGTGGTTGGACCTAATTTGGCCCAATTGAAATAAGCATATAAAGGGGGAAATATAAGATTTCTCCAGAGAAATCCCCTTTCTTCTTCCCTTTCAATGCTATCCCACACTATTGAAGAATTTTCCATTATTCTTCTAAATTCTTTCAACTTTATCCTACACAACTTTATGTCTTTAATAATTCTAAAGCACTAAATTTATTTCTAATCATATTAAGTACCCATTTGGAGTGGAGAAAGTATAATAAATTATGAAAATAGCAATTCAACAAAGGTGGGTTTTCAAGGAAAATCAAGAGAAAAAAAATGGGGCAAGGCAATTTTGATGATTTTAAGTCATTTTGAAGTATGTTGATACAATCTTACATTTTATTTCATTCAATTTCCTTAAATTTTGTATAAGTTTACATTTTGTAACTAGAGTAATTTTGGTGTAAATGAGAAATAAATTGATACATGTTAGTAGAACATAAGGATAAACAATTAGTTAAGAAACCAATCAAAATGTGAAGGAACTCAAATTAACTGAATAAAGTACCTAAGGTTACCATGTGATAATTGGTTAATTAATGGATGATTTAGTATATTTTTGGCATTATGATGATAAAGGAATGTAGTATGCAAGAATAAAACCTTAAATTACATGTGTACATAATGAACACAAATGGAAAATAACCATGTCCATTCAAGTATTAAAGAGTTATAAGAATAATTAGTATGTATACCTTAATATGAATGCTAAATGTGATTAGAGGAACCTATAAGATGTGGAATTGTATGGAAATTCATAATGCATATTGATGACAATGATGTGGCCAAATGGTAACATATGAAGTATCTTATAATAAATTGATGATTATTGAGATATTAAATAGGAAATACGTAATACAATGATGAACAAGCATAATATAAATGATTAGAACTAAAAATGGCATGTGAACATAATGTTGTGGTAAGGAACATGTGTAACACAATACGTATTCTAATAGTGAAATAAGGAAAACTGGAATAAGCTTTACATTTTTGGTATTAAAGCGTGCTTTAGTCGGTTCTGGCCAATAGGAGTTTAAAAACATATATGTATCTAATATTATTTGTGTTGGCATAATGTAGATGTCCCTTTTTTCTTATAGATATTAAAAGGTGGAGGGATCTAGGAAAACAATAAAGGAAACGGATGAAAGTAACTTATTTGTGAGATCAAATCCCTCCAACCTAGAATCTTTAGCTTTTACAGGGGTAAATACCTACTGCTATTCCTGGGGAACCATTGCTAAAGATTTCACAGGATATGGTTCCAATTTTACAAAGGATGACTGTACCTAAACTCCCATTGTAAAAATTAGAAAACACGGTGCAGAAGAGTTTTTAGGTACCTGTAAGGACCAAACCATGGCCCTAATCAAATTATGGTAAACTAATGAGGATTAAGGTTTAATAAGGCAAATTAGATTATTTTGTATTATTAAAGTTAAGTCATATAAAGGGTATATTGGTAATTATGCACATGTGTATTGGAGTGTAGCTAAAATATTAAGGAAGGATGGAATTGAATTAAATAAGAAGCTTGGGGTTAAATGTTAAGAAAATAAGTTTTAAGGGTCAAAAATGTATAAGGGAAATCTTGGAGTTTCCTAAGTAAGATATTTATCCCACTCACTCTTTTAAGGCTTCCTAGGGAAGCTGGAGATTGGGACAAGGGCAGAGAAGCTTAGGGTTTGTGATCAGCATCTAAAAAGGTAATGCTTTTCCTTGTAGATATCTTTCTCTGCATTTCTTTTCTTGGTTTGATCTCTGATTTATAAGGATTAAGAGACCCTAATGTACCTTTATGTGTAGGGGATAAAGGAAATTAGCAATAAGTGAGCTGGATCAAGATGAGTGAGGGAAGATTAAAGCATCAAACCAGGTATGGGAACTAGGTTTACTATATTGTTCATATGATTGATTTTGAGAATCTTTTCCCATCTCTTGCTAGGTGTGGGTTTCCTTGATGAAGATATAGGCTAAATCTAGTAATGTGGATGAGTTTGTTAGATTTAAAGGCTTATTGAGCATTAGTGTAAGGATGAGCATTAACGAGGGTGAAATCTGAGTTTGAACCAAACATGTCGAACCCCATTGCACGGCCGCGCATTGTGTTTCACTTTACCATGCACGGCCATGCATAGGCATTCTCTTAAGAACGGCCGTATAACTCCTTCCCATTTCCAGTGAACGGCTGCGTATCTCCCATTTTCACCCATGCATGGGAGGTTCCTCACCATGCATGGCCATCATGGGATTTCTTTCACCTATGCACGGCCACGTATGGGGTGCATCTCTCCCATGCACAGCCATGCATTTCCTCTCTTTTCCTTGCTTGGCCGCGTATGCCTTTTTCCTTATTCTTCTGCACGGTCACTTGGCCATGTAACCCATGTAAATGCACGGCCACTTAACCTTTATTTCCATGAAATGTACAACCACTTGTACACTATTTTCATTGGCATTTCTTCTCCCTAAAACTATAGATCATTCATAAATTGTGAACCAGTATTTTATTGCCTATGCATATGAAGATATTGATATGATCAGGGTGAATTAAACTAGCAATAAGAAATGTTGATGATGGTTGGGTATTCAAGTGGTGAGTATTATGTTAATTGATTAATGATGAATTATTATAGTTCTAAAAGTCTTTCCAATGCTAAGGTTTAAAATAAGATATAGTTAAGCAAGGCTTGCTTTATATGACTATGGCTAAACATGAATAAAGTGGTATAAAATTTATAAGTTGATTAAGTGAGGCATATAATTAATGAATTCAAGCTTGCAATGCGCAATAGTGGAAATAAATGATTTCGAATACGATAGTTAATATGCTAGTTGAATATTGATGGGCTAATAAATCATCAAGCCTTTCTTTATTGTTAAAGACTAGAAAGAAATAGTTTATAAAGACCTGGCTATCAAATAAAGTAACAATGAAAGTTTGAATCCTATTGTAAGTCACAAATAGGATATGTAGACATAGGTGGCATAATCACCTAATTAGAGAACCCCTATGTAAATATATATAGAAGAATGAAAGATTTAGAATAATAACCTATTGAAATGAAGAAAGGTGTTCACTTGAAGGCTGATTTTGAGGGATTTGACAAGGGCACTTTGTATATGAACCGCTTGAAGTAGAATGTGTTTTAGTGCATAATGAGCACAAAACTAAGTAGAGCAAGGGGCAACCTAGTAATCTTAAATCTGTATGCTAGTTGTCATGTCCTATAAAGTTGGGATATGGTATGTAAACTGTCATAGTAAATGATTTTGCCCAATATCACATGCTAATATTTCATTGCAATGACATGAAAATACTATGATATTGTCTGTTGGCAATTAGAGGGCAGTTGCAAGGTTACATGTCTAAGCTAAGAAGGGGTATCATGCAGTGCACTTAATCATGAACGATAGGAGTTAATTATGCTTCAAGTCATAATGGAAAGTAATTATTAGCCTAGATGTAAAGGAAAACTACTTGCATGCCTATTTATGTCCCATGACTTAATATGGAAACCAAGTCTGCAAGTAGTGTGCTACTTGAAAGATGAAATACTTTTACATATTTTATCTGGGTATAATGTGTTATACGATGAAAGAGTATTAATAAGATGTTGAAGCATGCATGATGGGGTTAAGGTAGATAACCTGTTGTCCATGTTCGGATAGACTATAAAAGTGAACTAAAAGATGAAAGATGCACAAGTGTCGATCTTATTCAAAAAATAAACTATTCATATTCTTATATGGATTATAAATGCATAAGTATTTTTTAATGTAATTATGTGTTGATGGGAGTTATGATGCCGAATAAAAGCTATTCATGGCAAATAACAACAAGCTATACAATTAAGAACTATTTATGAGTTATGTAAGTCTTATATGGTATAATTGATTCAACCATGCTATGATGAGTAATATGCTTCATAAGATGAACAAATATGAGAACCTGAAAAGTATGAATTGCTATGATTATATATATAGACATGCATATAATCTTAGGAAGATTTTTAATTACAAGAACTGCACTTTTATAGTCGCCTTATTAGCTTCATGCATAATACTTGGTATGACGAGATTGATCAATGAAAGTAATACTTTATTGTGTTTGCATTATCATTTAAACTACTATGATATGTATGAAGGATGTTTATGTAGCTATGTGATTACATGATCTGCAACCATGTGTATTGGAGCCTAACGCTCAACATTGATGTATGATAAGAATGATATACACTCTTTTATGAAATGTGGCTTTAAGCCAAATGACATACTAAGTAAAGAAGAATATGTTGAATCTAAATATGCTTAAGAATAGTAAAGCTTGTAGGTCTTAGTTTAGTTGTGGATTAGATAGGCATGCCTAGAGGGATACAGTCGCAACTTCCACAATTGACCGTATTTGGGTCTTGTTCCTGAGTCGAACCATTGTTTGACCCCATATGGGTCTTATTCTTAAGTCAAACCATTGTTTGACCCCGTTTGGGTCTATAGTTTGTTCCTTGCTCGAACTAATGTTTGACCCCATTTAGGTCCATCATTTGATATCTTCGGATATCTATAGTTTGATACCTCTTGGTATCCATTGCTCCCGTTATCCACCCTTCGAACTAGTACTTAGGCAGGCTATGAAAGATGATAAAATATACATAAAGGTAAAGTAATACATGCGTTGATTTCTTTACTTATGTAATGTAAGCACGATGAATAGCCTATTATGTGGGTTACATTAAATTCCGCTTTGTCTATAAAACTATCTCTATTAAATGAAATGATATGTTCATTATGATATGCTTTCGATATCTCACATCAATTATGAGGAAGGTTCTCGTGTGAGTGCCGGTGTGAGTTAGTTTCACCCATGGATTCCACAGTGAATAGTTGGGCCATTTGGACCACAAGCTTACAATGTTATATTAAATGTTATACAAACTATAGTATACAAAATGATCTTCATGTATATGGAAACTATGGCATGTTTTCATATGGTATAAGAACTTTGTTTGTTAATTGTGATATGTAATACCTATTCATTGAAATGGAATGCAAAACCATTAGTATGTATATGAACATTTACACATGTATATACATATGTATGATTTTGATTTAAACGAAAGTGCAAACCATGATATATTATGATGTGGCTTGATGTTTAAATTGAAATGATATGATAGTATTAAAGGATAAGTGGGTATGAACTTGTCATGAGAATTGTATAAAGATATATGAATAAATCATGTCTAACAATAACTCTATGGTTGTTGCATGGCATAGGCACTCCTATGTGCCTGAAAATTAATGGTGAATGCATAACTTATGTAACATTATGATTAATGCATTAAGTTAAAGTTTGAACCATTAACAACCTGGATGTCTAAATTCTGAAATAGTAAGTATTATAAAAAGCATAAATCAAGCTAATTTAAAGGAAGATAAGTGGCAAGATGATATTAGAAAATTGAGAAGCTTTGAAATAAGATAAGTTATAGAATGCTATAGACATAAGTAATCATGGTATTCTTATTAAGTTGAGGACTTCCCCAATTTGTCCATTATGATATAATCAATATAATAAATGTTAGTGGTTGTGCCCTAGGCCAAACATTAGGGCCTTTATGTAATGTTAAATTTCATTTTATAAAATTGGGTTTTCTTTATGTTATTGTATTGTAGGCATGTTACATTATAATAATATTTGTAAATAACAATTTAATGTTATTTTGACTATCCCTAGTTATTTATTGTTAAATGATTGATGATAAATAAAGACTAGTATAAGTTTAATTGATGATCATGGGATGATTATATATGATGATATGAATTAATCTTATAAGTACTTGTTAGGGAACAAAGTACTGGATAGACCCGCAATGAGACACTACATGGGTCAATGTCATTAGTGATCTCACAATAGTTATGTTATTAATCCTTAGACCTGAGATTATCATAGTATCCTACATGACGAACATTATGTTTTGACACAATCAAACATTATCTTTAATCGGATAATTATAAAGATTATGATTGGACATAATGAGAATCATGTAGAGGATAGTGAATAATCAAGAAGGAATTTGTCCCTCTCTTATGAGAGAGATATCTGTCGGGCCCCTCGATAAGTAGGACTGAGAAATGCATGGCCGTGCTCAAATGAATTGATGGAGTGATCAATATCATTTGATATTATCAGTCTACTTAGTGATCGGGAAATTATATGTTTGGATTATATAAGTTTGACATGGACCATGACTTATGTTCAAACAAGATATCGTGTGACAAAGGAATTATAACATGTTCTATTAGGTTAAAATCGAATTATCGATATTCATATTATTTGGGTAGTCATAATGTCTTGCTAGAGGCCACTTATGACTTGTGGGCCCGTGATGGGATTGAGACCCACTGCCAATATAATATGAACCTATTGGGTCGCACACATAGAATGTAATGAATAGACTAAGGGTTAATTCGGGCATTTCGAATTTTATTTTGTGAAAAATTAAAATTCGAAATAAACAAAAAAAAATGATGATAATGATAATATTTAAGATAAATATTATCATTACATTATTATTATTATTTTTAAGATAAGAAATAAGGTATTTCTTATTTTAAAATAGAATGATGATAATAATAATATTTAAGATAAATATTATTATTATTATTATAATTATCGTTTTAGGTAAGAAATAAGATTTTTCTTATTTTAAAACGAGCCCTACGTTTTCTCTCTCTTAATTAGGGTTAGGTTAGTTGTATATATATATATATGGTATGTATATATATAAAACCTGCATTAAGCAAAAAGGACCTAGCCGCCACTTAAGAGAAAAGCAAAAAGAAAATCGTTTTCTTGTGTGATTCTAGAGAGAGAATAACAAAAACCCTAGCCGCCAGGAAGGGAGCTAGCACCCCGGGCGATTCTGTTCGTTGCTTTCACGTGTGGATACTGGTAGAGGGTGTCATTTCGCGTGAGATCGCACCTACAATTCGGTTTATCTGCGCTACAAGAGGTTGGTAATCGTTACACTTCTCCTTTTATTGAATCAATTGGATCGCTTGGATCCGTGGTGGGTTTCCATTGTTCCGCTACGATATTTTATTTACTATTTCGAAACCCAACAATAAACTCATATGTTATTTTGTGATATTAAATTGTGTTTATATGACAAGATGACTTAGGAAAAAGAGGTTATCTATAGAGTTATATTTTCCCCACTAAGCTTTATAGCTTAACGCATGTTCGTTTATCCATGTAGGTTTCAAGATAAGCTCTAGTGGATTGATAACTCTAGTGGCTGGGCTACCATTCCAGATAGGAGTTGGCAGAGCATGGTTGTCCTTAAGGACATCAAGTGTTTGAAGCCCATTTATGTTATGCTCTCTTATTATAAGTTTGATTTATTTTAGTGTGGCATGTAATTATGGTCTGTATTCATAATTATTATTATTATTATTGTTGCCTGATCTCTGCTATGTTTATGATGATGATTGATGTTTATCCATCATTAATGGATTAGGGTGTTTCAGTACCACTTTAGAGGAGTTCGAGAAAGTAGAGTTTTGGCTTGAGAAAATTAAACAAGTATAACCCCATAGTGTGAAAGGTAGTTTATTAGCCCAATCCTTGTAAGTTCGCACCATCTTGGCTATGATTCTCTTTATATTCTTATTAGCTGCTTTAACTGCTTCATTTACTTAGGGTCTGTAAGGAGAAGACTTGTGATGTTGAAGCGCATATCTAATAAACATCTGTCTAGTTTCACTCAAGAACTGTAGCTCATTGTTTGAGACCACATGATAAGGCAAACCATATCTGTATACCAGGTTTTTCTTGATGAACCTAGCCATGTCCTATACATCTACCTTTTTAAAGGATTTAGCTTCTACCTATTTAGTGAAGTAATCAATAGCTACTATAATGAATCTTCATCCATTGGAGGCGAGTGGATGGATCATTCCCATAATGTTTATTCCCCATGCCATGAATGTCTCATATTTGCTTACTATTAGCATAATTGATATTCTCTGAAATTCTTAGAGCAATTAATATCCATTATAAGCCAAAAGAAATCTTGTCTCATAATCTTATTTGCCAAAGCTAACCTGCTCATATAAGCTCAACATACTCCAGCATGTACTTCTTCTATTACCCTTTTTAATTCCTTTTCATCTACCCATCTCAATTGAATTTCGTCGAGCTATCTTTTATAAAGCACTCCTCCTATAGTGATGAACTGAGTTGATAGCTTATGAATCATTATTTGGTCCTTTTCAATTGCTTCCTCGAGGAACACTGACTTTTCTAGGTAATTTTGAATATCACAGTGCCAAGGCATTCTGTCATCTATCTTAATGTTTATGACATGTTCCTTTTCAAAGCATGGCCTATCAGAACTCAAAGTTAACATAGGCTTTATAATCACTCCCTTTGAATTTTTCCACATAGATACCAGGGTTCCTAAGGGATCTACCAACTGATTTTCCTACCTAAACACGTAACTGAAAGTGTAAACCTCGACCTAACCTTTCAAAGCATTCAAGTATTTGAGATAACCGTTCTTCTTTCACTGACCATTCACTCCTTACTTGGAAAACCATAAGAGATGAATCTCTAAAAACTTATACAGACTTTGCCCCTACAGCCAGTAGAGCCTCTAACCTAAAAAGGCAAGCTTCATACTCCATTTCATTGTTCGGCTTTGTGTCTCAACTTTTTTGCAAATGTCATCCTTTCTCTTTTTAGGGTAACCAAGATAACTCTTACTCTTACTTCTTTATTGTTAACAGCTCCATAAAAATACATTTGCCACCCTTACACTGCTATGGTCCTTATTTTTTCAATGGGGAATACATAGGTCATCTCCTCTCCTTCTAAGGGCTGATCAACTTGGAATTTTGCCACTGCTTTTCCCTTAATGATTTTTCTAGTGATGTATTCTATGTTAAATTCCTGCAAGAGGATCAACCATATTCCATCTTTCCTAATAATGAAAGAGCTTATTGTAGGTATATAAGGGGATTTTGTTTAGCTATAGCTTGTATTCTATAAGAATGGAAGTAGTGTCTCAGTTTTTTAGATGCCTATATGACTACCAAAAAAATCTTTTGAACCACTATATACCTTGCCTCATAAGGGAGGAATTTCTTGCTGAGGTAGTATACTACATACTTAATCCAAAAATCATCCTCTTATGCCATCATAGCCCTTACCTAGGTGTCTTTTATTGCTAGGTACACAATCAAAGGTCTCACTGGCTGAGGCAGTCTCAACACTGGTGGATGTAACAAGTAATCCCTAATGATATCAAATGCCTTCTGACAATCTTCAATCCAAACCACGGGCTAATCTTTCCTAGGTAGCTTGAATATCAGTACACAAATTGAAGTTAAATTAGTGATAAACCTACTTATGTACTAAATTTTTCTCGAGAATCCTCTGACCTCTTTCTCTTTCTGGGGCACTGGCATTTCTCTGATGGCCTTTACCTTGTCCAGGTCTACCGCTATACCTTTTTGGCTCATGACATGACTTAAAAGCTTTATTAAAGTAACCCCAAATATGAACTTTTTTTATTAAAATGGAGATTGTATACGTACTTATTGATTTTCTAAAAGAACTTCTCTAATGCTTCAAAGTGACATTCTCTAGTAACTGACTTGATCATCATACAATCCACATACACCTCTACTTCCTTGTGAATCAAATCATCTAAAATCTTAATATCCATTCTTTGATAGGTAGCTCCCATATTTGTGGGCTCAAAAGGCATGACCTGGTCAGCATATGTCCCCCATCCTATTATGAAAATTATTTTGATCCTATCCGTTATTTTGTTCAAGATCTAATTATACCCCATGTATCCATCCACAAAACTGTACATAGAGCAAGCAGCAACACTATTAACCAGGACATCTATGTAAGGTAAAGGAAAATCATCCTTAAGATAGGCTTTGTTTAGGTCTCTATAATCCATACAGACTCTTACCTTTCCATCCTTCTTTGCTACAAGGACTATGTTTGCTAACCATGTGGGGTATTGAACTTCCACTAAAAGCTTGGCCTCTACTTACTTTCTAACTTTTTCATTAACTTTCTCAACCCATTCTGGCCTAAGTATTTTAACATTTTGTTTAACGGGCTTGTAACCTGGGTATGTTGGAATGGCATGTTCAACAACTTCTCAATCAATCCCCGGCATCTCTCAAATTTTTCTCTCTCCTCAAGTGTTATATCTAATACTAGTAAAATTTCTTTTAGGTTTTTTTTTAGTTCTGAGATTTAATGAACAAGTGTTCGTTGAGTTAATGTCAAATATAAATGCTTTATGATCATGATCATGCATATTGTTCATCTAATTAATGTAATCAAAAGTGTGAACATTGATCTCCTCAAATAATTTAAGGACGTAAACAACATCAATAAAAGTGTCTTATTCAATCTTATCAGTATCAAATGCTTCTCCAATCTTAGGTTCAACTTTGGGTAGCTCCTCGGCCTATATCTTCTCTTTGCCTTTCAGCTTAGTGGCAAGCAACTTCTTTATTATAACTTCTATGGCACTTCTCTATCCCAGGCTAAATGGTGCAGTATAATCTCCTCATCCCAGAAACCTTCAATTGGCACAATAACCCTTTGTTCCCAATCGAAGACATCATTAAACAGCTCAAATTCTAGTACTAATTCACCATCTATCACCTGAGGTTCATTCTCCCCATAGTAAAGGTACAAGCCTGAAGCTGGTACAAAACTTTAAGAAATGTGAGGGATTCCTTTTGCTGCTTTTTTTTCCTCATTTTTTTATTGGTTCCTATAAAGCCTAACTCTTTCCTATCCTTCTGACCCTTAGTAGTTATAACAGTCTGAGGTCCTTGGGAATTATTGCCTAAACTAGCTCCGGGTAAGAAGTTTATCCATTTGAGCATATTGATCACTTAAGGACTGTTAGGGAAGTTGTCTTTATTTTCTTCATCTTCAATAATTGCCACATGAAACCTACTAAATGGTTGTTTAGCTATTTCTACTATCGACACTTGATTTTTTTTTGCTGCCTTAATGGTGACTACTTCAGCATTATAAGGAATCTTAATCATCTGGTGCAACATGGAGGGCACTCCTCCAAGCTTATGAAACCATAGTCTCCCAAGGAGTATAGAGAAATTTACTGGGATGGGCAAAACCGCAAATTTAGCTTCAGTCTCAATGGGTCCTTTCTTCACTACAGCCTTAAAATTCCCAGCAGCTTGCCTTTTAGAGTTATCATATGCAGAAATGGTCAAATTAAACTTATTTAACATGTGCTCATTCAATTCGAAGGCCAAAATTACCACTAGGGGATAAACATTAATAGAGGATCCGTCATCTATCATCACACAAGCCATGTCTTCCTATTAACCTGAGCTTTGATGTAAAGAGGACAGTTATAATTCCTTCCTTTTAGAGGCAAATCGGCATCAAAGTACACTACATTTTCCCCGGTTCCTCCCTAACCAGATACAGCAACTAGACAGGCAATGTGGTAGTAGTAACAGTAGCTTCGCTTAGGGCATCTACTAATTTCTATCTGTGCGAAAGAGATTGCCTTAACAAATCCCAAATACATATCTCAGCCTATGCCTTCTTCAACTACTTAATTATCTAATCATCCTCAACTTCCTTCTTTATCGACACTGCGTTAGGAGCCGGCTACCTTTCAATTTTTAGAGCAACACTCCCACTCCTCGTGACTACTTTCACCCTTTCTTTCCCCTATTGTTTTTCATCCTCACAGGCCAAACTCCAAATGTTTATTAGTATCAAAGCCCCCTCATCTTCACTCTTTATAGGAGTGTCCCAACAATTAATCATAAAAATTGGCTAATTTTCCTCAACTAGCATTGATACTTTTAAGGTGGAGCAAACAATGGCCAAGTACTCATTCCCATATAAATCTTTCATCATATACCACTCAAGCAAGCTACACCCGATCATGTATAAAGGGGGCACAACATTTTATCCTCCTTTCTTCTTCTTGTCCCTCTTTTTAGGGTCTGAAATTTGCTTGCTATTTATCAAGTCTTCGATTTTATTCCTCAGAGTGTGGCAATAATCAATTAATTGCCCAGTTTACTAGTGGTATGCATAGTATTAATCCTCCCTATGGTAGGGGAGCCCCTAACTCTTTATGTGCCTTGATGGTAGTGGCTGAAATTTCCCTTCTTTAAGTAGTCTATTCAACACCTAAGATAGTGATTTTCCCAAGTCAGAATAATGCCTCTATTGTCTAGCTTCTGTAGCAGATGCCTCTACAGTCTTTATAGCTCTATTTTGCCTACTACTATTTTCGATAGCCTTGTTGCCACCAAAATTCCTTCTCGCATTTTCATTACTCGCCCTTCTGGCTAAATACTCCCCTTCAGCTTCTATAGCTATATCTTTCAAGGATTTTAAGCCTTTCAGACCCTTTATTTTCAATCCATCTCTTAAGTATGGACTAGCATTCTATATAAATAACCTAATCTGATCAGTTGTGTCTGGTTTCCTCTGCATCTCTATCACTTTATTTCTCCACCTAGTGAGGTACTCATGGAAAGACTTATCATACTTTTGTTATAGTAACTTAAAATCCATTAAGGTGACTTACATCCTCGAACTACAATTGTATTGCTTGAGAAACTCCTCCATCAATAGGTTTTAATCCTCTTTAGTTTTCTTATCCAAACTATGATACCAATCTATCGCGATACTGGTTAAGCTTAGGTGAAAGTATTCGACCTTTTATTTCATAGATAGAGTAGTCCCTTTCATGATTAGCGTGTACTACTTAATGTGAGTTGAAGGGTCCGAGATACCATCAAATCGGGGCAGGTATGGTATTTTAAACCTTTAGTGCAATGGCTTGTCTCTATCTAAATCCCTATCTTTGGGGTTCATCCCTTAACCAACAGATAACAGCCTAGACATAACTTCTATCTTCTCCTCTATCTTCTTAAAAGCTAAATTATCAGCACTAGGACCTTTTATTCTCATATTTATCATTAGAGGAATATACTATTCATCCTTTTCGTCTATGAAAGCATCCTTAAGATCATGCCTTCTTTCCCTCCTAGGTGGATCTCAAAACATAGTAGCATCGGTGGTGATGGCAATCCCATCATGAGTCGGCTTTGCTGTCTCATGAACAGGTGCTACAGGCTGAGGCCTCGCGTTAGGTGCTTCAGAAGCCACCATTCAAACGATTATAGCCAGCATCCTCTCCTTAAATTCTTGTAGATGCCTAACCATCCTCTAGTCCAAGTTGTCCCTTACTATTGAAGGCCCATTAGGAGTGACATTTGCCCTTTCTTCCAAAAATGGAAACCTTGTTGTAGTATCATCAGTAACTCTCCCAATCTCATTTCCTCTTTTGGCTTTATTTATTTCATTATTTACCATTTTCTAACTTGTTTCGTGGCTACTTTCCGATAACTAATTAAAAACAAACTCATAAGTAACCTCTGAACCCATATTTGAACCCAAATCTGACCTCAGTAGACTATATATAGACCTTTAAACCAGGCACTCATTCGACCCTTTTGACCACCTAGATGAGTCTATGATGGCTATAAGAATCAGATATTAAGGATGATATATGTACAAGATATATACATGATGCATGAATGCAATGTATGGTTTCGTTAAATGTCAATCAAAAACACACATTAGCATATACAAAGTCTTCTATTTCCTAGGTAGGCTTAGCCCATGAGTCAATAGGGTATACAATGGATGCGTATAGTGTGTGGTGGAAAACAGACAGCACAACCTCTCTAATTAAAAGTGCAAGCATATTTGTTTTAACTATTATGTATTTTGACTAACTTAAATAGATCGGGTTAGGCCCACCGGGCATGGCAGCCTTTGACTGGTACCCTTCTAAATTGTTTGAGTTTGGCCAATACATAAAGGTACACATAACAAGCAAAAGATTATCATGGTTGTACAACCTAGGGGAATTTGTTATTGTCATTACATGGGCTTGAGTCATAGGTGGTGAAACTTTAAGGCTACCCAAGCCTGGTCTCTACCAATAGGTCTAGCTCATCACGAGCATAACAATTGATAGGTCACCATTTTATATACCATTTGGTATTAGACTTGGGTTGGTGGGTCTTTTTGGCACCTCCCTACACTAATTTAATATAAGGCATGCTTCAAGATAACATCGAGGCTAGAAAGGGATGCCTAACTTAATTCTAAGGCTCTAAGATGTATGCAAGAAATACAGTTTAAAAAGGAGAGAGGATTAATTAATAAAACCCAATTATAAAAAACTTAACCATGATGCTTTTTTGAGCAAGGTCCCTTTAGTTCCCAGTGGAGTCGCCACTATGACACTCGTTGGAGCCTGCTTATTTTTTGTTAGGCTCTCGAAGGCCCGCTTTTATGGCCCAAGATTGGAGGAGGCTCCCTTTTAAGCATAAACTGGCCGTTTTGCAATAAAAATTATTATTCCCAAATTATTCTGATGGTTAACATATGGAGAAATCTACTAGTGGGCTCAAAGAGGTAGGTGTCATAGAGTTCCCACTTAACAGGATGTTGGAAATTGAATCTCGACCTTGTTTTGATACCTAAACAGAGACTGGTGTTTGGGACATTCATTTTATTAGGCATCTCGTTTAGGTGTTGCTTTATAATTAAGTTTTAAAATTAAACCGCTCTTATTTCTCATATGATGCAAGCAATAGAATTTAGTAAACATCCCAATCAAATAAATAAAATGGCAAATAAATAAATTCCTACTTAAAGATTATAACATAAGCAAATTGTCAAAACATTAAGACATAGATAAATATACATAAATAAATTTGGACATTTATTTAGGTTAGGAACATTGGTTCCTTCATACATATTTTACAAAGATCTCTTTTACTGCATTGTGTGGATTTTTGGGTAAAAAGTTGGACATTGGTCCATTTTTTTAAAAGAAAACTCGGTTAATTTGTAAAAAAACAATTTGAGTGAAATTAAAACACCATCCTCTAATGCCTTTAACATAAATAATATTATACCATTATGTCCTGCTATAATAGGTTATTAACCTAATGTAATATACATTTATCATATCAAATTGTCTATTTACTAATGTATCTTGTATAACAATTAGGCGTTTCCCACAATTTTAGTCTTTCTAATTACATATGTATAATAGCTTACCTTGCAACATACTCATCATTTTCATGTAGTTATAACTATCAGAACTTTATTCTTTTTAATGCATTACATTCAATGATTCATCTAGCATATATGTATGACTAAATATTATAGCTCCTATATACATCCATACTTCATATGACATATATATATTTATTGGCCTTTTTTATACATATTAAACATGTGAAAGAAACTTGTACAAAATTAACCAAAAGTGACCCTACATCAACTACTATGACTTTGGTGTTGGCCTATCCTGATGCAGAGTTTGTTCCTGAGAAAAAGCTTTGACTACAAAACCTACATGAATAAAATAACCCGTGCTAAGCTATAAAGCTTAGTAGGGATACTAAACATGAAAGACAACCACTCATAGTGGTCATCAGAAAATATATAATATATAATAATTGAAAATAAGAATTTACATAATAGGAATAAGTATATGTTAAAGCACAACATATTAAACAACAATGTAACCCTTCAATTAATTCAACATACTTGAATTTGAACAATTCATAAAAAGATCTATACATTATGTAAAGAAATATCAATACATGCATTAGAAACCATAGCTAAGCATGATAACCCATATATCATATGCATAAATCATGTTATGATTAACTGTGAAACATTAATGCTTTAATTTAGCCTGCTTAAGCTCTAAGAGTGGATAACGGGATAGGTGGATACCCGAGGGTATCATACAGTGGATATCCAAAGATATCAAAACTATGAAACCAAACAAGGTCAACTATATGGTGGATCGGTCAAGGACCCAAATAGGGTTGTCCAAGATCCAATCGGATCAACTGTACTTTAGACCTAAAAAGGTCGATGGTGGCAGCTACAATATCCCTATAGGTTCCTATCTATCTATAATTGAACTCTAGTAGCAAGCAATATAGTTTCTAAGTTCATTTAATATATATATATATATCATATTTCAACCAATATCATATACTTTGTACATGTATGTGATCATATCATAATACACAATTCTCTAGTGTATAACATGTATTCTTATAGTATTACACATATCTGTGTTTGAACATGCATATCATCATGATCGTATAATTGAAAATGTTATCTTTAGGCATCTCACTATTCATGGTCATGCTAAAACATCGCTTATCTCAAAAGCATTTAACATATAGCCTTTCATGTTCTTTAAACTTACTACCAATAACTATCACATGTGTGCATAACATGCCTTTTTCTATCAAGTAGTGGAACATACCTATTTAGTTGCTAATCATAACACATGCCTCATATATGAAATTCTATAACATGCCATGTCATTAAGTTTATTTTATCATATAATCCCAAGAATTCTTTGATCATCCTTTAACTATATATATATTTCAATACTATGCTCATATGAATGCTTGGCATGCTATGGTTTTACATATAGTATGTAAAGGTGCCAAAATATTATAGTTATTATCAAACAATAAAGCAAAACATTAAAGGAAAAGCACACACTATGTAAGTAATTTGCGAGTGCAACTATGGTCATAAGCACGACAGAGGCAAAAATAACAATCAACTTATAGTACATTGTAATAGGAGCGAACATTACCGCGAGCACGACATACCCGGATTATACAATCTCAATATCTAATACATTGTCATGAGCGTGAACATTCATGCGAGCACAATAGACCCAGATTATACAATCTCAATATCTTTTCATCACTTCAGCAACTCTTGTAAAGATTCCATTTTATGCCTAATTAACTTGCTTAAGCGTACATTATTTAAACCCCAGTTTAATGCAATAAAAATCGTAATACTTCCTATTAATACCTTTAATTTAGATTATATAATTTTACCATCAAAACATAATATGAAATAGGTGTATAACTCAATTGGATAAAGTCCTTATCATGCTAAGCTTTCCTATAATAGTATAATTATAGAACCAAGTGAAGCTATTAAGGAATAATCCTTTTAAAAAATCTAAGTTCCTTCCTCATTTTTTAAATCCATTAACATTTCTATATTCTAATCAGAACTTCCATTGCCTACATCTGAAAGGAGAAGAATAATGACATAGTCTCAAGGCATACAAATACCATACCTTGGCCGAAATTTCCACCTAGCTTTACTCCTAAGCTTTTACTTTCCCTTTGCTCCTTACTCTTTCTTCTTCTCCTTAATCAATAATTCATTCATACATATCAAACTTCCAGCATTCAACCCAATTCACCATCAACAAAAATGAGAAGAAGATGAAAAAGAAGAAGAGATGAATTCTAATTTATTAAGCTTGCCTAATAATAAACACTATTGGTCTTGATTTAATTCAACATGCATGCATTCCTCTTCAAGAACTCTTTAAGAATCAAGTATGAATATAAGGGTTAAGAGAAGAAAATTTCTGAAATTCCCTTCAAGAAAAGTCCATCCCACATGCACACTCTCTCTCCTAAAATGTTGACTTTTATACTAGCAATGGAAAATTCCCTTTTTGGTCTCTTAAAAACTTGCATATCACCCTTTAACCTCTCTCATGTATGAATGTTACTAATTGACCTGTACATTTATTCCTTTTCTTATATTGACCTCTCAAATTTATTCTTCTATTCACATTTTCCTCCAACAAATGCCATAATTACAAATTTACCCCAAATTAATACTTTATACTACAATTATATACTCAATAATATTAAACTATAATATCCTATTTTATTTTATTTTTTCAACCAATTAACATAATAACAAAATAATTTATCACTTATCCCATACTTTATATGAAATTCACATTTTAAATTAATCTTAATCAAATAAAATCCTACTCAAAACATGCAAATTTCAATTAGGATCATGTTAGGGGCCTTATAGAAATCTTATGTTTAACGTGCAAAAAAAAATTCATTTATTACTACCTATTGAATCCCCAAAATAATACATCCAAAATAAAAATAAAAATACAAAGATAATAAATAAATAAATAACAACATAATAACCATAATAAATAAGAGAAAAAAATAAAGTAACCCGAATGAAGAGGTCAACTAGGGTGGGAGCACAACTTCCCATGCAAACACTATACGTCCTTCATGACCATAAATATGCCAATTACTCGAAAGAACAAACAAGCAAATTATTACCATTGATGATAAAATATCTACATAATTTATACCTACAAACAAAATGATTACAGGTATAACAAAGCATATACAGTAACAAAACATATCAAATGTTGGACAAATACTATATAAAACAAATATTAAAATAAAAGGCATAAAAAACCTAATATACGTAAAAAATCCTAAAAAATGCCCTAGTGATTGCCAAAAGTATGCAAAGGATGGCTAGGAAGGAAGCAAAGGATGGCCAAGAAGGAGGCAGAAAGATGTCCCATTCTTCGGGCGAGGGAAGGCCGTCCCTCACATCTTCTTCCCATCCTTCACGTAGAGAACAAAGTGAAAATTACAGAACAGAA
Source organism: Excoecaria agallocha (assembly GCA_037975025.1). Lineage (NCBI taxonomy): Eukaryota > Viridiplantae > Streptophyta > Magnoliopsida > Malpighiales > Euphorbiaceae > Excoecaria > Excoecaria agallocha. Next base: position 34,840,412 of record CM075815.1, on the reverse strand, counting down.
GGAAAAAAGAAGAAATTATACAAATAAATATTTTATCACTATATATACGATAGTTAATCATTAAATCATGCTAAAATGTATCAAAACATTAAAACTTATACCAAATTGAAATAAAATTAAAGAAACACATCACATATACACATTAGAAAAAGGAACTTCAAAACGACAATGAAGGAATCCCTTTTAATAGTCATGCCTATTATATGTCACCCAAATAAGAAACGAATCATATTTTAAGAAGGTAGACATGTTATTCAGTTTTTAGAAATTAAAATAGATCAATTTAAAATCCAAATGATCATAAAATTGAGTGAATAAATGGTAGAGAGAGAGAGAGAAACATAAATGTGCCTAGAATATTACCCTCAAAACATAAATACTTTGAATCATGTTCCTTGATTCTTAAAAGAAGTATGAAATTCATTTTTTGTGTATCAAAAGATTGTTAAGGCATTAAACTTTTAAAGCGATAAAAGAAATTGATTTTTTCCTTTCCTAAGGTTTTTTTCTCATAAAGAATGATGATCTCCCCCTTTCAAAACCCCAATCTTTTTGTTTATATACTTAAGAGAGAGTTTTAATTTGATTACAACTTAAAAATTGCTAGATTAGGAGATAAAATCCATAAAATCCAAACCTCAATGTTTTCCAAACTCGTTTCCTTTTTGAAACTCCAGGAAAACGTGGGAAAATTTAGGTTTCAACTTAAGGACGGGCATCTATGAATGAGGGATGGCCATCCCTCATTACTAGACCACAAATTTCCCAAAATGCCCCCTATCTCATACTATTCTAGAGATGAAGACGCACATATGGGTACCCCATAGGTGACAAACGGCTATCTGTCACCAATTTCTGTCCATAAATAAGGTATTTCACCTATTTTGCTAAAACATACAAAAATGTTAGATAGTTTTTAAAGAAACATGAAAATCTTTAAGAAAAAGTGAAAAATCCACGATTGGAGCTTCGAGATCCAAGCTTGCTGTTAGCAATACGCTATTTCCTCATCATTAGGTAACCCTGATCTTGATTGCCTCAGGTCACAGTGTCTACACAAGGTATTAAATTGATCATCAATTGAGGATTTGATACTCTATAATGATATTCCAAACAAGATATCTAATTTTAATTGGTTTTCCATAACAAGCTGTATTATTTGGAATTGAGTCATTATTAGTAAAAGATGAGTTGGATAGTCCCTAAGAAAAAGTGTTTTAGTCATTGATCTTTGTCATATCTTAGATTTTATTCTGTATTTAGTTTTGTATTTGGTTATTTTTGGTTAATTAAAGTTTATTTGTTTAGTTATTAATTTTACTTTAGTCAATTTATAATCACATCACAATTTGGGAATTCTTTCACACATTATTTGCTATAAAATTTGGAATACACAATCTCTAGGATACGATATTGAAGGTCCTAATCTTTTTTTCCTATATTACTTAACTGATCTAATACACTTGATTGACACTGGTCAAGTTTTTGGTGCCATTGTCGGGGATTTGCATTTATTTTAGATTTCATAGTGAATTTTGTGTGCTACTCTTTTTCTCTTACTTATTATTTATTCTTTTATTTATTTTATTCTTACAAGTGTCAATAGTGCATGGTAAGAGATGATCCAATTTTGCCTATTAACCCTGAGATTGAAAGAAAATTACGTAGAAGGAGGTGACAACAATGGAACAATATGAATCCATAGAACTAGCCACATGAAGACCCACTTCTTAACAATCCATCGCTTTGCTTAGGGGGCCAAATCATTCAAAATCCAGCCCAAGGGAATGGGTTAACTAAGAACCATTAGGGATTATGCCACTCCTAGGTGTAATAAGGAGCACAAGACAATCATGCTACCTCAAAATAACCATTTTGAGTTGAAACCCACTACCATCATAATAGTCTAAAAGAATCAATTATCGGGCTCAGATATTGAAGATCCGGCTCAACATTTGGACATTTTTCTAGAAATAAGTGATACTGTGCAAATTCCAAATATGCCTATGGATGTTATCCGACCGAAGTTATTTCCATTCACCCTCATCGATAAGGCAAGGGATTGGATACAAATGCTGGCATGCCAGTCTATAAGATTTTAGAATCAGATGTAAGAGAAATTTTTAGTCAGATTTTTCCCACCAACCAAGACAGCCACTATTAGGAACAATTTTTATAATTTTTAGTTGCTCTATGAGGAACCATTTCATGAGGGTTGGAAGAGATTTAAGAGACTTATAAAGAGTTGCCCACATCATAAAATTACTATGCACTAACTAATGTCTACTTTTTATATATGTGTAAATCAGTCAACGCTATTTCTTGATTTGGTATGGTTGTTGTTACACCCACCATGTGTTTGATAAAATGCCATAGTGACCAACTCAAAATCTTTTGCTTTATTTTCTTAACCTAAACCAACAATGACCAATTTTGTATCCTAAAACTCACTTCATATACTTGATAGCAATTATTTAACATTTTGGTTTTGTGAATTTGATAATAAAGCATTTTTAACTTAAGAGTATTTCATCTTTCAGCTTGCCATGATATTTTAGCCATGCCTTTTACACTTGTGCTTTTGTTTGCATGTTGGATGTTTGGATTGAGTATCAAAATACGAGAGGCTAGTGAATTCTTGGTTTAAATTTTTGGATTCTTCTGTTATTTCTTATAATCAAGATGTTTTTTATCATGTTATTGCCTTGACCTACCTACATACCCCATTGCTTCATATTTCACTATTGGCTGTATTTTTGTTGTCCCTATAATAGTTTGCCTTGTGTAAATTATGGTGATGTTTTAGATCAAATTTAGCTTGGGTATTTACTTGTTATTTTAAACTTGTGTAGTGGCTCTAAAGTGAACCAGAAATAAAGATGTTTCAAGTTCATCGAGAGTTCATATTCTATCGTATTTTGATGAGGAATACATTCCATTATATGAGTATTTTCCAATAGTACAGTATGTGAAACCTACATACCTAAAAGAATTATATCTAGATATCAGTGCAGGGAATCTATTAGTAGAGGTTAATCAACTTATCAAAAACATTGGATGGACTAAATTTGTGAAAAAAAGGCTTGAACTACATCCGACCATCACACACAACTTTTTGACAACATTTAGCTATGAATTTGAGGATGAAGATGATGTTGATTGTTTGCAACCTCAACAAGTGCACTAAATCAATAAGTAATATAATGGAGTATTATGTAATATTACTTGATTGATTACAAAAATGTGTTAAATAATTTTCCTAAGTGTATAATTGGTGTGAGTTATATCTATCAATTTTTAACAACTAAAATAAAAGTGAGTTAAATAAAAGTGTAAAATAAATAAGTGCAATAATATGGAGTATATAAGTTTGGATAATAATAATGACTAAAAATGTTGTTTAAAAATCAAATCCTCTCCATACCCAATGTAAGATTCATTTTCAACAAAAAAAATTATATATTTCATATGTGGATGACACAACTAAATCCAAGTTTTCCATTCCGAAGCCAATTGTTCTAACCATCTAATTTCTCATTCTGGAGCCAATTCGATAGCTAGCTTACGCACGGGTCTAATAAATCTTAGATATGAATTAGTTTCCTATTTCAGAGCCAACCAATTCAATACCTATTCATTTTCCTCCCTATTTCTGGATCTACAACACGTTAACTCTAGATCTAACAACCCCTATTCTGCAATCGCCATTAAATATAAGTAAATGCATGTAAAAACATAGCATACATGATATCTACTTCAAACAAGCATAAATCCATTAACTTGAATAAGGGAATAGCTAGATTGTTGCATAAACATCAATAACAACATAATTACAAGGGAAAAGAAACATCTGTAAATATATTTAATTAAATAACTTCATTGTCTTACATGGATATGGATATTCAAAGATCCATAAACAAATAGAAGACTACACACTATCCATACCATAAAATGAAAAGACAAAGGAAGAAGAAGCTTTTAAATCCAATTTTTTGAAGATAGATCTGAAGTTCAAATAGCTCATTCTCTTTAATCCAAGTTGAACTTGATTGAAAAGTAAAACTATATCTGGTGTAACTTAATCTAAATCAATAGTATTTTTATATTATATGTATAAAACCCTAGTAAAAATGAAGTTTTTACAAGTAAAAAAAGTATAAAACCCTAAAAATCGACAAAAAAAGCTAAAACTACATATTATAGCTAAAAACTATTGAAAACTACTTAAAAATGCCCTTTGAACCAAATAAAAACTTAGCTTCTATAGTGTTTATAGAGGCACATGGTAGAGACACTTTGGTTTCTACCTTGTGTAATCGGTTAAAATAGTACTATAGTAGTGGTACACGATAGAGACACTTAGGTCTCAGCCATGCACACCCTTTTAGACTGAAGTTCTTTGAATTTTATATGTCATACGGTGGAGACAATTTGGTCTCTATCATGAGCTATAATGAAATGGTGCATTTTGGTGATTCTATAGGGCACACAGTTGAGACACTTAGGTTTCTATCATGTGTATGTCAAAATTCTACATAAAAGACAAAATTTCACAGTTTAGCACACTAAAACTTAGTAAATCTCAATATTATCCCATTTTGGACAAAAAAGAAATTTAACATGCAAAACATGAAAAGCACGTAAAGTGAGACACAAACATAAATAAAATTGCACTGAAAATAAACACTATATACGGTTTCATGCTTGAAACTCAAGTGATGCCATAGGCCTCTCCTTTAGCATCATAACCCGAATTTCATCTTCACAAATAGCTCTAAACAAAGTAAGATCCTTAGGTCATAAATAGGGTATAATGTGTCTAAGGTATGTATAATAAGGAAAAGAAAAGGATATGCAAACTAGAACAACCATTCTCTAATTCATTTCGCCACTTTTCTCACTCTAAAAATAAAACATCAACTCTACCCTTGCATAATTCAATAACATTGCTGAATGTTAGACTACCTAGAATGTAGAACAATATTTCCATAGGAAGATTACTAAAGGGACAACATCTCTAAAAATTTTGCTATAAGCACATTAGCTTAAACACTACTTTAAAGGCTATTAACTCTTCTCTCTTAACCAATAGTGTACCCGACACTTAGATCAAACCATAGTTTTAATTTGCCTTTTTTTTGTATTATTAATGGGACTTACTAAGATTCTCCTAAAAGATGAGCTACATTCTGGAAATTTTTCAACTTACTAGACATTTGCAAAGTATCCAATTTTTCAACTTACTAGACATTTACAAAGTATCCCATTGCAAAGTATCCCATTTCTAGAATCACCTTCGTTTCACATTAATCACCCCTAAAAACTTTTATCCTACTCCCTCATAGAATGGTTTGTTCTATAAGGGCAAGACAAAGGCTTTTTAGGCTAGGGGAATAACAAGTGTAATCAATAATTACAAAATTAGCTTGCATTTATCGTGCTTCAAAAGGGCTTGCAAGGGATAAAAGACTAACAAAAAGGTAGGTCAAAAGTCTTTTTAGAAATTCAATCAATAAAATTCTGCCTAAGTCATTTCTAGCCTTGTTTTTGAATTATTTTAATTGCTTTGAAGGGTGATAAGGAAGGTTCTAACGCTTCACAATTTCCACTTGATCACCTTCATATACTGTTTTTTCTTATTTCTAAACTAGGCATAAAGTATACATTTTATTAAGATACATACTGGTACTGATCTAACTAAACCTAACCAATAAAGCAAAAACATTTAATAACTAACTACTCTCTAGTTATTCAACTAATCTTAAAAATTTTTTCTAATTCTAAGTTTAAGCTATTCATAATGAGAACAAATTAAGGGCAAACTACGTTAAAAATGTATAAGTATTTAATAGCAACCCAAAACAACAAAATAAAACAAGCACAATTATACTAAAACAAAAATAGAAGCTAAAAGTAAAGTTACATAAAAGAACAAAATAAAATCAAACTAGAGAAAATAACATTAAAACCACAAAATAACAACAAAATATAAAAACATAAGATTACTAAAATTTAAAAAAGTTCAAACAACACTTAAACAACAACTAAAAGTAAATATAATAAAGTTGCTATGATGAGTTAGTTAAACATAACATCCAATCCTTTCAAAACAAGTTCATCAATTCCAATTACAAAATACCCTCACCCTATATTTAAAATTCTACTACCCTTAGCAAAATGCCAACAAATCAATCACAAAAATATTAGGGTTAAGGAAATCCTTAAATAGTATCACTCATATAAAGGTGGAAGAGGAGGGAAATGGTGGTTAAATCAAGACTACATCATCGTATGAGCTATGATAATCTGGTCAATCATATCTGTCAATTGAGATTGCCAGGTTGTTAGGTTGTCCAAGTGAGTCGTGACTCGATATATTGCTATGATGATAGAGTAACTATTATAGCCTCTGCTCGTGGCAGCACCGTAGATGAATTATTCATAATCTCCCAATATAATCTCTTATCAAACACCACCAAATATCCTTACTTTGGGATCCTCAGGTCATCTATCAACATGAACATATTTTTCAACATCTTCTTATCAATGAGGACTGGATTTCAAACTTCTCTTACCATGGGTGCGTGGTTGACTGCCTTAGCTAACATGGATACTATTCCACCGAAAGCAATCTTTAACAGCCTCTTGTGATAAGTTTTGAGTTAATCAATTTTTACAGCAATGAAAATTGCTCTATTGAGGGGAATATCATTTTCCACCACATAAAGAATGATGGCCTTATTGGCATTGATATTCCTAGGGCCTCCAAGGTGAGTAAACATGGCTAAAGCTAAGTAGCGATAAATGATTCTTAAATGATAGTTCCTTAAATGATGGGCTTTAGTGTTGCCAGTTTGAAATTCGGTTGGTTTAGTATCATCACAAATGCCATTCCATATCTATTAAAACTTATTTGGTATGAGATCCCATATAGCCAAAAACTCAGAATCCCCTCACCATCGTGGCTCTTCTTCCCAATCCTAATCCTCACTATGGCCAAAATGTCCCTTATTAGTTAGGGCACATAGCCTTTCTTCAGCTTGTAAATTTAGTCCATCCGATATTGGCTATCAAGTGCTCTACTTCATTTCTATAATTAAACTCCTCCAATACCTCCATATCTATGTACAAAGTAGCTATGTATTCAACTAGTGCAAAGATAGTCCAATCTTCCTTAAACTCAGCAAGAACCTAGGATGGAACTCTTGGCTTGCTTGATTCTTATGGAGCTAAAGAAGAAGATCCAACTTCCTATCTTGTATGCTTGGGTGCCGCTACAAAAATATATAATTTTTGTTAAGCTCAACATAATTCATCATAGAGAAAAACAAAACTTATCACAATGAAGCAAGAAAGGGCATTTTATATATATAGCACACAAAATAAAGGCAAAAAGAAATGGAAAATTAGCAAATCCAACATATGATTAAACATGCCTTGAGCAACTAAAATAAGGTATACAAGAGCAAAATGAATGATTAATAACTATACAATACATTAAAAAGGAGACTACTTAATGTGACTTAAAATGAACAAGCCTAACCAATTCTATTTAAACAATGGAACTAACACCCTAAATTGCCTTGCCATATGTCATATTGATGACCATGACACATGACCAAATTGGTGTAACAAAATAGAGGAGTAAGCTCCCAAAGATAAGGCCATTTCACAAAGATTCACTTAAACACATTTTTAGCTCAAGAACTAAACCTTCATAAGCATTAGGTGGATAAGTGAGAAAAATAGTATCATACATTAAAGAACACATATTGTATTCTAACAATTAAAAGATATTACTATTGACAACTAAAGCATAAGAACATGAGTAGGTTGGCTAAAAATGGAAATTTCACTTCTTTAAGACATTTAATTAAGCATAAGGCATGTATGTTCAAATTTTGCAATAAAAAGGCATTCTACAAGTTTTGTAATTTCAAAATACTCATTTTAGTGCCTAGAATGACTAAGTTCAAGCATACCTTCAAGAAAAAAAGCAAAAACATGTAAACTCATATTTTACCTAACCCTAGGCATGCAAAATGTACTCTAACCAGCACAAAACATATATCATGCATAAATAAAGAAAATGCTAACAAGAATAACTCCTACTACATATAAATCATTAAAGAAAAAAAAGAAAGTAGAGTATAAAAATAAAAAGGAAGAGATGAATTACTTACTTTGTGATGTTTGCTTTTAAACAAGAAGAAAATGCACACAAAAGAGAGAAAAATGAGTGTTCTAGCTGAAAATTGGGAAAGGGAGAGAAGAGTAGAGAATGGGAGGTGAAGAGTTATAGAAAATATGGATATTTAAAGAAGTACACGACTGAAAATCCTTGGTACACGATGAAGACCAAACGATCTCTACCATGTCACACATAGCATATCAAAATGTACAACATCAATTTTTTAAAGGACGCAGTGGAGATAAAATGGTCTCTACCACATATCCCATTCTATGTCGAAGAATTCAAATTGCACACGGTAGAGACCAAATGGTCTCTACCATGTACACCCCTCTGCTCTAAAAATTTTAACTTACACACTGTAAAGACCATTTGGTCTTTACCATGTACACCCTTTTATACTAAAACCATGTAATTGTACATGGTAGAGACAAAATGGTCTCTGCCATTTAACAACTTCTATACCCAAAATTACAAATTGCATACGACAGAGACCAAATGGTCTCTACCATGTGACCTATTCTACAACTAAAACTACATAAGGCACACGACGGACACAAAATGGTCTATATCGTGTGCAAATAAATTTTTGCACATTTTCAAATTCTAACACCCTCTTCCATGCACACTTACACTATTGTTTAACATCTAGCTTGGTATGCATTCAATCACAAATTCATCATCGCTTATTTAACTAAAAGACAATAACAAAATAAAAGCTTACCCATTAAAAACATCAAATACAATTAAAATAAAACAAATAAAGAGATAGACCTTGAATAACTTCTGGGTTTAACGAGTTTTTGGCTCAACTCTGAACGAACTCACTGAGCATCATCTAGCATCATGAACATCAATGCAACTTCAAACTTGGATTCAAAGTACTGCTTAAGGTAATGACCATTGATCTTGAATTCCTTGCTATCATTTGGATGCCTAACAATGATAACTCTATATTGAGTGACATCAACCACTTCATAAGGCCCTTTCCATCTCGATTTAAGTTTTCTAAGACGTAGTCTTAGATGACTATTATACAACAATAGCTTCATTCCAGATACAAATTCCTTGGGCACCAGCTTGTTGTCATGCCATCTCTTGGTTTTTTCTTTATATTTCTCAGCATGATTATAGGCCAAGATCTCAACTCTTCTAACTCATTCAGCTATAATGCCCTACACTTCACTGCACTATAAAGATCAAAGTTCAAAAACTTAGGGGCCCAATAAGCTTTGTGCTCTAGTTTCACCAGTGGGTGAAAAAACTTGCCAAAAACTAGCCTAAAAGGGTACATCCCTATAGTTGTCTTAAAAGCAATATGATATGCCCACAATGCTTTATCAAGTTTAAAAGACCAATCTTTCTTAAAGGTATTCACTGTTTTTTCTAAAATTGATTTGACTCTTTTACTTTACTATTGGCTTGTACATGGTTTGGGGAAGTGACCTTGTGACCAACAACAAACATTTTCAACAAAGTTTTTAATTGATGTTTGACAAAGTACTTGCCACCATCACTAATAATAGCCCTAGGTGCTCTATATCTGGCGATATATACCTCCTTAAAAATACTAGTACTACCTTGGCATCACAAGTCCAAGTGGCAATAACATCTACCCATTTATTTACATAATCTATAGCCATTAGTATATATTCAAACCCATAAGACACTAAAAAAGGTCCCATAAAGTCTATGGCCCACACATCAAATAATTCTACCTTAAGCATATTGGTCAATGGTATTTCATCCCTTCCAGATATATTGCCTACTCTTCGACATCTATTATAAGATTGAATAAAAGATTTAACATCAATAAACATAGTAGGCTAATAAAATCCAAATCGGTGAAATTTTTAGACCAACCTATTTAATCCATGATATCCATTAGGCTCTTTATTGTGACATGCCTTGATGATTTCCTCTTGCTCCTATTTAGAGATACATCTTCTTATCCCTTGGTCAGCACACAATTTGAAAGGTGTCATCTCACATATAATGTATAGCATTGACCTTGAGCTTATTTCTTTGTTGCCATGTATAATCATTCAGCACAAAATCACTAACAAGGTAGTTAGCTATATCAACAAACCATGAGATGGCAACCTGACAAACATATACCACACAAATGTGCTCATCAGGAAATAGGTCTAGGATTTCCCTCGTCTGGATATGCTCATGCTCGAGTCTTGATAAAAGGTCTGCCAAAAAATTCTCCGCCCCCTTCTTATCCTTGATTTCCAAGTCAAATTCCTGTAAGAGAAGCACCCATCTAATCAACCTTACCTTAGATTCCTTCTTGGAAAAAAGGTGTCTCAATATTGCATGATCAGACCATACAACAATTTTAGCACCAAGGAGATGGGGTCAAAATATTTCAAAAGTAAAAACTATGACATAATGTTCTTTTTTCGTTATGGTGTAGTTAACTTAGGCACCCGTAAAGGTGTGGCTTGCATTGTAAATGGTATAAAAAACCTTTTCTTTCCTCTATCCCAGCATAGCTCCTACTGCAAAATTGCTTACATCACACATCAATTCAAATGAAAGGCTCCAATCCAGAGAAACAATCACCAAAGCTGAAAATCAATCTTTATTTCAATGTGTTAAATGCCTACAGACACTCATCAGTAAAATCAAATGGAGCATCTTTCATTAATAGATTTGAAAAAGGATTAGAAAATTTAGAGAAGTCTTTAATAAAACTACAATAAAAACCTGTACGCCTTAGAAAACTTCTAACACCTTTGACACTAGTTGGGGGTGGGAGTTTTTCAATTACTTTTACTTTGGCCCTATCAACTTTTATTCCCTTGTCAAATATCTTGTGTCCTAAAATAATATCTTCTCTTACCATAAAATGGTATTTCTCCTAATTCAATACTAAGTTAGTCTTTTCACACTTACCCAGTACTAAATTAAGATGCTCTAAATTGCTCTTGAATTCTCTTCCATAGATGGTGAAATCATCCATAAACACCTCCATAAATTTCTCTATGAAGTCATAGAATATTACCATCATACGCTACTAAAATGTGGCCAGTGCATTGGACAATTCAAAGGGCGTTCTCCTATAAGCAAAAGTGCCATAAGGGTAGGTGAAAGTTGTTTTCTCTTAATCTTTAGAGGCTATAGGGATTTACAAATACCTCAAATACCCATTTAAAAAGTAGTAAAACCTATTGCCTACTAGTCTCTTTAACATTTGGTCAATGAATGGCAAGGGAAGGTGGTCTTATGCATACTCTCTAACCTATAACCGTACGAGTTAGGATGAGTTCATTATGCTTGTTCTCTATCACTGTTATCCTTTTCTTCTTGGGAACACACTATATTGGACTTATCCAACTACTATCAGGGATAAGAAAAATTATACTTGCATCTAGCAATTTCAAAACATCTTTCTTGACTACCTCTTGCATTGTCGAATTCAATCTTCTTTAAGGTTACACAACTGGCATGCAATCCTCCTTTATTAGGATACAGTAAGTGTAATAGCTTGGGCTAATTCCCTCAAGATCTGATGTCTCCCATCTGATTTCTCTCTTATGCTTCCTTAGCACCTTTATCAAAGCTTTTCTTCAACACCTATCAAAATAGAAGTTATTATCACTAGTTTTGTTCCATCTTCCAAAAATGCATACTTTGAATGAGAGGATAGGGGTTTGAATTTGATTTTTAAATCTCCCATTGGTAGTTCAAATACTTCTTCACTTTGATCCTCTTCTTCACACTCTTTCTTCATCTCCCTCACAATCTCGCTTTCATTCTTGATTATGCCTTTTTCCTTAGCCGAATGCAATAAGCAACTCTTTAGTGGGTTATCCAGCAGGATTTCCTCTTGTACTTTTTCCCTATAATCCTCAATAGCATCCACAAAGCATAAAGAATCTTCAAATTCACATTACGGGTGCTTTATCACCTTATCCACATCAAAAACTATTTTTTATTGTCGAATCTCAAAGTCATGGTCTGTCTATGTACATTTGTGAGTGCTCTAGCTATGTTTAGGAATGGTCTTCCGATAATCAATGAAACCTTTTTATCCTCTTCTATGTCTATAACTACGAAGTCCACTAGGAAAATGAAATTGCCCATTTTGACTAGCAAGTCCTCTATGATTCCCTTTGGCTATTTGATCGAGTGATCTACCGATTGAAGGGTCACCCTTGCCTCTTTGATATCACCCATCTTTAACTTCTTGCAAATGAAATATGGTATTAAATTTATGCTTGCTCTCAAGTCACACAATGCATTTTTCATAAAATTTCCCCTATTTCATAGGGTAGTGTATAACTCCTTGGATCCTCTAATTTAGCTTTGATTTTATTTATGAGAATAACACTACAACTCCTAGACAACTAAATAGTACCTATCCCTTTTAGTTTATTTTTATTTGAGCATAAATCTTTCATGAACTTTGCATATTTTGGCATATAGAGTAAAGCTACAGCAAATGGCAATTTCACATACAATTTCTTAAACATATTTAAAAATTTCTCTAATTGCTCATTATTCCTCTCTTTCCTAGCTATTGAAGGGAATGGTAAATCTGATGCATCAAATGATAAACTAGAGTTAAAGGTGGACTTACCCTTATCTTTCGACTTTAGAACCTCTTCTACAAGTTTAGGGTTAAAATTACATACCTTCATTGTTGGTTTCACCTCTCTAGAAAAAGATGAATATGTACCTTGTTCAACTCGTTGGACTTCCTTACCAATCCTTAAAGTGATAGCTTTGGCCTCGTTTTTGGTATTCTGGTCAACATTAGAGGGAAATGTGCCTTGTTTGCTTACAAAGATCTAATAGGCCAATTGACTTATTTGCCTTTCCAAGTTCCTCACGGCAACATCCTAGTTCCTTTTCCATTATTCTTGTGACTTTCATCTTATGTCTTGGCTAGATATGAATTGCGTTTGACTAGACATGAAGCTAGCAAGCATATCCTCTAGATTTGGTTTCTTATCTTGTCGTGGGGGTGCTCTAGCTTGGAATCTAGGTGGTTGAAAAAGTGTTTAGTGGACTTGAGATGCTTGGTATGGTGCTTGAAAATGAGTGCTTACTACTGAAGGTTGGTATTGTTAATGGTAACTTTGGTTATTACTACCTTACACATGTGTTGGTGCATTGAATGGAACTCTTGGCTGGGTGTTTAAAGTAAAAGCTCGGTTACCCTCTCTCCATGAGAAACTTAGGTGGTTCCTCCATCTAGGATCGTAATGATTGCTAAATGGATCATTCATTTTAAAATTGTGCAAAGCATTCACTTCTCATATCCCTTAAGTGTAGGGTTCAATTGCCCTTTATTCACTGCCCAAGTTACTCCTTTAAATGCACTCCTATATTAAGAAATTACTGAAACATTTTGAATTTTTAGACTATTGAGCTCTATCTTTAATAACTCTATTTGAACCTTTAACATAGTAACCTTATATACGTTGTGAACCCTTTGTCTATCGATCAATACCTTTGCACTAGCCCATTAAGCTTTGTTTATTGCCATCTCATCAAGAAGCAAGAATGCCTCTTTAGGAATTTTTTTCAAGAAGTTATCACCAGACACTGCATCAAATAAAGACCTTGTGCTGGGGTTGTATGCCACATAGAAGATTGACATCAATTGGTACATTGCAATTTCATGGTGTGGATAGCTTTTCAACAATCTTCTAAACCTTTTTCATGATTCAAAGAAGGTTATTCACTCAATTTCTAGAAATTGTAGATGTTGTTCCTTATACTAGCTGTCTTTGTGGTGGGAAAAATGGAACCAAAAATTTTTATTATATTTGCTCCCATGATCGAATGGATTGACTAGGAAGCATGGACAACCAATCTCTTGCTTTCGCTATGAGTGTAAAAATAAAGAGCTTCAGCCATATTTCATCCATTAATACCCCTTGTATTTGGAGCGTGTCACTTATCTCTATAAAGATATCTAAGTGTTACGTCGGGTCATCAATCTCCAATCCTAAAAATTGATTTCTTTAAACCATGGTGATCATCGCTGGTTTTAGCTTAAAATATTATTGATGAGGTAGCACTACCATCCTATGTTTAAAGTGGCATAATCTTGAATGGTCCTTGGTCTTTGAGCATCTTGATTTCATTCATGATGTTGCCCTTCTCCTTGTTCATTCTCAAGAAGAACATTAAGATTTGATGGATCATTCTTGTCTTTAAATTGATTTTGTCTTCTTTTTTGATATATGTTCCACTCAATTTTAGGGTCAAATAGTGCTAGATATTGTTGCAAATGAAATATATTCATATGCTAATATCACCTAAAAAGAATAGGCAAACAAAGGTAAATAAAAGAAAAACACATAAAAATAATCAATCAAATATGCTAATAAGCAATCCAAATCTCCGGCAACAGTGCTAAAAAGTTTTTCGCGATCTCAACAAATACACTGAATCAACAAGTAATATAATTGAGTATATTTAAGACCCCAAAGAATGGCGTACCTTAGGGACTGGTCTTATACAATATTACTTGATTGATTACAAATATGTGTTGAAGAATTTTTCTAGGTGTATAATTGGTGTGAGTTATATCTATCAATTTTTAATAACTAAAATAAAAATTTGTTAAATAAAATTGTAAAATAAACAAGTGCAGTAAAATAAAGTATAAAAGTTTGGATAAAAATAATGACTAAAAATGTTGTTTGGAAATCAAATCCTCCCTATACATAATGTAAGATTCATTTTTAACATAAAATTTATATATTTTAGATTTGGATAATCTAACTAAGCCTAAGTTTCCCATTTCATAGCCAACTATTCTAACTACCCAATTTCTCATTCCAAAGCCAATCTGGTAACTAGCTTAAGCATGGGGCTAATAAATCCTAGATATAAATTAGTTTCCTATTCTAGAGCAAATCAATCCAATACCTATTCATTTTGCTCACTATTTTGGGATTTACAACACATTAACTCTAGATCTAATAGCCCCCATTCCGGAACCACCGTCAAATATATAGCAAATGCATGTAAAAATATAGCATGCATTATATCTACTTCAAACAAGCATAAATCCATTAACTTGAATAAGGTAATGGCTAGAAATTTGTATAAACATCAATATCAAGATAAATACTAGGGAAAAGAAACATCTATAAATATATTTAATCAAATAATTTCATTGTCTTACATGGATATGGGAATTTAAAGATCCCCAAACAACTTGAAGACTACTCACTATGCATAATATAAAATGCAAAGACAAAGGGAGAAGAAACTCTTTAACCTATTTTTTTGAACATAGATCTAAAGTTCAAATAGCTCTTTCCCTTTAATCCAAGTTGAACTTGATTAAAAAGTAAAACTATATCTACATTAACTTAATCTAAATATATAGTACTAAATATGTAGTATTTTTGTGTTGTAAGTATAAAACCCTAGTAAAAATAAAGTTTTTACAATTAAGAACAAAGTATAAAACCCTAGAAATTTATAGAAAAAGCTAAAACTACATACTATAGCTATAAACTATTGAACACTACTTAAAAATGCCCTCTTAATCCAAACAAATAGTACTATAGTAGTGGTACATGGTGAAGACACTTTTATCTCAGTCGTGCACACCCTTCTAGACTGAAGTTCTTCGAATTATACATGGCAAATGATGAAGACAATTTGGTCCCTATCATGCGCTTTAATAAAATGGTGTGTTTTAGTGATTATGTAGGGTACATTTAGTCTCTACCGTGTGTATGCAAAAATTCTGCACATAAGTTAAAATTTCACCATTTAGTACACTAAAACTTCATAAATCTTAATATTATCCCATTTGGTACAAAAAGTGGAATTTTACACACAAAACATGAGAAACAAGTAAAACGAGATACAAATACAAATAAAAATGTACTAAAAATAAACACTAAATTTGCTTTCTCTCAGCGCTACAAAATTTATTAACTATAAGCTACTGAAGAACATAAGAGTTTTTATGGATAAGCCTTACCGCAATTAGACTAACAGGGCAAAATATCTTTGCTTGATTATCATTAGGCACATGGGTCCTCCTAGAGATGCTTAAGGAAATGTTGAGGGAGAAGAGGCTAAGGATGTGGGTGATACGGATGAGGCTGCTATTGCTGAACCCGAGGGACTTACCCCATATATGATTAATTTCATGAATAGTATGAATGCTTATTTGGACATTCAAGCTAGGCATATAGATAAGCTATAAAAGAGTTTTGATTCCACCACCGCCACTACCACCATCATCTTCACTACCATAGTGATATGCTTTTACACCTTGTTAAGGATAGTAAGGAATTTAGGATGGGGTAGAGCTTATTTAAGCTTAATTTTGCTTTTGAGATTCAAGAAGTGTTAAAAATTCTCAAACCCCCCTTATGTTTATGAATTATTTTGTGATTTTCTTTTTATAATTTTGTTTTACCGTGTTACTTTGTTTGTCATTTTAGTTGTTTTTATGTGATATTATAACTCTTAATCTTAGTTAACGTTGTATCTTCCTTTTATTGAGTAGTAATATCTTTATTGTTCAATTGGTATTTTTTATTTTTAGTTTCATTTTAACTTGAGTAGTTAGTTTTATTTGTGTTGATGACATAATGTAGTACAACTATCCTTTAGTTTGTAATTAGTTTATTCTCAAAAATGAATTTTTCAAACTTTAAATTAGAATGTACAATGTTTAAAATTTGTGTTTTGCATTAGGGAAGGCATGTTGCTTGATGAAATTTTAGCCAATCTAGAATTCAACTTGAGCAATAATTGTTAGTTTCCAGGAATTGAGCATTAAGACCAGTTTGAAATAAGAGAAAAACCAATGTATTAAGGTAGTTAAGTCAATAATTTTTCGAATGCTATAACCTTCCTGTCACCCTTCAAAGCATAGAAACAACTCGAACAATTTAGAAAGTGATATGGGCAAATTTCTCTTGTTTTGATATAATTGAGACTATTTACCTACCCTTTATATACTTATTCCCTTGTTAGCCCTTTTGAGCCTAATAAGGCATGCTTAAGGGTTGCCATTATTAATTTCTTTGTTACATACATCTATTATACCATATATCCTAAAAGCCTTTTATCTTCGCTTCTAAGAATTGGCCACTCTAGGTTTGGGATTGATCAATGTTTATGGGCATTTAAGTGAGTTTAGTGTGCAAAAAGGGGTTTTGAGTGGAATGTTGCAAAAGGGTTGTTTTAAAGTCAGGAATGCAATAGAAATGGTGAAGTTTTTAACAAAGCCTTTTATCTTCGCTTGTATTTCATAATGTTATTAACAAAGCTAAGTGTGTTATTTCCCTTAAAAAAGAAAAAGAAAAGAAAAAGAAAAAGAAAGACAGTTTAAATAAATAGCTAGCACTATATAGAAAAATTTTAAGTGTGGGGTATTTGCAAGAGAAAGAAAAGGGTTTTAGACTCCAAATTAGGTTGAGTTTTGGAAAATATGAGAATAATTATAGTGACCCTTTGTTTGAGTATGATGATTTATTGTATTCTTGTGGTTTTAAGAATTGTTAATTGGGGTGCTTTTAATTGAGTGAAATGGATTCATAAGTGATGTTGGTCGGTTCAATCAAAGGGTGGTTAATCTTCTTATTTATCATTGACCATTCTTTGTTTAACCTTTACCATGACCACATTACAACCTTAATGAAGCCCTGGTAATTCTATTTTTGTTTTGAGTTGTATAGCAGAGATGATCTTTAGGTTCTAGTGCTAAAGAAAAGTCCTATGGTGTTTCTAGAGTTTCAAGCACGAAACCACGTGTACATTTTTATATACATTAATTCTGTAGCTTCGTTAACTTGATTTCACTGGTGTTTTGTTTTGAAAAGACTTAAATATTTTGGTCTTACACACAAACGAAATTGACTTGTATTTTCTTAATTGAATTTGATTTAGTTGAAATTTTATTAAGTGCTACTATCAATTGTTAAGCATGATTTTGAATTGTGTGATTCTTAGATTAAAGTTTGATTATTTTGGAAATTTGGTTTGTTCAATTTTACTTGAGAACAAACAAACACTAAGTGTGGGGTATTTGATATTTTTGACTTACAATTATGTTTTTAGGTGTGCTTAGTGATTTTTAGTGTCAAATTATAAAGATTTTTGTTTAAAGTGAAAGTATTTTCAATTATGTGTGTTTAACTGTGTTTTGTGTGTTTTTCCAGGGTTTTGTTGAGTAATTGTGAAATCAACTTGGTAGGGATGAAATTCCTCCCTATTGGGTTGCTTAAAGATGAATTTGAGTAGTTTAGTGGCTAACAACTCGGCAGGGACAAAGAATCATCCCCACTGAGTGCTTTCACTGTTGGAATTTATTGGTTACACGCATCTCATACATAAGTGGAATTTAAAATTTTTTAACCAATATTACTGATCTTGCCATGAATATACAATATAAATATATGAGAATAAGAAAAATCACCTTTGATTTTTGTTAAACAGTTGATTTTACTTCGCACCGGGTTGTCGCAAATCACAGTGTCCAAAATCGAACATCTCCAATGAGTAATCCACACTAGAGAAGGATAAATTGAACCAACAATTGGTGTGTAACTAGGGATGGCCGAAATTCCCAAGAGCTAGCTTAGCAGTTGGCGCAAAAGGGAGAGAGAGTTAGAATAAAAGACTTTCTTGTGTGTTTAATCACTTAACCCTAATTCCTCATTAGTTGGCCTTTTATAGTTAGGTTAAAATTCAAAATCCTTAATGAGATTGGGCTCTTTAAAATTGCTAGAGAATTACTAATTGGGCATCTGGAATTAATTATAATCATTTGGCCTTAATTAAATCCAAATTAAACCTTTTCATAAAAGACTATGCACAAAACCCACAAACTAGGCCCTTTGTGCAACTAATTGTATTTAAATACACAAATGGATTCCAAATCTAACCAAATTAAATATGTAGGTTCCATAATACTTATGTAACATATATAAATTAATTTGGTCCAAGAAATAGGCCATTAAGGTCTTATGTATGGAGTTGACGTATGGCCCTCTACATAAGGGCTTCCACACCAGCTCCATTCCTCTGGCCCCTTTATAACTTCTCCAATGGACTTATTAATTATTATATTAGTCCTATAACACTTATAGTAGCCCTATAACACTTATAATATAATAATAAGTAATCATGAAATACATTATTTCAATTAGGTCCAATTTACAGAACATTTCTCAAAAGTTTTGCGGACAATTTTACTTGATCATAATTAATTAAACTCTTTAATTAATTATTATCTTATTCACTTCTCTACCCTCATAATAATATCAAGTATTATTATCCTTGTCATTTTACTATTTTATCCTTTTCTCAATATGTGTGTGACTTATTGGGTTCCTGTCCATGTTGGCCGTATAATATGTAATTGTGAGTTCTATCCAAAACTCACATGATTTAAACTCCTTCAAATCATGACTACCCAAATGTCAGGAAAGTCATGTGGTTTGACTATACCCTTCCATAGAAACAGTTACCGTGCAATTACTCCTTCCACCACTCTTATCTCAATTAGATTCTGAGTATGGATTTCTATCAACTCATATAAATCTAATTATGTATGTTCTATTAATTTAACCATTGTTCCCAAAATGCCCACCATGGATCCCTATCAATCTTGGCATTTTACTTTAGCTAGAGATTCTCTAAACAAGGTAATTATAAAATCATGCGAGATAATTTCCCTTATTAAATTTGGGATGGTGAATCCTTTGTCAATCACTCAACTATCTTCAAGTAGGTCATGATATACCCAATCTCCTAACTATGTTCCCTCCTAGTTGGAAGTAATCAGTTATGGAGTCAAAGTATGCCACTTGCTACTTAAGATAACTTTGGTGATCTCAAGTCTAAGGATACTTGCACAACCGCTATGAAGAAATTTCTCACTGACATAGATTTAATATCCATGTGAAGATTCTCTTTGCAGGTCTCCAATGAACTTGTTCTTCTAACAAGCATCTTCTATCCAAAACTCACATGATTTAAACTCCTTCAAATCATTTTATCAATCCCCATTGATATTTTTGATAGATCATTATAAAAGTCATGATTGGCCTCTAGCTAGGCATCATGACTACCCAAATGTCAGGAAAGTCATGTGGTTTGACTATAACCTTCCATAGAAACAGTTACTGTGCAATTACTCCTTTCACCACTCTTATCTTAATTAGATTCTGAGTATAGATTTCTGTCAACTCATATAAATCTAATTATGTATGTTCTATTAATTTAACCATTGTTCCCAAAATGCCTTCTATGGATCCCTATCAATCTTGGCATTTTACTATTGCCAGAGATTCTCTGAACAAGGTAATTATAGAATCATGCGAGATAACTTCCCTTATTAAATCTGGGATGGTGAATCCTTTGTCAATCAGTCAACTATCTTCAAGTAGGTCATGATATACCCAATCTCCTAACTTTGTTCACTCCCAGTTGGAAGTAATCAGTTATGGAGTCAAAGTATACCACTTGCTACTTAAGATAACTTTGGTGATCTCAAGTCTAAGGATACTTGCACAACCACTATGAAGAGATTCCTCACTGACATAGATTTAATATCCATGTGAGGATTCTCTTTGTAGGTCTCCAATGAACTTGTTCTTCTAACAAGCATCCACATGTTAGCTTTGATTATCTTTCATAATTACAGTTATGAGAATCACTGCTTGAACCATTCAAGAAGCATAACATGTGCTAGTCTGTCCAAATTAACAATGTCCTATCTTGTTAATTTTATGACTAGGGTTATTTAGATATTAACACATTTGCATGCAATAGACATCTCACATCATGAACACCTTCATGATTTCCTTTGCACTGTGTTTATAATATCTAGGACTTGATTTATTAATTTAAGATTTACAAACTCATGTATTTAAACATAGCATTAATAAATGAATGATGCCTTTTATTAAGAATATAAATTTTATACATATGAAAAATATCCTAATTAATTAGGCTCTAGGGCATACTCTCTAACAATCTCCTACTTGCACTAGAGTCAATCACTTATATGTCTCAGACCCATGCTATTTATATGGTGATCATGCTTAATCTGGGAAAGTGCTTTTGTAAGGGGATCCGCCACATTGTCATCTGTGGGAACCCTTTCTATTTTCACATCATTTCTAGCTACTATTTCCCTTATGAGATGGTAGCATCTGAGAACATGCTTGGATCGCTGATGAGATCGTGTTCCTTTGCTTATGCAATGCCTCCATTGTTGTCACAATATAAAGGAATCAGATCAATAATGCTAGGCACCATTCCTAGTTCAGTTATGAACTTTTTGATCTAGACTGCTTCTTTGGCTGCTTCTGAAGCAGTAATGTACTCAGCTTGCATCATCGAATCAGCAGTTGTTTCTTGTTTGGAACTTTTCCAACCAACTGCTCCTCCTCCTTTTATGAACACATAACTAGACTGTGATTTACAATCATCGTTGTCAGATTGGAAGCTGGCATCTGTATATCCGTTTACTTCTAAACTACCCTCTTCATATACCAAGAATATATCCTTAGTCCTTCTCAAGTACTTAAGGATATTCTTAACAGCTTCCCAATGTTCCTCTCCAAAATTGGATTAGAATCTGCTTGTGAGACTCAAAGTAAATGCTACATCTGGACGTGTACATAACATAGCATACATGATAGAACCAATTGCAGATGAATATGGTATTCTATTCATGCTCTCTCTATCCTATAGTGTCTGCAAACACATAGACTTAGAAAGGTGTTTCCTATGCACCATAGGTATAAACCCTTTCTTAGAGAGATCCATATTGAACCTCTTTAATACTTTATCTATATATGTACTCTGAGAAAGACCTAGCAACCTATTGGATCTATCTCTATAGATTCTTATTCCCAGAATATAGGATGCTTCACCAAGGTCTTTCATGGAGAATTGCTTGGATAACCATATTTTAACAGAATGGAGAAGAGAAATGTCATTTCCCATGATCAATATGTCATCCACATATAGAACTAGGAAGACAATTGCACTCCCACTGACCCTTTTATACACACAAGGTTCATCTTCATTTTGTGAGAAACCAAACTCTTTGATTGTCTCATTGAATCGTATGTTCTAGCTCCTAGAGGCTTGCTTTAATCCACAAATGGATCTTTGAAGCTTGCATACCTTTTCACCATTTCCTGATGTGAACCCTTCTGGTTATGTCATATACACATCCTCAGTAAGATTTCCATTAAGGAAAGCTGTCTTCACATCCATTTGCCAAATCTCATAATCAAATTAGCTATAATGGCTTAAAGTATTCTTATAAACTTAAGCATTGCTACAGGAGAAAAAGTTTCATCATAGTCAATACCTTATTTTTGACGATAACCTTTTGCTACTAAGTGAGCTTTATAGGTAACTATATTACCTTTCATGTCGGTCTTCTTTTTGAAGACCCATTTGTACCCTATGGGTTTTATCCCTTCAGGTGGTTGAGTTAAAGTCCATACTTTATTCTCATACATGGAATCCATTTTAGACTGCATAGCCTTAAGCCATAAATCACGTTCTGAACTATTCAAAACTTCTTGATAGCTTGTAGGCTCATTGTCCTCTACTACAGTTATGCCTCTATCCGAATCAATGTGAAATCCATATCTCACAGGGATAGAACGTATCCTAGTAGATCTTCTAGGATTTTGTGTATAATCAGGTTCAACTGCAATCTCATCATTATGAAATTCATTTTTGGGTTCAACCGGTTGATCATCTTCTATTTGTGGGTCTTGAACTTCACCAAGTTCAATTTTACTCCCATTGTCCTCTCGTAGGAGAAATTATTTTTCCAAGAAGACAGCATGCCTTGAAACAAACACCTTTTGTTCTAAGGGATGATAGAAATAATATCCAAACGTTTCTTTTGGATATCCCGCATATAAATATTTGTCAAACTTAACATCCAGTTTGTCTAACATTCTCCTCTTCACATAAGCAAGACAACCCCATACTTTCATATGAGAAAGCATGGGTTTCTTGTTATTCTACATCTCATATGGAGTAACATCAACAGATTTACTAGGAACTCTATTTAACACATAAACAATAGTTTCTAGTGTATATCCCCAAAAGGACTTAGGCAAGTCCACTCGGCTCATCATTGATCGAACCATATCTAATAGTGTTCGATTTCTCCTTTCAGATACACCATTGTTTGTGGTGTATATGGTGGAGTCCATTGAGATAAAATCCCATTATCTCTAAGATAATAATGAAACTCTTGGCTTAATTATTCTCCACCTCGATCTGATCTTAGTGTTTTAATCTTTTGCCAAGTTGTTTCTCTACTTCATTTCTGAATTCTTTGAACTTTTCAAATGCTTCTGATTTATATTTCATTAGATAGATATATCCAAACCTGGAATAATCATCTATGAAAGTAATGAAGTAGGAGTAACCTCCTCTGGCATGTGTAGTCATTGGACCACATACATATGAATGTATTAAGTCCAAAACCATTTTAGCTCGTTCTCCTTCACCAATAAAGGGAGCTTTTGTCATTTTTCACAATAAACAAGATTTGCATGTATCAAATGATTCATAATCAAATGATCCCAAATTACTTGACTTGTGCAATTTGGTCATGCATTTTTCATTTATATGGCCTAAATGACAATGCCATAAGTATGAGGTATTTAGATTACCATGTTTCATTCTCTTGGTATCCACATTATGTACTTCTTTAATTAAATCAAGAACAAATATACCATTCTCAATGATAGCTTTTACATAAAACATATTGCTCTTAAAAATGCAACAACATTTGTCCTTTAAAGAAATATCATAATCGTTCATCAAATAATTGAAAGAAATAACACTTTTGGACAAAACTGGAACATAATAACAATTATTTAATTCTAGTACTAATTCACTAGGAAGAGGCAAATAGTAAGTTCCCACAACTGTTGTAGAGATGTTCTGTCAAGTAGCTGACTGCAAACATATCTCTGCCTTTCCAACTCTTCTAAAGCTTCTAAGCTCCTGTAGATCATTACATAAGTGAGATCCACATCCGGTATCTAATACCCAAGATTGTTTTGAAGCAATAGAATAAGTATTAATTTCAATCATATGAATACCTGAAGTAAAAGCATCAGCTTGTTTCTTCTCCTTGAGAGAATCTAGATAGGCCTTGCTGTTACGCTTCCAATGACCATATTTTCCACAATGGAAGCAAGTTCCTTTGGGATTCTCTTTCTTGGCAACCTTCTTCTTGGAGATCCCATAATTGTTTAGCTGCGCCTTGGTTATCTTCTTCTTCTGCTTCTTGCCTTTAGCAAAAGTGACAACCATGATACTTTTTGGATCCTTCTTAAATGATCCATCAGCTATCTTGAGCATATTGATTAACTCAGGAATGGATACTTAGATCTTGTTCATGTTGAAGTTAAGCACGAAAGGTACATAACTTGGAGCCAAAGAGTACAAGATTAAATCTATGTATAGATCATTATCCATCACAGAGCCAAGTCTACTCAAATGCTCAATATACCCATACATCTTCAATGCATGAGTAGCAACTGAAGTGCCTTCCACCATTTTGCAGTTAAATAGAGCTTTAGCAATCTCATATTGCTCAGTTCTAGCCTGAGAAGAATATAGCTCCTCTAGATGCAAAACAATGGTTCTAGCATCCATCATCTCATGTTGCTTTTGAAGCTCCGAGGATATAGAACCCAGCATCAGACATGCTGCTGCTTCACTATCCTCCATGTATTTTCGATAATTGCCTTTGATCTCATCAACGGCATCATCTAATGGAAGTGGTGGTGGATCTTTATCCAAGACATAGTAGATCTTTTCAGCTCTGAGAACAATTCTCACTTGCCTAATCCAGTCATAATAGTTGCTGCCAACCAGCTTGTTATCCAAGATTGATCGTATATTAATTTTTGATGTGCTCATGATGATGACCTAGATGTGAAAAAGAAAAGATATGAGAATATGTTCATATATATATGTATGCATTAATAAGGTCTTTAATTAATCCATTTTACTCCCACTATTTTATTGCAAATTAATAGCCCTCACTATATAATCCGAGAAAACCCAATGGTTTTCTTAGTGGGCCAATATTCAATCCTTGATATGTAATTTGACCTTAACTGTGGTCAACAAGCCAAACTCCATACCCTTGAAAGGTAGGTATCTCTATACCAATTGTGTCTCAACACAACTACTGGATCATTAGGTTATCAACTCTTGATGCATGCATATCATATATGCATTCCCTAATCTTGCCTCTAGAACCATTAGCCTTGACTGTGGTCAACAAGCTAATGGGCTAGCTAAGATGACCCATTTAATTAGATTTGAACATATTCGATATAATGTGAGCTTGACTGTGGTCAACAATCCACACTATAAAGAACTCTGGTTCTCCTCAAATTAATGGAAGGCTTATATACCTTAGTATTTGTTTTGAGGGTTTTAGTTAATTAAGTCTCATCATACATAGTTGGCATACATTGGTATGCATCCTATATCTATCACATAAATATAAGCATACAAATATGGTATAGTTATGGACTTTACTCATTGATTTCCCCGAGCCAAGAGGGAAATCAAAAGGTCACACCTAGGTAGTATGCATGATTCAAACAAGAAAGATAATTACATTATCTTCAAGCTTGTTGGATCTCCATCCGGCCCATCTTGCTCCTTGAAAATGATCTCCATCTCTATTTCTAATTCTAATCTAAGTAATCTAATTACATATTACAATTTGAAATGAAATACAAACCAAAAACAAGTGGCTGGGACATGAAAGTCTTCATTGGGCCAAAACATGCATAATGCTCAATCACATTGGGCTTTGTCCATAACTATCCATCATGTCAACCATACACCCTTATATGCCTTTCTAATGCATAAAGAAATGGATTACTAACTTTGTTTCAACCTTTGAAACAATATTTTGAGTTATTTTAATGATGTGATCAAATTAGGAAACTTTTTTCATTTTGAAAACTTTCATTTTAGGAAACCTTTTTGCATGCATGTGTTCTTGCCTTAATAATCAATCCAATTGATTATTAATTAATTATAAATTGATTATTTAATTAATTAATCATATTAAATAATTAAAAGAATCAATTTTGGGCTTATAATCAAGTGTAGGCTGAAACCCACAAAAGAAAACCCTAAATGTATTCACACACAAACTAGTTTTGCGTCTAATTTAAACCAAGTCATTCACTAATTTAAACCAAGTCCGTAAACATAATTAAGCCCATTAAGTGGTTTTAATGAATTAAAATTAATCAAATTAATTTAAGGCCCATTTTAATTAATCCAATTAATGAAAAACACTTTAATATATCATATATATCAAATTTAGAAGATTAAAAGTCGTTCTAAACAAGAACACATCAAGAACACACGAAGAACACCAATTTATCGAACTTTTCGACTAAACTAGTTGTCATGCAAAACTTGTTCGATTTTAATTTCGTTCGATCGTATGGCTTAATATCACATATTAAACACATATAATATCATCTAAATGAAGTTTTAATGGTTCCATAAGAAATTAAATTAGAACAGCCCCTTAAAATTTCATAGGTTTCAAGCAAAACCTTTGTTACTTTTCTTCAAAAGTTTCGTTTTTGTTTCCGTCAAATTTATTTGATCACACATACAACCAGAAATCAATATTTCTCATTCATGAAAAATTAAATCTGATATTTTAAAGTTCATGAAATAAATAACTCAAAATAAAACAAAACTTATTCCGCGGAATAATATAGAATTGTATATCCATGGCAAAACCTGGGCTCTAATACTATGATGAAATTTATCGGTTACATGCATCTCATATTTAAGCGAAATTTAAAATTTTTTAACCAATATTATTGATCTTGCCATTAATATACAATATAACTATACGAGAATAAGAAAAATTACCTTTGATTTTTGTTGAACAGTTTATTTTACTTCGCACCGGGTTGTCGCAAACCACAGTGTCCAAAATCGAACACCTCCAATGAGTAATCCACACTAGAGAATGATAAATTGAACCAACAATTGGTGTGTGACTAGGGCTGGACAAAATTCCCAAGAGCTAGCTTAGGATTTGGCGCAAAAGGGAGAGAGAGTTAGAATAAAAGACTTTCTTGTGTGTTTAATCACTTAACCCTAATTCCTCATTAGTTGGCCTTTTATAGTTAGGTTAAAATTCCAACTCCTTAATGATATTGGGCTCTTTAAAATTTATGGTGAATTATTAATTGGGCCTATGGAATTAATTATAATCATTTGGGCTTAATTAAATCCAAATTAAACCTTTTCATAAAAGACTATGCACAAAACCCACAAACTAGGCCATTTGTGCAACTAATTGGATTTAAATACCCAAATGGATTCCAAATCCAACCAAATTAAATATGTAGGTTCCATAAAACTTATGTAACATATTTAAATTAATTTGGTCCAAGAAATTTGCAATTAAGGCCTTCTTTATGGAGTTGGTGTGTGGCCCTCTACAGAAGGGCTTCCACACCAGCTCCATTCCTCTGGCCCCTTTATAACTTCTCCAATGGACTTATTAATTATTATATTAGTCCTATAACACTTATAGTAGTCCTATAACACTTATAAGATAATAATAATTAATCATGAAATACATTATTTCACTTAGCTCCAATTTAGAGAACATTTCTCAAAAGTTTTGCGGACAATTTTACTTGATCATAATTAATTAAACTCTTTAATTAATTTCTTATCTTATTCGCTTCTCTACCCTCATAATAATATCAAGTATTATTATCCTTGTCATTTTACCATGTTATCCTTTTCTCAATATGTGTGTGACCTATTGGGTTCCGGTCCATGTTGGCAGTATAATATGTAATTGTGAGTTCTATCCAAAACTCACATGATTTAAACTCCTTCAAATCATTTTATCAATCCCCATTGATATTTTTGATAGATCATTATAAAAGTCATGATTGGCCTCTAGCTAGGCATCATGACAACCCAAATGTCAGGAAAGTCATGTGGTTTGACTATATCCTTCCATAGAAACAGTTACCGTGCAATTACTCCTTTCACTACTCTTATCTCAATTAGATTATGAGTATAGATTTCTGTCAACTCATATAAATATAATTATGTATGTTCTATTAATTTAACCATTGTTCCCAAAATTCCTTCTATGGATCCCTATCAATCTTGGCATTTTACTCTTGCCAGAGATTCTCTGAACAAGGTAATTATAGAATCATGCGAGATAACTTCCCTTATTAAATCTGGGATGGTGAATCCTTTGTCAATCAGTCAACTATCTTCAAGTATGTCATGATATACCCAATCTCCTAACTATGTTCACTCCTAGTTGGAAGTAATCAGTTATGGAGTCAAAGTATACCACTTGCTACTTAAAATAACTTTGGTGATCTCAAGTCTAAGGATACTTGCACAACCACTATGAAGAGATTCCTCACTGACATAGATTTAATATCCATGTGAGGATTCTCTTTGTAGGTCTCCAATGAACTTGTTCTTCTAACAAACATCCACATGTTAGCTTTGATTATCTTCCATAATCACAGTTATGAGAACCACTGCTTGAACCATTCAAGAAGCATAACATGTGCTAGTCTGTCCGAATTAACAATTTCCTATCTTGTTAATTCTATGACTAGGGATATTTAGATATTAATACATTTGCATACAATAGACATCTCACATCATGAACACCTTCATGATTGCCTTTGCACTGTGTTTATAATATCTAAGACTTCATTTATTAATTTAAGATTTACAAACTCATGTATTTAAACATAACATTAATAAATTTTATACATATGAAAAACATCCCTATTACATGGGCTCTATGGCATACTCTCTAACATTCACTACAAAAATAATTAATTTTAACAAAGAAATTTAGCATTTTACTGACAAAAAAGCCATTACATATGGTTTTTTAATAGATTACTGATGGAATGCTTCTGTCGGTAAAATGCTTGTAGGCAACAATATACCAACCAAAAATTCATCGACAAAAGTGAGTTACAACTTTTACTGACGAAAATATAAAAAAGTTCCACTGATATTTTTATTAAAAAATCCATCAAATATCTCATCGTTTTGACTTTTTATCGATGGATATTCCATCAGTAATCCATCTGTAAATTTAATTAATAAAAATATTGTTTTATTTCTTGGTAAATTTTAATCCATCGAATTTATCCGTCAATATTTTGTTGGTAAAACTGAATTGTTTATAATATTTCTTCATATTTTTTGCATAAATGATGTATTTCCTTTCACAAACACGATAAATTCAATACAAAAACAATATAAAATTTAAATTAAAGATATATATTAATCAACAATTTTATTATATAACAAAATCAATATATATATATCATAATTGTTGTGTATATATATATATATATGTTTTGTATACAATATTTTGTAACTATACAAAAATTATCTAATTTATACAAGTAATACCAATATCTTATTGTGCACAAAGTTTTACACTACTGTATAAAAAATTATCTAAAACAGTACATGTAAATTCACAACAACTAAGATGTACCATGTCAGTTAAGAATGGGGTAAAGGTTGCTGATCCTTCAAAAGCCTCTCTAATACATTGTAGGCACATACACACACACCAAGTAAGGCTACTTGAATGCCAAGCTACAAAATAGTCTATAGAGATACACTACAAGAAAAACACAAAATAGCGAGGACAAAATTCCTCGCTAAATGATGATTTTTCGTTGCTAAATTAGTTTATCGAAGATTTAGCGAGTACAAAAATTTTGTAACAAAAGTCATCCTAGCAAATTTTAGTGAGGATTTTAATCCTCACTAACTTTTGCGAGGATTTAGTCCTCGCTAACTTTAGCAAGGATTTAATCCTCGCTAAGTTTTGTGAGGATTTAATCCATGCTAACTTTAGCGAGGATTATAATCCTTGCTAAGTTTTGTGAGGATTTAATCCTCGCTAACTTTAGCGAGAATTAAAATCCTCGCTATGTGTTGTGAGGGATTTAGTTCTTGTTAACTTTTGCGAGGACTAAATTTTTGCTAAATTTGAGCTAGGACTAATTCCTTGCTAAATTTTTACAAGCATTTTGTGACAAATATTGTTCTTACTAAATTTGGCATGGGATTTATCCTTGCTAAATGTTGATATGAAATTTTTTATTTTCTTAATTTAATATCGAAATTTTATTATTGAAATAATAAATTGAAAGATAATAAATTTATATGCACTCAATATTTAATATAAAAACATATATATTAATGAAAGAATTGTTATTTACAAGTGTATAGCATTGCTAATAATATATCCAAAATAATACATCCATATATAACAGTAATAATTAAAAATCATAAATAGATCATAAAATGCCAATTGCTTTTAATTATTATTGTTGTGTAGTGATTGATTGCAGATAACAAATAACTCCATCTAGTGTCATTATTAGAACTTGATTTTCCAATTGTTGTCCTTGAACAATTGACCAGTGTTTGCATAATTGACTAAGTAGAAAAAAAAATTAAAATATAACCTATATATAGATGACTAAATACAATAGTAACAATATAGAAGCAAAATATGACCTATGTACTAAATATATAGATGAGTCTCCTATACTCTGGAGGTAATGCAAAGACAAAAATTCTGACTATAAATGCACATAAGCCAGTTGCACCTTTCAGGACATTCTTTACATTACCTTCGCATGGTGACATTCCTCAATTTCTCTACAACCTACTTTATCCTAGACTTCAAACTCAAACTACATCAGAAGTAAGTTTGGGATAATCACAAGTCAATAACAATGACATATGAACATTTAAATATTATTGCTATTACATGTAGAATGGAAAACAAAATTGTTGTGCATCATTCAATCTCTAAGGTCCTTTGCTCATTAATTATCATATTATTTAGCAAATTAGGATTTCATAAGGCCTTAAAAATTTAATCAGTTAGAGACCATATAACCCAATGGAATAGGAAGCTAACCTGAAAGTACCTTCAAACTTAATGTACCACATAAACGAATGGCAATGCAATAAAGGCCATCCCTAAGTGAATGAATTAATTATCACTAATTTCTATGCTTTTTTTACATTAAATTTTGTTATTTCTTCAGTACATTCATAAACTTGGATTCTAAATGTGATAGTATAAGCACAAAATCAATATTTAGACAAACTTAATCATAAAACTGTTAATTAAAGAAAGAAAATTATAAAGATAACTACTTGAGGAAGAGAAATATGAGCCATGAAGAACTGATCAGGAGTGACATAATTCCTATTAAGTTTAGAGCAAACATCACTTTTAGCTAAACAATTCCTAATCTTCACCCAATACTCAAAATTTCATGCTCGTGCTACTGCTGCTGCCATTTTTGGTGGTGACTCGCACTGCTGATGATCCATTATTGTTGTTTATGATATATAAACTCAATAGAGTTTAGATAATTTAGAAATGATTAATAAATTATACTAACATAAATGAAGTGACAATGTTCACATGCTAAAATTATATAAAAAAAAATTAGCTTTGTATTTTATTATATAACTAAAATACTTTCTATTAACTATTATAATTTAGTATTGTGACTAATATTCAATTAAAACTATATCTAAGAGAAGCATGAATTCTAGAGAAGATGGACTCATATGTAAAACCACATTAGACATGGAATTCTTGAGGGGAATGGAAACAGTGGAATCTTTCGTAGCCTCTGCATAATTAGCAATATCAATTGAGACCTCACCAATCGAACTATTTTTGTATATTGCCTGCAACAATCTGATAAGATCCAATTACACAATGAAACACTTAACAAGCAGTAGTAGAAAATAAAATAATAACATGTCTGAGTCCTTAGTGAATTTCACGATTTCATAGTCTTCTAATTCCAGTTAGATGCAATGTTATTAGTAAATTTGCTCATGTAGGTTATGTCTCTAGAATTTTAACCTTATGTACATGTCTGAGTCTTCTAATTCCAGTTAGATGCAACATTGTTAGTGAAACAAATATTAATTAAATACAAGAAAATGAATTCACTACAAACCAAGTTGTGATTAATTTAAAAAAGAGAGAGAAATAAAGAGCCAACTAATATTTTTTAACTTGCATGTTCAGTCCAAATTCATATCAGTAAGTTGTTTTCTATTCCAATTGTTTTAGATTCAGACAAAGAACAACAAAATCCAAGACAAAAAACTTAAAACTGACAAAAGTATCCCGCTTAAATTGACTTTGGTAAATGTTTACTTTTAGAACATCAGAGAACATAACATATTCTTGATTGCAGTTAAAAGATTACAACAGGTTAGCCTTGAAGATATGACAACATGCTTATTGCAAATAATAATAATAATAATTCATAGCAACCATATTGCACTTAAAATCAGTAAGAAGGGGAAATCAAATATAACGAAGACTGCCATCTTCAATTCCTAAATTGAAGATACTGCTGTACTTTCTTAAAAATAGATGCATACGCATGGGTTCTAGCAATATGTCAATATAAATAAACAGAACAAAGAGTCAATTACCTCAACAACAGGCATCAGTGTTGGAAGAATCTCATCTCCAAACTTATTTGATAAAATATGAAGAGCAAAAATAAAAAACGAGAGGGAGTAATTATTATTATTATTCATTTTGACACTGATATTCTATCATGGCTGTGTGCACATAGGACTGTTATATAAAGATCTCAATGTAGTATGTCTCACTTGACCGTCATATTCATCAGCAGCATGCCATTGTCCCATCTGGAAAAAATACACTAACAAAGAAAATTGATAGCCAAAACAAACTCAATTAAAATATTCAATGGCCCAACGACAACATTTAACTTTTTTTACACCTCAAGATGCATGAACCACCATGCATGGATTTATAATGAAATAATTTAATGTAACAATAAATCCACTAGTTCAGATTGCAAAATAAACATTTATTTCAGATCCTATAGAGCAAAAATCAAAAACTAGAGGGATAATAACAAATTTAGTTCATAAAGAAACATATAACCTTCAAATATCACAACACAACACATATCAAGTTTTATTATCAGTTAATAGACAAGATAAAAGCATGTATTGTAAGGACCCAAAATAGGCTCTATTAGAATTTAAGGACAATTACATGTTATTAAAGTCTAATTGAGCATTATTGGGTGAATTATTAAGAATTAAGATACTAATTGGGGCAAAAATGTTATTAAGTTATCAATAATTATGTGATAAATGTGTAAATTATATGGTATGAATTTTATAAGGTCATAATTAAATTATTATTGTTGGTTCAATAATATACAAGGGTGTAATTGAAGTACAAAGTATTAGTTTAGGGGTTAATTTGTAAATACGGCATATTTAGGGGCAAATGTGAATAAATGAATAATTGAGGGGTTGATTTAAGAGAAGGAATAAATTGATAGGTCAATGTATGAAAGGAATTAAAGGAGGGGTTAATGTTTAACATGCAAAGACTAGCTGGGTTAAATTGTGACATGCAAAAGGTTTGAGGACTAAAAGAGATATTTTCCTTAGCACTATATAAGTCAAAGATAGTGGAAAAATACAGATTTTATCATTCTCTCTTGCAAATTCAGCCATTAAACTTGAGTGAAATCCTCTCATTTTAAGTTACATGCATGGATGGTTAGCAAGGATCAAGGCTAGAAGTAGTAATGTGAAGAACAAGTTAGTATATATCTACAAGGTAATTAACTTAATTTGATAATTCTTCTTCTACTTCTCCATCTTCTTATTTTGATTAATAGTAGATTGGGTTAGATGCTGGAAGTTTTTGTTAATGGATGAAATTATTGTGAAAGGAAAAGAAGGAGAAAATTAAGAACATGAAAGAAGAAGATAGTGAGAGAAAAAGGAGAATTTTCAAGAAGATTTGAGTTGCATGTCCAGGTTTGGGAACTATTATTTCTTGCATACATTAATATAGTGTTGATTATGGATTTTATAAGTATATTGACTTATATTAAGATATTAGACATTAATGTAAAAAAAATGTTGTCCAGAAATTCGGATTGACCTCCAATGACTAATTTGATCATAAGTTGAATTTTTGAACTCCGAATTTGATGTAATTAGTTGGGTTAGAACCAGGACTTCTGTGCCTACAAATGTTATAGAAATAACAATAATGAAATTTTTCCTCTAAGGTCCTCAAAAATGCCCAAAACAGTAGCCTTTGAAAGAAGAAAAGTTAATGAATTTGAAATTCTGGGTTAAGTTCATTTGACCTAGCTGTATTAGTTTGTTAATAACTTGAGTTCTAGAAAAGAATTGAATGATTCAAGATGGTATGTTTTATTAAGACATTAATGTATATTTTTGTAGAAGGAAAGCATTTCTAAATCGGCCTCTAACTCCTCTTAAAATTAGCTTGAATCTCGTAGGAACAGTTGTTCACTGTCAAAGAACAGATCTTAGTATTTTTGGCATAATTATCAGTAGAAAATTCGAAACATTATGATTTAAAATTATGGATAAACTAGATACATAGGAGCACAACTTTTATGAAGGGAAGTCGATCTAATTCTGTGCACATTTTATTTTATGAATTTTCTAATTGGTGACAAAAACTGTTTTGGTGTTATGAACAGCTTATAGTTTTCTTCAATATCTTGAGTTATAAATGTGATATTAAGGTAATTCTTGATGTTTTGGAAATTAGAAACACAGGGGATTAGTATTCTCATACTTTCATGTAAATAAATAGAGAAGTAACATGAATATTTTTGTAGGATATGTTGAACAATTGTAATGAGAATAAATTTTAGGAATCTTTAATAAAGAGAAATATGTAAGTATCATGAACTAGTTGCTGTAATTACAGAATAATTTGGGTTATAAAATCTCAATTGAGTTAATTCCAATTTCATATTTTACATGAGAAACATACCTATAACTTTTTAGGAGATACCAAGGGCTAAATATGCCTGTAAGCTATTCAAATGTTCACTTGAAATTGTAGTGAGCTGTTAATTTCGGTTTCGGAACAGGCTGAAGTAAAAATGATGTATTTTTGTGTGTATTGCTCAGAATGCTATGAGGTTGAATCCTATGAAAAATAGACTTATAAATTAACATTTTGTATGAAGGAAACTTTGTTTAATTATGTTTGTATGAGTTCCTAATGTTCGCTTGAAATTCTTGAAAAACTGGATATACTATTAAGGAACAGATTGTGGTATTTTGGACATAAATCTTAGTAGGGGAGTCAAAAAGCTATGCTGTAAAATTCTGGATAAATTAGACACCTAGGAGCAGGATTTTTTTGACGGAAATTTAGGCTGATTCACTTTCTATTTTATTCTAAAAATTTTACAAGTGGTTACAATAACTGTTTCTGAATTTATGAACAGCTAATGGTTTTTCTTGAATATCTTGAATTATAGATGAGATATTGTGACAAATTTTGATGTTTTAGAAACAAGACATATAGGGGAATGAAATTGTAGAAGGCCACATGGCCTAAAAACAATATTTACTAGACCAAAAAGGGCACCTAATTTTGATCTAGAAAGCTGCCCCTATGCAGATTTGTGTAGGAAGAATTTTAATTTGTTTTCTATATTTGGTTTAAATATAGTTATGTTAAATATGTGTATATATGATTACACATTGAATTATAATAGCATGTAATATGATTGACAATAAAGATAGGTATAATCACATATATTCAAACTTATGTACATGATTTATTACATGAAATTATGCTTACATGTATATACTTATATGCCACTATGCAAAGAGTATATGAAGACAGTGACATATGTTCATTCATAGATAATTGTATTGTACTGATTATACTCGTATTCATGTGTATATTATCAGAGATTCCTTATCATCTTATATGAACATATATTTACATATATGTGCATATTGAATATTTATAGTCATTTGTATAATTATCAGTGATTGTATATTTATAGTCATACACATACATAAGCATATAGGTTAAACTGTTGTGAACATGGTCATACAAATCATTGATTTAAGAAACCCAATAGAGCATGATGTTATGATGATATATTACATATGTAAAATAGCTACTTGATTTGAAGGGATTACAAGTACAAAATAGTAATACCCAACAGTGAACATGTTCACAGATTTACAGAAAGTTACACATGAACATGTGTATGAGTACATTATTCATAGTTACCCAAGAGATTACATGTGCATATAAGAATATGAATGAATAAATGAAAGATAAAGTAAATAGATGTTACTGCCTGCGTTGAGTCTAGGAAGTGGATAGATAGGCATGCCTATAAGGGTAACTTGCAGCTGCTTTTGAACATTTTGACCTCTTTAGGTCCATTTGAATTTAAAAGTATAGTGACCCTGTTTGGGTTTAAAAGTTAAAGTTAATTTAAACAACCCTCGTGTGGGTTGTAGCCGACCCCGTTTGGGTCCGTTTGATCGGTCCATGTTATTTGATTGACCCCGTTTGGGTCCATGTTATTTGATTGACCCCGTTTGGGTCCACCGATTTATCATACAGTTTTATCCCTACAAGGGATCATCGTTTAATACCTTTGGGTATCTTATTTGTACCTTCGGGTGCCACCATTATAATCAATAGTTTTATACCTTCGGGTACTACCGTATAACCCATTATCCACCTCTTTAAGAATAGTGCAGGCTTTATTATCAAAGGTTAAGAAAAGTTTAACAAGGCATGTAAGTTCTTAATTGACTTCATATTATTCAACATATGAAATTCCTTTTATTGCATACAAAACCTGCATCTATAGGAATGCCCAATAGTAAATATATGTAAGTAATACTACTAGTATCAAAAATGCATGCTAATTGCTAATTGATGAATTTGCATTATATTAATACTTTGATTAAATTGATGATATATATATGCCTTCGTGATCATAATTAAGTCTTTTTCTAGATGTATGCCAATGCATGATATATGATGAAATTTTTATTAGGTTAAAGAGTATTATAATATTTAATGGACGCAACAATTTTATAATTGCATAAGCATATTTCATATTAAAGATTATAAGAGCTAGACGGTAACAACCATTGTTTTTAAAATAGTTTTCTTATGAATATATTGATATGTTCACATTGTTTATATGTACACATTTAATAAATGTGTGTTTGTTATTTACGGTGTGATGTATGCATAACTAAGACCTATAACCTGGGTATATAAGAATAACTTGGCAATGATGTATAATTGTTATGTTTAATTGATAGGCTTGTATTTGTAACTTATGCTATATAAAGTAAGCTTGTAGTATTATAAAGATCTCATGGTATTTGAAAGTGTTGATTTGCCATTTAATTCTAATGAGTGTATATCAAAGACATACTAATATAGATAAAAAGATAATGGATAATTATGCTAGTACGGTTTAGTATCAATTCAAAAGCTAATCACATGATAATTATTTGAATTTAAAGCCATAGGACTTTGGAGCTTACATTATTATATATGATGATTATAGTATCAATGAAATTTTTTATTGTTGAACTTTGTGATTTCCGTAATATGATTTAACTATTGGATCCTTATTCATTTCTTGAAACCAAGCTTTATTATAACTGAGGCATATGGTGTGCTTGTTGACGATCACTGTGAGTGGTCGTTTATCATGATTTTAGTTCCCCACTAAGTTTTATAGCTTAGCACGGGTGTTTCATCCGTGTAGGTTGTTGGGGTGATATCTGCAGCTGGATGGCCAACTCAAGTCAACGAGAGAGAC
Source organism: Excoecaria agallocha (assembly GCA_037975025.1). Taxonomy (NCBI): domain Eukaryota; kingdom Viridiplantae; phylum Streptophyta; class Magnoliopsida; order Malpighiales; family Euphorbiaceae; genus Excoecaria; species Excoecaria agallocha. The sequence continues at coordinate 34,802,438 of CM075815.1, read as the reverse complement.
AATTATAGACTTTTATTTTGGGCTCTTTGTATATAGTAAAGACTTTGTGGTATTAGAGATATTGTATGTAAAAAATGTTAAACAGTTGTTGTATTTTGTAAAGAGACTTTAACGTACATTGAAAAGTTTTTAATAGTATAGCACTCTTAGGTATTAAGTTTGAGTTTATGTTCTCTGTATAGTTGGTATATGTTTATGTTGCACAATAAAACATGTGTAATGAGACGGATAAAGTGTTATGTATAGATTATAGGATAAGGGTGCTACATGTATGTTTTGGAAAGAAATACAAACCCCAGGTAGGTCAACATCTGTTGGAATACACTTACAAAAGTTCCTATGAAATTGTTGAACTTGGATGCCCTGTAAGGAGACAAGCCCAATCAACTTGCAAGAATTGTACAAGTAGTTCAAAACATAAGAGTGATGAGTTTGTAGCATCTTAGAGGAAGAGAACAAAATATTCTACACCAAAAAAAAAATTTACCTGGCTGCATCTCACACGCATCACTGCCTCAAAACCTTGAGGCCTTGTTATGTTCCATCCAAGATCATTGTAAAGCTTCGTATGATTAGAAAAGGCTGAAAAGGGATAATAATAATAAACCTAGAAAAGTGTATAAAAATTTTTAAGATGTAATCCAAAATAGGACAGCTGCAATAGAAAAAACTCAGAACCCGTACAATATACCACATAAACAGCAAATTCAAGGATGTCATATAGATAAATATTTTAACAAAAATAAACATAGATGTCAATAACAAGCCACTAAGTGGTAGTGTACTTAATAGATATGCAACCTGGATGAAGTAACATCCTAAAAAACAAATAGAATAGTATGCAACATGGACCACTTCTCTAGCAGAACACTAAATTACAGGGAAAAAAAAGGTCCCTCCAATGAATAAAAATATTAAGAAACATTAATTTGGCCAAAAAGTTCCTAGCACAATAATAATTAAATATATAGATTTTTCACTATAGATCTCTGTAAATCAGAAACCCATTAACAGTTTCCAAAAATTTATATTGATTACCCATTAACAGTTTCCAGCAACACATATGTATATGGAATAGAGCACAATACCATTCATTTATGGGAAACCAAAGGATGTAACTTAGCTGGCTAAGAAGATTACTAAATCCTCCATGTAAAATACTAACAGCTAATACTGCATCCATATGCAATTCATAAGCATCAATCTCAAAATCATAATTTGTAATATCAAAATAGAAAGATTAACTATCCCTAACTAAAAAAGTTTCCTCAATGCTGAAATTCAAGTTTTAAAAAGTTTAATAATATGAAGACATACATCAATCCCTAAGAAATGGAAAAAATAAAAATAAAAAGAAAAAATTGTATTGAGGAATAATTTTAGACCAAAAATAGAATGGTTTTAGTCTTTAGTTATGCTAGTGTGGCAAATGCAGTAAACACACGTAATGCTGCACATTTGGACTTAAACCCAAAAGGATTGCCACATCTTATGCGGGTAGGAAAAAGATGTTCTAATAGCCATGTTATTGTCATTCATGATGATTGAAAAGGACTAGAAAGAATAGGATACATACTTGATAGCTAATAGTTGATTACCAATGGTCTCTACTGTTGTCATCGAAAGTAGGGGAAATAAATAGATCACCTAATATTCTACCAATTCAATAGCAAATTCCTTCAACGTTTTATCTGCTGGCTGAAGTAATTTATGTGCCTCCTAAAATTAAAAAAAATACATAGAACCATAAGGATATGAAAAAGTACACTCCAAATGTTGGCCATAAGTGTAGGGAAAGAAAATCTGCTAATAGTGTGGGCACCAGCTGCGTCTGTAGCTATTGTTACATCACCAAATTCTACCCTCACAGTAGTCCCCTACACAATGACATTATAAATCAAATATAGCATTCACGAGTACCCAAAATATCACTCAAAAAATATCCACACAAATTCTCATCAAAACAAAATCAGCAGTAAACACAATATCCAATCACATCAAACAACCCAATTCTCTGCAAGTAAGCAGATCTAATTAGCAAAAAAAAGAAAAAGAAATCAAACAATATATTCAAATTGAGATGACAAAATAGAAAAATCTCAACATCCTATAAATAGAGGAAAATAAGAATGAATCAAAAGAAAAAAACCAGCAAAGAAACCCATTACGCGAATAAAAACTTAAAGTTGGTGAATAAAAGAGAAAGAAATCAGATAGAAGAAAGTGAGGGAAAAACTGAAGACAAAGCTGGAGCTCAGGATGATAAAGATATAGGAGTTTTTGAAGGTATGAGAGTTCTCTGGGAATGCCGAAATCGAAATTGAAGCTCAAAACTATGATTCATGCAGAAAGAGATCTATTATAGATCTTAAGAGAAGCATAATACGTACATACAAGTTAAGCTATGTGTTCAACATTCAAATCAAATGTTCCTCACCAAAAATTAATCAATGTAGACAAAAGTAAAGAAAATATGAAAAGCAAAATAACTTACATTATCTCGAGCTTTCTCTTTATCAGAAACTATTGGATTAGACAATGCAAGATCTAGGATTTTTCTTTAGCATAGATCAATATACAAAAGTTAAAAGAGAGATGGGGATTTTTCTTTAAGAGAGAGATTATAGAAATTTTCAATGAAATCCTGCTAAAATTAATCTTTATCCTGCTAAAAGAGAAATGGGGCTTTCAACATTGGCTAGAACAAAGAACTCTAGCTAAACTTTAACAAGGGAAAATGATCATGCCAATTAACTTGTGTTTGTATCAGTTAGCTAGCAAAATTCTCACCCCAAATTAGTGTGGACAAAATCTCTCGCAATTTATTCATGGTGGACATTAGCTAGGAAAATTTACCTAGCTAAATTAGCCAGGCTCGACTTCTTGCTGATTGTATCAGTTCCAATCTAATTTTGTAATTAGCTTGGCTTTTGCTCTCGCAAAATTTGTGAGAATTTTTTTAAGCTAATTTTGTAAGAACCATATTCATGTAATTTAATTTCTTTATTATATAATTAATAAAAATTAATATTAATTATTAAATATAAATATAATAATTTAATTCAATTTAGTTAATTTAAATAATAATAATTTAGTTCATCTAAGTTTTGCAAGAAAAAAATATTGGATGAATTTTTTAAATTAAATAATTTACTAAATATAAATAAAATCTGAATATTTAGAATTAAAATCATATAAAAACTAAAGAGGATATAGTTTTAGTTAATTATTCAATTTTTTTCTTGAAAAACTATTTTAGAAAAATTAGTTACTATAGCAATTTATTCACTAAATAAATTAGTGAAGATTATGTCTTTCCTAATTAGCGAGGAATTTTTTTCTCGTAAAATTTGCAAGGATTAAGTGCTCGCTAAATGGTTCATCCATCAAATGCCACCTATTCCAACATTAGTGAGGGATTTGTCCTCGTTAAATTGATGAGAAATTTTTTTCTCGCAAAATTAGTGAGGATTAAGTCTCTGCTAAATGGTTCATCCATCAAATGCCACCTATTTCAACATTAGCAAGGGATTTGTCCTTGCTAAATTGGTGAGGAATTTTTTTCTTGCAAAATTAGCGATGATTAAGTCATAAAAATTAGTCTAAATTAGCTAGACCCTAAATTAATTTTTTTTCTTGCAAAATTAGCAAGGATTAAGCTATAAAAGGAAACCATATATAGTATGTTATTTTTCATTTATTCCTTAGGGTCTAGCTTAATTTTCATTGTGCATCATGTCTAAAAGTAAATATCACCAACAAAACACCAACCTAGTCTTAGGAAATAAGCAACCCTCTTGGATTTTTCCTATGAAAAATAAAAGCAAGTATTATATGTGTGTGTGTGTGTGTGTAGCTAGTGAACACAATGAAAAACTTATAATTTTCTCTAGCATACATCATTACATGCCATAATGGTGCTGCCACTAGCTACATTCACTTAAACATGAAAGATTAATTATGTTACATCAAAATGTAGATAACAGGCAAAGGTTGTTCATGAAATGTTTAAATTCAAATAATATTGTTATTAGCCTTATGCTCCTAGTGACAAAAACAACGATGATAATATTGTTAGATTAATACACAGATATTAAACAAGGTACATTAAATTGATATTAGATAAGAAAACTACAAACACGAAGTAGCACAAAGCATTACTACTGAGATATCATAGTAACGGATGTGTGAAATCAAAGAAGAAATAGAACAACTTATCAGTTATTACAAATCTGAATTCCACCATTTATACAAAAATTAAGGAGGAAATGTTTGATACTTTAGAATTAAAAAAAAATAAGGACGTTGTTGAAACTATTAACATACCCTGAAATAGAGTAAAAATCACTTTAATAATTGTCCTAGAAGCTAGACTTGAGTTGAAAAACCTAGAATTTTTTCTTACTAAAAATAATAGTAGCACAATTTATATAAAGCTTTATTAAGACTCATCAAAGTGCAAGTAGACACTTAAACAAAATATCAGGAAAAGCTAACTTATATGAATCTAGAAAAACCGTTAATAGATGAAATTCACCAAAACTAGAAGGAAAACATGAGCTGTCCAACACAAAATGGGAACACCGAATGTCTAATATGGATTACTATTGCATAGACATAAAAAGAAGGTAGCAAAAGATATTCTCAGTTATATTAGACCTTGAAATAATTGATATGTAGGTTTTAAAGCCTTACAAAAGATAAATCATAATAATAAATGCATAATTTCATTAGTGTAACAGTTACAAGAGAAACTGAGAGCATAAAATGATTAAGTAAAATGCAAATCAAAAGACACTATAACATTAAATTATTTAAGAAAATAATAAACACATTATTTTACATATACATATTTTGTACCTTAGGTTCACCCTGTGAAGCCAATATGGATATCAAAAGATCAAAAGGGTACGATCCCACTGTAGCAACACACCTTGCTAAGGCTCTACTAACATAAGAGAGGTAAAAACTTAATTGAATGTGATTTTCTACATCATCAAAGGCAAAAAAGTGTATGAAAATAAGAACTATAAGATAGCATAGTATGAAAGTCTAACTAGAAAAGGAAGTTTTAAAATCTCTAAATCTGCCAAAGATATATTAATTCAGGTTATATGAAGCAATACCAACCCAAACACATGAAAGTCTAATTAGTCTAAAATAAATTTCATCCTACTTAATATTAAATTTCATTAAATTTATTCTCGTTGATCTAAAATTCTAAATTTACTTCTATATATCGCACCATATTACACCATGACTAATTTTATCTAAACAAGTTAGCATGAAAAAAAGGATGCATATAAAACCATGTCTTAATCAATCCCATGTTTTAATGTAATCAATAATTGATACTTTAGAATTTAAAAAACTAAGGGAGTTGTTGAAACTATTAACATACCCTGAAATAGAGCAAAAATCACTTTAATGATATTATCCTATAAGCTAGACTTGAGTTGAAAAACCTAGAATTTTTTTCTTACTGAAAATAATAGTAGTATAATTTATATAAAGCTTTATCAAGACTCATCAAAGTGCAAGTAGACACTTAAAGAAAAAATCGAGAAAAGCTAACTTATATGAAGCTAGAAAACCGTTAATAGATGAAATTCACCAAAACAAGAAGGAAAACATGATCTATCAAACACAAAATGGGAACACCGAATGTCTACTATGGATTACTACAAAATAGACATAAAAAGAAGGTAGCAATAGATATTCTCATTTATACTAGACCTTGTAATAATTGATATGCAGGTTTTAAAGCCATAGAAAATATAAATCATAATCATAAATGCATAATTTCATTAGTGTAATAGTTACAAGAGAAACTGAGAGCAAAAAATGATTCAGTAAAATGCAAATCAAAAGACACTGTAACATTAAATTATTTAAGAAAAAATAAACATATTATTTTACATAGATATATTTTGTACCTTAGGTTCACCCTGTGAAGCCAATATGGTTATCAAAAGATCAAAAGGGTACGATCCCACTGTAGCAAAACACATAGCTAAGGCTCTACTAACGTAAGAGAGGTAAAGACTTAATTAAATGTGATTTTTTGCATCATCAAAGACAAAAAAAAACATATGAAAATAAGAACTATAAGACAACATAGTATGAAAGTCTAACTAGTAATGAAAGTTTTAAAATCTCTAAATATGCCAAAGATATAACAATTCATTTTATATGAAGCAATACCAACCCAAACACATGAAAGTCTAATTAGTCTAAATTAAATTTCATCCTACATAATATTAAATTTTATTAAATTTATTCTCGTTGATCTAAAATTCTAAATTTACTTCTATATATCGCACCATATTACACCATGACTAATTTTATCTAAACAAGTTAGCATGAGAAAAAGGATGCATAAAAAACAACATCTTAATGAATCCCACATTTTAATGTAATCAATAAACCAAAATACTGGGATTTAAAAAATGTTTTATCAAGAACAAGATCTATTCTGGAAAGAAAGGCTCTCTCACAATGTTAACATTGAAGCTTTATTACCATTAAATTAAATTAAAATTAATGTTTAAAAGAATATATAAAAAATGAGACATATTTATGATGTTAGCAGAATCACATGCATGCCTCTTCCATTTTCTAGGTTACAAAAGGAGTTAAATATCTAAAATAATTTTTCCACTTAAGATATTCATATTATATTTATAACTAAATATCTAATTAAAAGATTATATATCCTTTAATGTGAAACTTTATGTAATAAAATTTAAAGAAACAAACATTTGTACTCATTTGATTTTTATATAATTATATCATATACATACAAATTCTAAATAAGCTCATCACATGCTTTTGTCCTTAATATCTCTGGGATTTAGTTTCATCTAATATGTTTACAGTAGATTTCTACTGTAACATCTTAAAAATATCATGATCAAAAGTGTTATAAAACTTGTATTAACAATTATGGGCTTTAAACATATATATACAAGTGTCAATCCATACAAGAATATCTCCTAAGAAATATAACAAATAAAACATATATAAGGAAATAAAACAAAATTTGTCAATTAAGGTTATTTTTTATTTGAAAATTCAATGAAAATGAATATTACCTAATAGATCAGAATACAGAGCCTCCTCAGTTTTGCTATGTAAACAATTTTTTAATTTCCTAAAAATGGAAGACAAAAAGATGGATGAGGAAAAGATCAGTGAAATGTAAATTTATCTCCAGGTTGGTACAAAGAGAAGTGGGATGCCTCCTTCAATCCAACATCATTATTAATGAGTGATGGGTAGAAATACAAAGAAGCAGGCTGCCACACTACTTTTTTTTAACATTTTCTAAGGCTTCAATCATGCCATGTATTCCTTAAGACAAAAAAAAAAAACTATAGACCTCTGTTTGATCAGTAATCAAAACCAAGTAAAACTACATCATTAACTCATTAGATTCAAACTCGCTATTGTGAAACATTTCAATTTTAGGTTTAGATTAGTAATGTTAAGCTACAAAATTTGTGAAGTCGATTGAAATTAATCAATTGGAACCTTGAAAAATTGTGAACTAAAATAGGGAGAATCGATTCATGTGAATCATACAGAGGCAAAAATATTAATAACATCAACGAGAGAAGAAATTTTTTCAGGAGGTGTCGTAGCGGCAGTTGGTGCATCAACGGAGGTTGCAGGAACATGAAGCTTATAACTCAGTCTCTTTAGGCATATTATTAGTAGTTGAAAATAAACATGTATTTATTCAAAACTTATTAAAATATGAAGATTGAGAAAAATTTTGTTTAAATCACTAGATGGGGTATATTTTTGTTTTCATCAAACAGCAAATCAAATCCAATTTCCCAAATCTCTTCAATTTCAATTTTTTTAAATTTCAATAAAATGGCTTGCTATAAAATTTGGAATACACAATCTTTAGGGTATAATATTGAAGGGTTTTAATTTTATTTCCCTATATTACTTAACTAATCTAGTATACTTGCTAGACACTGGTCAAAGCCCTTTCAATAAGCCATCATTAGTGTCTTTTTTAAAAAGCAACCAAAGTTTTCATGAGAGGCATCCGCCATTAACTTAAAGGGATTGCTGCCTCAATAAGTGATCGTTATGTGATGTAGTTCTCACCAACAAGCTAGCATAGATCATTCCATCATAGTCATAATTGACTAGGGGATTTCCACCTTAAATACGTATCTCTAACTTTTTACTCTAAACTTTGGCTAAACTAGACACTAATGTACTAGCCTCTCCAAAGTTGGGGAAGCAGAAGACACTAGGTGCTAAGGTAGCTTCTGATCAGGATTACTCAATGAGGATAATGTTGCCCTAAAAATCAGATACCATCAAAGGATTGGTACACGTCATTAGAAGATAGATATACAATACAATCAAATACCCTTGGAGGTTTGGTCCAAACATATAATATTTTTATAGTCCAATCTCATCTCATCATTTTACCATGGTATATATATCCTTATAGCTGGTTATTGTATCCTATACCTTTGGTTTCACTTGTAAGTACGTACTAAGGGCAATCACATTCTTACAATTTTAAATAGAATATGCATCAATCCTACATTTTCTCATATTTTCATATAATGTCACAAATAAAATTCATGTGATATGAATTATATTAATCAAATCACTACTCATCATCACTTAACACATTCACATTAAATAACCATCACATATATATGGCTATCATGTATCTTTTCACTCTTAATATTTCATCACACTAATTCATCCTTATTTTAGTCAATTATTTATCTTATGTTTCCATTTCTCATTGCCCATCAATTATTCATGTTCATCATACATGTTCATAATTCGATCCATATGATATTCTCATCATATATTTTTATTTCTCATAACTCATCATCATGCTTATATTCCATTATCTGTTTCAAGTTACAATTATTGTTTCACATCAAATAACTGTGATTTTTCCCATTATCATCTTTCGTCAAACCATTTTTTAATTACCACTTATCATGTTTTCCTTTAATTTTATCTCTAATCTCGTTCAAGTGTCTAATTCATATATTTTTACTAGTTTCCAACAAATTGTTCTTAGTTTTTGTCTTTTATTCTTTATTCGGCCATCATTTATCTTTTCTCATTTCATATTGGCTTTATATTATATTCTATACATAATAGTTTACCTACATATAATTGAATCCTAAACTATATATTTCATACATTTCCTTAAATATTTCATCAAATTTTTCCATGTATACACTTGATATACCATTCGGCCATTATGTATGCGCAACCAATCACATACTAATTTATGTTCTAAGTGTTTTCATCATCTTTTTAAGGCTTGAATCACGTTTTTCTACCATTATTTATTTATAGTTAACATTTATCTTATCTTAGTATGCCTTAATACCATTACGCCATAATGGGACTTTACTTATATCAAATTGTTTAATTCACATAAATTATTCTATCTATGTTTTCTAAGCATGACTGATGTAATTCTAATATTTAATCAATTTAATTCCATACATAACCCTAATTTCTTATACTTACATAATAGGTTTAAATGTTAATTTACTATACTTAATCATGTTTTCATGTATCTAACCTCACCAAGTTCATTATTTATCATTCAATTTCACTTATTTAACATTAACTTAGATTTAAACTAACTTTATGTGTATGAACCCTAAGTTACATAATAGATTCCAATATTACTCTACCACATTTAATCATGCTTTTACGCATTAATTTTTACCAATCACATTATTTTACATATATTTTTATTTATTTAGCATCAATTCAATTTTTACTCATCTTACACACATAAATCCTAAGTTATATAACCATAATCACAAGAAATAAATTAGTTTAGGTATCCACATACCTATTTTCCAAGCTCTCTCCATGTTTTATTTTCTTCTTTCACCTTTTTCTTCCTTTTTCCTTATGATTTCACTTAATTCTCCTTGTTTTCTTCTTTGGCTGAATCATCCACACATTCTTTTCTCAAATTTTATTCAACTATGATTCAAAATATGCTCAAAATATTAATCTCTACCTATCTACCTAAAACTCCATTAAACTTACCAAAATTTCACTAAATTAACTTACTTGGCAATTTTCACAACTTGAAATTCTTCACTTTTCTCCACCAAAACTCAATATAAACTTGTTCTATGATAAAAAAAAATAAGGTAAAGGGGAGATTCTATATGAAATTTGGGTGAGAATTTGTGCAGGTGAAAACTTGGAATTATTGTTAGTTATTAGGGAAATTTTGGAAGAAAGAAATGGAAGAAAAAGATGGAGAGGAGGCCAATTTTCTCTAGAGAAATCTACCACCTTCAACCTTTTATACCTTTTTCCAATATGAGAGTCAAACTAACTTATTAAAGGTGTGATCCATATTATGCCATTTGTCACTTTCTCATTAGCTATATGCTCCAATTGTTAAATCAACTCCAAACTTTGTCTAAAAATATGTAAAAATATAAATTAAGGTGTGTTTAAAATTTTACGTCAATTTGAGTTCATTTCAATACATCTCAGAGACTGAAGGTGAAATTATTGGTCTGATATCTTAATTTTTAAAGTTATCCAAAAATTTTATTTTTCGTTATCAAATATTAATTAGGATTATTTTCAGTAGTTTTGTGTAATTGGAATAATTTTTTAAGGTTCGTAGAATATTTTCAGGCTAGTCAAAGTTGATGGAATATGACATGGTATGATAATCATGATAGCACAGCGGAAAAACAAAAATTTTATCATGCATACCATACATATCCAAAACTAGGAACGAAAACATGCAATTTTAGGGTTTTGAAACTTACAATAGATGATGCCTTTTTATTCTTTGATTTTGTGATGTCCAGCAACCAAGATGCCTTTATCCACCTTAGTTCTCGATCACCAATGCCAAGGAACAGCCTTTTGCGCCACTCCCTCTATTCTCACACACACACTTGCACCGACGGCTTAAAATCGAGATTGCTAGCTCTCTTTTTCGGTATTGTGTAATGGTTATAGTTTGAAGCTACAAAACTTGATTTTGTACTTCTTTATATTGCTATTACTGCTCAATAACACAAGAGAATGAGGAACGATCCTTTCTCCTTGTGAAAAATTGAACAAAAGAATTAAGAGAGAGAGAGTCACTATTCATGAGTTACTATTCACGAGTTACTATTCATGCCACAAAAAAAATTAGGTTTAGGGTTTTATTTCTTTTAATATATATGCTTATCCTTTGGCAAGTCATTAATCTGAATTCAACTATCCTAAGATAATTAATTCAAACTCTATCACTTCCTAAAGATAAGTAATATATTTTGAATTAAACTCCTTTGAATTTAAATTCAAATTTGAAATAAAACATAAGACATTTAAATAAATGAAATCACTTAATTAAATATATAAGTGATTTAATTTAATTTAAATTCCTTTAGGCTTTAATATTCAATTAACTTAATTAACACAAGATAATTAATTAATTGAAATTAAACCTTATGGGCTGAATTTCTCTCTCTCATGGACCAAAGCCCAATAGCAATATTATAACCCATTACATACATTAATTTGACTTTAATTAAAAGCCCAAATTAATGTCCAATACTTAATTTAAATATTTTAAGCCCAATTCTTTGTGTGCGATCTTATAGGTCCATTTAATGTTGGCAATGAATTAATAAATTAATTCAAAGGCTATATATATTCTCTAGCAAGATATTATAGCATTCCAAATTAAATGAAAATGCATATGGCATTTGGTGACCTAATGCAATTTCGCATAGTCCCTTACCCATAAATATCAGAATTAATATAAGGCATGCAACTAGTCATCCTTATATACATTAATTCATTTCTTGATATTCCAGTGATACTGAACTCTCAGATAAATAATGATTACTCATTATTTCATCTCGGTATGGCCATACACTTCTCAGTTCACTGATCAAGCGGCCGGTGATATTTTTCTCTCTTATCGAGAGGGGTAATCCCTTCACTTCTCTCATGCTCTCTAACATGAATCAGTGCATACCCAATCATACCCGTACTTGTCACTCTGTTACGAGCACGTTAGGTGTATGTCAAAGTACACAGTAATTCATAAAGAGTTTCATAGAGATTTCAGGTCTAAGAACTCCGATACAAAACTTGCATATGAGAAACACTTATGACTTGTACCATGTAGTGTTCTCATGAGCGGATCGAATCCAGATACCATGTTCTTTAACATGTATCTATGATCTCTGATTGACACTCTTGTCCTAATGATCCATAAGACAGAACTCATAAGATCAGAGAGAGCATACTAGTCTTAATTCATTTGTTATTCCCATAACAATGACTGACTAGGGATATTTAGAATGATGTCTCATTTGTTTCAAGGTCTTACAATCCATGTGCCTCACACATGATAACTTAAACCGAAACGACATTCTTGGATAGTTTTATCAATTGATATGCACAGGAATACAAAAGATAAAACTAATGCCTCATTTTATTAATTTCAAGTGTTTCGTTACAATGCATTGGGGCTAGGGCTTACACTAATAATCTCCCACTAGCACTAGTCCAAATTGGGCATAGCCCTAAGACCGAACGCTCTCAAATGAGCTTCGTGCAGATTTGGACGTAACTGTTTCGTCAAAGGATCTGCTACATTGTCTTCACTTGATATCTTGCTAACCTTGACGTCCCCACGATCAATGATTTCTCTGATCAAGTGGTACCTTCTGAGTATGTGTTTGGATTTCTGGTGTGACCGGGGCTCCTTGGCCTGTGCAATGGCCCCGTTATTGTCACATAAAATTTCTAATGGATCTAGGACGCTTGGGACCACTCCAATCCATTAATGAAATTTTTAATCCAAACAGCCTCTATTGCAGCCTCACTTGCTGCAATATACTCAGATTCTGTAGTTGAGTCGGCAACGGTTTCTTGCTTCGAGCTTCTCCAGCTGACAGCACCACCGTTCAAAACAAAAACAAACCCAGATTGCGATCTAGAATCCTGAGTGCTGGTCTGAAAAGCAGCATCGGCATAACCTTGTATGACGAGCTCTTCTTGACCACCATATACCAAGAAGTGATCCTTAGTCCTTCGTAGGTACTTCAGGATCCCTTTTACAGCAGACCAGTGCTTCTCACCAGGGTCTTGCTAAAACCTACTGGTTATACTCAGTGCATGAGCAACATCCAACCTAGTACATAACATAGCGTACATGATAGATCCAATAGCAGATGCATATGGGATTCTACTCATGTTGTCCCTTTCCTCTTTGGTTTTAGGGCACTGTTCTTTAGTCAAAGGAACTCCCAAAGCCAAAGGTATGTGTCCTTTCTTTGAGTCTCCCATACTAAAACGCTTTAGTACTTTGTCTATGTACTTTTCTTGACTTAGTCCCAAAAGCCAATTCGATGTATCTCTATAGATTCGAATACCAAGTATTGTCTCGGCTTCACCTAAGTCTTTCATTGAGAAACATTTTCCCAACCATTGCTTAACCTTTTGCAATGTTGGAATATCATTCCCAATGAGAAGGATGTCGTCCACATATAGGACCAGAAACACTACTATGCTCCCACTAACCTTCTTGTACACACAAGGCTCATCTTCGTTCTTGATGAAGTCAAATTCTTTGACTGCCTCATCAAAGCGAAGATTCCAACTTCGGGATGCTTGCTTTAATCCATAAATGGATTTTTGAAGCATGCATACCTTCTTAGGATGCTTGGGATTGACAAAACCTTCAGGCTGTGTCATATACACATCCTCAAGTAAATTTCCATTGAGGAAAGCAGTTTTGACATCCATTTACCATATCTCATAATCATGATATGCAGCTATGGCAAGCAAGATCCTAATGGATTTGAGCATGACTGCAGGCGAAAAGGTTTCGTCATAGTCTACACCATGAGTTTGCCGAAAACATTTTGCTACTAGTCTACCTTTGTAGGTCTTATAAGCTTTGAGTTTGAATAGGCACTTGCATTCAATTACCTTAGCACCTTTCGGTGGATCAACCAAGGTCCAAACCTGGTTATCGTACATTGATTGCATCTCGAATTTAATGGCTTCAAGCCAATTTTCCGAGTCTGGGCTCTCAATAGCTTCTCGGTAGGTAGTAGGATCCTCACGATCTACTAACTCAATAGTGTCACTGTCAGTGATTAGAAATCCATATCTCTCAATCTTCTGACGTACCCTACCGGACCTTCTAGGTTCTTGTGTAATGGGTTCTTGTTCCACAACTGGTTGTGAACTTGATCCCATTTCCAAACCATCCTCTATAGGAGTTTGTGGTGCTTGAATTTCTCCAAGTTCTACTTTACTCCCACTGTCTTTCTTGAGAAGGAACTCCTTTTCCAAGAAAACAGCCTTGCGAGCAACAAATACTTTATTCTCGGCTTGTGAGTAAAAGTAGTATCCCTTTGTTTCTTTAGGATAACCCACAAACAAGCAGACAGTGGATTTGGACTCTAGTTTTTCAGATGTTAATTTCTTAACATGTGCTTCACAGCCCCAAATCCTGAGAAAAGACATATTGGGTTCTTTCCCAGTCCATACCTCATATGGTGTCTTCTCAACTGCTTTAGTTGGAGTACGGTTCAATAGAAATGCAGCAGTTTCTAATGCATAACCCCAAAAAGAGATAGGAAGATTAGCTTGACTCATCATAGATCGAACCATGTCCAACAGAGTTCGATTTCTCCTTTCGGACACACCATTCCATTGCGGTGTTCCAGGAGGAGTGAGCTGTGAAATAATACCACACTCTTTTAGATAATCATCAAACTCTTGGCTTAAGTATTCGCCACCTCGATCTGATCGAATGGCTTTTATACTTTTGCCAAGTTGGTTTTCTACTTCGTTCTTAAACTCCTTGAATTTCTCAAAAGTTTCAGACTTGTACTTCATTAGATAGACATAGCCATATCTACTGTGTTGGAATTTAACGGTTACATGCATCACATACATGAGCGGAATTTTAAAATTTTTTAACCATTAGATCTGATCTTGCCATGAATACACAATATAACTATATGAGAATAAGAAAAATCACCTTTGATTTTTGTTGAACAGTTGATTTTACTTCGCACCGGGTTGTCGCAAACCACAGTGTCCAAAATCGAACACCTCCAATGAGTAATCCACACTAGAGAAGGGTAAATTGAACCAACAACTTGGTGTTCAACTAGGGCTGGCCGAAATTCCCAAGAGCTAGCTTGGGAAGTGGCGCAAAAGGGAGAGAGAATAAGTGAAAGGACTTTCCTTTTGTTTTAATCACTTAACCCTAATTCTCATTAGTTGGCCTTTTATAGTTAGGTTAAAATTCCAACTCCTTAATGAGATTGGGCTCTTTAAAATTGCTGGAGAATTATTAATTGGGCTTCTGGAATTAATTATAATCATTTGGGCTTAATTAAATCCAAATTAAATCTTTTCATAAAAGACCATGCACAAAATCCACAAACTAGGCCCTTTGTGCATCTAATTGGATTTAAATACCCAAATGGATTCCAAATCCAACCAAATTAAATATGTGAGTTCCATAACACTTATGTAACATATATAAATTAATTTGGTCCAAGAAAAAGCCCTCTAAGCCCTTCTGTATGAAGTTGGCGTGTAGCCCTCTTCTGGAGGGCTTCCTCCAACTTCTTCATTCCTTTGGCCCTCTATAATTTCTCCAATGGTCCTATTAATTATTATATCAGTCCTATAACACTTATAGTAGTCTTATAACACTTATAAGACAATAATAATTAATCATGAAATACATTATTTCATTTAGGTCCAATTTACAGAACATTTCTCAAAAGTTCCGCGGACAATTTTATTTGATCATAATTAATTAAACTCTTTAATTAATTATTATCATATTCTCCTCTCTACCTTTATAATAATATCAAATATTATTATCCTTGTCATTTTACCATTTTACCCTTTTCTCTATATGTGTGTGACCTATTGGGTTCCTGTCCATATTGGCAGTATAATATGTAATTGTGAGTTCTATTCAAAACTCACATGATTTAAACTCCTTTAAATCAATTTATCAATCTCTATTGATATTTTGATACATCATTATACAAGTCATGATTGGCCTCTAGCTAGGCATCATGACTACCCAAATGTCAGGAAAGTCATGTGGTTTGACTGTACCCTTCCATAGAAACAGTTACCGTGCAATTACTCCTTTCACCACTCTTATCTCAATCAGATTCTGAGTATGGATTTCTGTCAACTCATATAAATCTAATTATGTATGTTCTATTAATTTAACCATTGTTCCTAAAATGCCCTTCATGGATCTCCATCCATCTCGGCATATTACTCTGGCCAGAGATTCACTGAACAAGGTAATTATAGAATCATGTGAGATAACTTCCCTTGTTAAATCTGGGATGGTGAATCCTTTGTCAATCACTCAACTATCTTCAAGTAGGTCATGATATACCCAATCTCCTAACTATGTTCACTCCCAGTTGGAAGTAATCAGTTATGGAGTCAAAGTATACCACTTGCTACTTAAGATAACTTTGGTGATCTCAAGTCTAAGGATACTTGCACAACCGCTATGAAGAGATTCCTCACTGACATAGATTTAATATCCATATGAGGATTCTCTTTGCAGGTCTCCAATGAACTTGTTCCTCTAACAAGCATCCACATGTTAGCTTTGATTATCATCCATAATCACAACTATGAGAACCATTGCTTGAACCATTCAAGAAGCATAACATGTGCTAGTCTGTCCGAATTAACAATGTCCTATCTTGTTAATTCTATGACTAGGGATATTTAGATATTAACACATTTGCATGCGATAGACATCTCACATCATGAACACCTTCATGATTGCCTTTGCACTGTGTTTATAATATCTAGGACTTCATTTATTAATTTAAGATTTACAAACTCATGTATTCAAACACAGCATTAATAAATGAATGATGCCTTTTATTAAGAATATAAATTTCATACATATGAAAAACATCCCTATTACATGGGCTCTAGGGCATACTCTCTAACAATCTCCCACTTGCACTAGAGCCAATCACTCATATGTCTCAGACCCATGCTATTTATATGGTGATCATGCTTTATCTGGGAAAGTGCTTTAGTGAGGGGATCCGCCACATTGTCATCTGTGGGAACCCTTTCTATTTTCACATCATTTCTAGCTACTATTTCCCTTATGAGATGGTAGCGTCTGAGAACATGTTTGGATCGCTGATGAGACCGTGGTTCCTTTGCTTGCGCAATGGCTCCATTGTTGTCACAATATAAAGGAATCGGATCAACAATGCTAGGCACCACTCCTAGTTCAGTTATGAACTTTTTGATCCAGACTGCTTCTGAAGCAGCAATGTACTCAGCTTCTGTCGTGGAATCAGCAGTTGTTTCTTGTTTGGAACTTTTCCAACTAACTGCTCCTCCTCCCATTATGAACACATAACCAGATTGTGATTTACAATCATCTTTGTCAGATTGGAAGCTGGCATCCGTATACCCATTTACTTCCAAACTGCCCTCTCCAAATACCAAGAATACATCCTTAGTCCTTCTCAAGTACTTAAGAATATTCTTGACAGCTGCCCAATGTTCCTCTCCAAAATTAGATTGGAATCTGCTTGTGACACTCAAAGCAAATGCTACATCTGGACGTGTACATAACATAGCATACATGATAGAACCAATTGCAGATGCATATGGTATTCTATTCATGCTCTCTCTATCCTCCAGTGTCTGTGGACACATAGACTTAGAAAGGTGTTTCCCATGCACCATGGGTATAAACCCTTTCTTAGAGAGATCCATATTGAACCTCTTCAATACTTTATCTATATATGTACTTTGAGAAAGACCTAGCAACCTATTGGATCTATCTCTATAGATCCTTATTCCCAGAATATAGGATGCTTCTCCAAGGTCTTTCATGGAGAATTGCTTGGATAACCATATTTTAACAGATTGGAGAAGAGAAACGTCATTTCCCATGATCAATATGTCATCTACATATAGAACTAGGAAGACAATTGCACTCCCACTGACCCTTTTATACACACAAGGTTCATCTTCATTCTGTGAGAAACCAAACTCTTTGATTGTCTCATTGAATCGTATGTTCCAACTCCTAGAGGCTTGCTTCAATCCATAAATGGATCTTTGAAGCTTGCATACCTTTTCGCCATTTCCTGATGTGAATCCTTCTGGTTGTGTCATATACACATCCTCGGTAAGATTTCCATTAAGGAAAGCTGTCTTCACATCCATCTGCCAAATCTCATAATCATAATGAGCTGCAATGGCTAAAAGTATTCTTATAGACTTAAGCATCGCTACAGGAGAAAAAGTTTCGTCATAGTCAATACCTTCTTTTTGACGATAACCTTTTGCTACTAAGCGAGCTTTATAGGTAACTATATTACCTTCCATGTCAGTCTTCTTTTTGAAGACCCATTTGCACCCTATGGGTTTTATCCCTTCAGGTGGTTGAGTTAAAGTCCATACTTTATTCTCATACATGGAGTCCATTTCGGACTGCATAGCCTTAAGCCATAAATCACGTTCTGAACTGTTCAAAACTTCTTGATAGCTTGTAGGCTCATTGTCCTCTACTACAGTTATGCCTCTATCCGAATCAATGTGAAATCCATATCTCACAGGGATAGAACGCATCCTAGTAGACCTTCTAGGATTCTGTGTATAATCAGGTTCAACTGTAATCTCATCATTATGAAATTCAGTTTCGGGTTCAATCGGTTGATCTACTTCTATTTGTGGGTCCTGAACTTCACCAAGTTCAATTTTACTCCCACTGTCTTCTCGTAGGAGAAACTCTTTTTCCAAGAAGACAGCATGCCTTGAAACAAACACTTTTTGTTCTAAGGGATTATAGAAATAATATCCAAACGTTTCTTTTGGATATCCCACAAATAAACATTTGTCAGACTTAACATCCAGTTTGTCTGACATTGTCCTCTTCACATAAGCAGGACAACCCCATACTTTCATATGAGAAAGCGTGGGTTTCTTGTTATTCCACATCTCATATGGAGTAACATCAACCGATTTACTAGGAACTCTATTTAACACATAAACAGCAGTTTCTAGTGCATATCCCCAAAAAGACTTAGGCAAGTCCGCTCGGCTCATCATTGATCGAACCATATCTAATAGTGTTCGATTCCTCCTTTCGGATACACCATTGTGTTGTGGTGTATATGGAGGAGTCCATTGAGATAAAATCCCATTATCTCTAAGATAATCCTGAAACTCTTGACTTAAGTATTCTCCACCTCGATCTGATCTAAGTGTTTTAATACTTTTGCCAAGTTGTTTCTCTACTTCATTTCTGAATTCTTTGAACTTTTCAAATGCTTCAGACTTATATTTCATTAGATAGATGTATCCAAACCTGGAATAATCATCTATGAAAGTAATGAAGTAGGAGTAACCTCCTCTAGCATGTGTAGTCATTGGACCACATACATCCGAATGTATTAAGTCCAAAACCATTTTAGCTCGTTCTCCTTTACCAATAAAGGGAGCTTTTGTCATTTTTCCCAATAAACAAGATTCGCATGTATCAAATGATTCATAATCAAATGATCCCAAATCACCTGACTTGTGCAATTTGGTCATGCATTTTTCATTTATGTGGCCTAAACGACAATGCCATAAGTATGAGGTATTTAGATTATCATGTTTCATTCTCTTGGTATCCACATTATGTACTTCTTTAATTAAATCAAGAACAAATATACCATTCTCAATGATAGCTTTTGCGTAAAATATATTGTTCTTAAAAATGTAACAACATTTGTCCTTTAAAGAAATATCATAATCGTTCATTAAACAACTGAAAGAAATAATACTCTTGGACAAAGCTGGAACATAATAACAATTATTTAATTCCAGTACTAATCCACTCGGAAGAGGCAAATGATAAGTCCCCACAACAGTTGTAGAGATGTTTTGTCCAGTAGCTGACTGCAAACAAATCTCTGCCTTTCCAACTCTTCTAAAGCTTCTAAGCCCCTGTAGATCATTACATAAATGAGATCCACATCCGGTATCTAATACCCAAGATTGTTTTGAAGCAATAGAATAAGTATTAATTTCAATCATATGAATACCTGAAGTAGATGCAACAGCTTGCTTCTTCTCCTTAAGAGAATCTAGATAGGCCTTGCAGTTACGCTTCCAATGACCATCTTTTCCACAATGGAAGCAAGTTCCTTTGGGATTCTCTTTCTTGGCAACCTTCTTCTTGGAGATCCCACCATTCTTTGGCTGCACCTTGGTTATCTTCTTCTTCTGCTTCTTGCCTTTAGCAGAAGTGACAACCATGACACTTTTTGGATCTTTCTTAAATGATCCATCAGCTGTCTTGAGCATGTTGATTAACTCAGGAATGGATACTTGGATCTTGTTCATGTTGAAGTTAAGCACAAAAGGTGCATAACTTGGAGCCAACGAGTACAAGATTAAATCTATGTATAGATCATTATCCATAACATAGCCAAGTCTACTCAAATGCTCAATATACCCATACATCTTCAATGCATGAGCAGCAGCTGAAGTGCCTTCCACCATTTTGCAACTAAATAGAGCTCGAGCAATCTCATATTGCTCAGTTCTAGCCTGAGAAGAATAAAGCTCCTCTAGATGCAAAACGATGGTTCTAGCATCCATCATTTCATGTTGCTTCTGAAGCTCCGAGGACATAGCACCCAGCATCAGACATGCTGCTGCTTCACTATCCTCCATGTATTTCCGATAAATGCCTTTGATCTCATCAATGGCATCATCTGATGGAAGTGGTGGTGGATCTTTATCCAAGACATAATGGATCTTTTCAGCCCTGAGAACAATTCTCACTTGCCTGATCCAGTCAGAATAGTTGTTGCCAACCAGCTTGTTATCCAAGATTGATCGTATATTAATGTTTGATGTGCTCATGATGATGACCTAGATGTGAAAATGAAAAGATATGAGAGTATGTTCATATATATGTATGCATTAATAAGGTCTTTAATTAATACATTTACTCCCACTATTTTATTGCGAATTAATAGCCCTCACTATTTAATCCGAGAAAACCCGATGGTTTTCTTAGTGGGCCAATATCCAATCCTTGATATGTAATTTGACCTTGACTGTGGTCAACAAGCCAAATTCCATACCCTTGAAAGGTAGGTATCTCTATACCAATTGTGTCTCTACACAACTATTGGATCATTAGGTTATCAACTCTTGATGCATGCATATCATATATGCATTCCCTAATCTTGCCTCTAGAACCATTAGCCTTGACTGTGGTCAACAAACTAATGGGCTAGCTAAGATGACCCATTTAATTAGATTTGAACATATTCGATATAATGTGAGCTTGACTGTGGTCAACAACCCACACTATAAAGAACTCTGGTTCTCCTCAAATTAATGGAAGGCTTATATACCTTAGTATTTGTTTGAGGGTTTTAGTTAATTAAGTCTCATCATACATGGTTGGCATACATTGGTATGCATCCTATATCTATCACATAAATATAAGCATACAAATATGGTATAGTTATGGACTTCACTACATTGATTTCCCCGAGCCATGAGGGAAATCAAAAGGTCACACCTAGGTAGTATGCATGATTCAAACAAGAAAAATAATTACATTATCTTCAAGCTTGTTGGATCTCCATCCGGCCCATCTTGCTCCTTGAAAATGGTCTCCATCTCTATTTCTAATTCTAATCTAAGTAATCTAATTACATATTACAATTTGAAATCAAATACAAACCAAAAACAAGTGGCAGGGACATGAAAGTCCTCATTGGGCCAAAACATGCATTATGCTCAATCACATTGGGCTTTGTCCATAACTAACCATCATGCCAATCATTCACCCTTATATGCCTTTCTAATGCATAAAGAAATGGATTACTAACTTTGTTTCAACCTTTGAAACTATATTTTGAGTTATTTTAATGATGTGATCAATTAGGAAACTTTTTCCATTTTGGAAACTTTCATTTTAGGAAACCTTTTTGCATGAATTTGTTCTTGCCTTAATAATCAATCAAATTGATTATTAATTAATTATAAATTGATTATTTAATTAATTAATCATATTAAATAATTAAAAGAATCAATTTTGGGCTTAAAATAAGTGTAGGCCGAAACCCACAGAAGAAAAACCCTAAGTGTGTTCACACACAAACTAGTTTTGTGTCATTTGGACCATTTGGGCCTTTTGGAATGAGCCAAGCCCACTCCAGCCTTTAAAACCCATTAATAAACTTAATTAATGTTTATAATAGTTAATTTAAATCAGCTCCTTGGGCCCACCAAGTCATTCACTAATTTAAACCAAGTCCGTAAACATAATTAAGCCCATTAAGTGGTTTTAATGAATTAAAATTAATCAAATTAATTTAAGGCCCATTTTAATTAATCCAATTAATTAAAAACACTTTAATATATCATATATATCAGATTTAGAAGATCAAAAGTCGTTCTAACCAAGAACACATCAAGAACACACGAAGAACACCAATTTGTCGAACTTTTCGACTAAACTAGTTTTCATGCAAAACTTGTTCGATTTTAATTCCGTTCGATCCTACGGCTTAATATCCCATATTAAACACATAAAATATCATCTAAATGATTTTTAAATGGATCCATAAGAAATTAAATTAGAACAGCCCCTTACATTACCTAGGGTTTCACGCCAAACCCTAATGGGTTTCACGCAAAACCCTAGTCACTTTTCTTCAAAAGTTCCGTTTTTGTTTCCGTCAAATTTATTTGATCACACATACAACCAGAAATCAATATTTCTCATTCATGAACAATCAAATCTAATATTTTAAAGTTCATGAAATAAATAACTCAAAACAAAACAAAACTTATTCCGCAGAAAAATATAGAATTGTATATCCATGGCAAAACCGTGGCTCTGATACCATGTTGGAATTTAACGGTTACATGCATCACATACATGAGCGGAATTTTAAAATTTTTTAACCATTAGATCTGATCTTGCCATGAATACACAATATAACTATATGAGAATAAGAAAAATCACCTTTGATTTTTGTTGAACAGTTGATTTTACTTCGCACCGGGTTGTCGCAAACCACAGTGTCCAAAATCGAACACCTCCAATGAGTAATCCACACTAGAGAAGGGTAAATTGAACCAACAACTTGGTGTTCAACTAGGGCTGGCCGAAATTCCCAAGAGCTAGCTTGGGAAGTGGCGCAAAAGGGAGAGAGAATAAGTGAAAGGACTTTCCTTTTGTTTTAATCACTTAACCCTAATTCTCATTAGTTGGCCTTTTATAGTTAGGTTAAAATTCCAACTCCTTAATGAGATTGGGCTCTTTAAAATTGCTGGAGAATTATTAATTGGGCTTCTGGAATTAATTATAATCATTTGGGCTTAATTAAATCCAAATTAAATCTTTTCATAAAAGACCATGCACAAAATCCACAAACTAGGCCCTTTGTGCATCTAATTGGATTTAAATACCCAAATGGATTCCAAATCCAACCAAATTAAATATGTGAGTTCCATAACACTTATGTAACATATATAAATTAATTTGGTCCAAGAAAAAGCCCTCTAAGCCCTTCTGTATGAAGTTGGCGTGTAGCCCTCTTCTGGAGGGCTTCCTCCAACTTCTTCATTCCTTTGGCCCTCTATAATTTCTCCAATGGTCCTATTAATTATTATATCAGTCCTATAACACTTATAGTAGTCTTATAACACTTATAAGACAATAATAATTAATCATGAAATACATTATTTCATTTAGGTCCAATTTACAGAACATTTCTCAAAAGTTCCGCGGACAATTTTATTTGATCATAATTAATTAAACTCTTTAATTAATTATTATCATATTCTCCTCTCTACCTTTATAATAATATCAAATATTATTATCCTTGTCATTTTACCATTTTACCCTTTTCTCTATATGTGTGTGACCTATTGGGTTCCTGTCCATATTGGCAGTATAATATGTAATTGTGAGTTCTATTCAAAACTCACATGATTTAAACTCCTTTAAATCAATTTATCAATCTCTATTGATATTTTGATACATCATTATACAAGTCATGATTGGCCTCTAGCTAGGCATCATGACTACCCAAATGTCAGGAAAGTCATGTGGTTTGACTGTACCCTTCCATAGAAACAGTTACCGTGCAATTACTCCTTTCACCACTCTTATCTCAATCAGATTCTGAGTATGGATTTCTGTCAACTCATATAAATCTAATTATGTATGTTCTATTAATTTAACCATTGTTCCTAAAATGCCCTTCATGGATCTCCATCCATCTCGGCATATTACTCTGGCCAGAGATTCACTGAACAAGGTAATTATAGAATCATGTGAGATAACTTCCCTTGTTAAATCTGGGATGGTGAATCCTTTGTCAATCACTCAACTATCTTCAAGTAGGTCATGATATACCCAATCTCCTAACTATGTTCACTCCCAGTTGGAAGTAATCAGTTATGGAGTCAAAGTATACCACTTGCTACTTAAGATAACTTTGGTGATCTCAAGTCTAAGGATACTTGCACAACCGCTATGAAGAGATTCCTCACTGACATAGATTTAATATCCATATGAGGATTCTCTTTGCAGGTCTCCAATGAACTTGTTCCTCTAACAAGCATCCACATGTTAGCTTTGATTATCATCCATAATCACAACTATGAGAACCATTGCTTGAACCATTCAAGAAGCATAACATGTGCTAGTCTGTCCGAATTAACAATGTCCTATCTTGTTAATTCTATGACTAGGGATATTTAGATATTAACACATTTGCATGCGATAGACATCTCACATCATGAACACCTTCATGATTGCCTTTGCACTGTGTTTATAATATCTAGGACTTCATTTATTAATTTAAGATTTACAAACTCATGTATTCAAACACAGCATTAATAAATGAATGATGCCTTTTATTAAGAATATAAATTTCATACATATGAAAAACATCCCTATTACATGGGCTCTAGGGCATACTCTCTAACATACTGAAGTCATCTGTGAAAGTCACGAAGTAGCTAAAACCACTTCTAGCTTGTGTACTTAATGGTCCACATACATCGGTATGTATTAGTTCCAATAAGCTATTAGTCCTTTCGCCATTTTTATTAAAAGGACTCTTTGTCATTTTTCCATGCAAACATGGCTCGCATGTATCATAAGACTCTAAGTCGAATGACCCAAGCACTCCAGTTTTGTGGAGTCTTGAAATGCGTTTTTTGTTTGCATGTCCTAAGCGACAATGCCAGAAGTAAGTAGGGTTCAATTCGTTTGATTTACCCTCTTTGTATTAATGTTGTATATGGACTCTTTGTTTTGTAAATCAAGGATATAAAGGCCATTTTGCAACATGGCATTGCCATAAGAAATGCCTTGGCGACGAATATGAGCATTGCCATTTTTAATAACAAAATCAAATTCATCATTATCCAAACATGAAACTGAAATAATGTTTCTGCTCATAGCAAGCATATAATAACAATTATTCAAAACAATACAAAGTCCGGAAGGTAAAGTGAGGTGATAGTCGCCTATCTCCATGGCAGCAACTCGTGCTCCATTCCCCACACGGAGGTCCACTTCATTCTTCCCAAGTAACCGCCTATTTCTTAACCCCTGCACATTTGAACAAATGTGAGAACCACAACCGGTATCCAATACCCAAGTGGTAGAAATAGAAGGGTTAACTTCAACAACAAAAATACCAGAACTGGAAGCCTTGGCTCCATTCTTCTTTTGTTCTTCCTTGAAGAGAGCGCAATTCTTCCTCCAATGCCCTATCTTGTTGCAATGGAAGCAAGTGCTCTCACTCTCTTTGAGTTTTGGCGACTTGGGCTTGGATTGGGCCTGAGGTGCACTCCCACTTGACTTGGGTTTTGCCTTTCCCTTTCCCTTTCCCTTAGCTTGTCCCTTCTTAATTCACTTTTGAACCATTAGTACGGGATTGGTCTTTCGAATGTTTTCTTCAGCATTCTTAAGTATCCCATGAAGCTCAGTGACTGACTTGTTCATTGCATGCATGTTATAATTCATCACAAATGGATCATAAGCAGCAGGTAATGATCCTAAGATCAAGTCAGTGGCCAATTCCTTTGGCACTAGTACCTCAAGCTTCTCAAGAGTATCAAGATACCCTTTCATCTTAAGTACATGGGTACTAACAGAAGTACCCTCAGCCATCTTGCAAGAAATTAAAGCCTTTGTTGTCACGAACCTCTCGTGACGAGCTTGTTCTTGGAACATCTCCTTGAGGTGCACCATGATCGCATAGGCCTCTTGGTCCATAAATTGCTTTTGCAATTCAGGCACCATAGTGGCCAGCATCAGACAGGTCACATCATTGGAGTCGCTCTTCTTGGTCTCAAAAGTTTCCTTTTGAACCGCAGAGGCGTTCCTTCCTGGTTCATCAGGCAAGGGTGCATCCAAAACATACGACTTCTTCTCTTGCTTAAGAACTATTCTTAAGTTTTGAGACCAGTCTATGAAATTGGTGCCATTCAATTTGTCCTTTTCAAGGACCGATCGCAATGAGAAATTGTTGTTTGAAGATGCCATTTTCAATCTACAATAAAATTTAGCAAGATTAAATGAGGTCTTATTAATGATCCCACAAACCGAATTAATATCCCTTTAAATAATTCGCGTTAGTGATTTAATGTGGGCCAAGATCCACTTTTCTCAATAACTTATTAGTCAAGCTGAGCTTGTACACCTAACAAGTTAAGTTACTTAGGTAGGAAAACTCCAATCATGTCTCGTACATGACTCTTGGATCAAATGGGCTAACATCTTAGGATGTTATAGCACAACCCTTTTATTAGTTGCCTAGGTCCGAGCATCCCTTTCCATGATAAGTCCAACCAACATTCACAACCCATGCCTCACAAAGATAATCGGGCACATCTAGGACTCCTAGTCTACGTGACCAATGATCAATGCCTTGACATGTTTCGAATTAGGAAGGCAACTTTATGACTTACTATTTTAGGGATTTATTTTATTACGGCTTACATGGCATACGTTTTGTCATCCATACATAGCATGCATATATATATAATTGCATAAAGTAAAGCGTGACAAACATGGGCCCAAAAACCTACAACTAAGATTCTATACTATTACATAAGAATCTTCGAGTTGGGCTTCTCCACTCCGGTGGGCTTCATCTTGATTTACAAAGTCTTCAAGTATATTCTATTCTAAGAAATAAATGAAACTTTTACAATAAAATATAATGGCTCGCAGGCCATATTTAACTACAAAAACCCAGGGCCCATGAATGCACCATGCATATCCATTCATCACACCAAACAAGCAAATAAATATACATAGCATTCATGGATCAAACAAAGTCCAATTTTAATTAGATTTAGCCAAGCCCATTAATGGAAATTGTGTACTTGAAGCTTTAAGAGATGACCCCGTGATGGGCCTGGGTCAAAGACCAATGGACTAAATCCTCTTATTGAATAAGTTCTCTTAAAAGCCCAAAACACAAACTAGTTAGATTTGTGCTATAAATCAACTCTAGCATAATTTCCAATTTAGCCATTTTTAATTTTATGTCATACAGCCCATAAACATTAAAAATGCATATAATATGTGCTAACATGAATTAAAAATAAAATCATGAAGAACACATATATAGTACACGGCATTCATGCAAAAACAAACAAACAACAAAAACTAGTTGTTTAATGCTTATGTAATGCCATAAAATGCACAAACATTTAAATCAATTTTATGAGTCATTTAATAATCTAAATAATTCCATAAACATTGATTTAATATTCTGTACCATTTTAATCTAAATGTGTTTTTACCATTTTAATCAAAACATAACAAACAATATTGATTAAACATGTAACAAACACAAACTAGACATAATTTTAAGTGATTTTAAAATTAATCAATTAAATTGTCATGGACCAGAATTAAAACCAAATTTAAAACATGTCCAGACCTGATATTTAATCTTTAAAAATCACTTACAAACATCCCAAAAACGTTTTTACATTTAATTTTGAAAACTAGTTGTTAAAATAGCAATTTACATGCCAACTAGCACCTAGTTTCATAATTAACATGTACCATCAGGTATAAATAATTAAATCCGACCATTACCAGCCCTAATAACATCTTAGGACAGTATATTAACATGTCATATTAATTATAATACCTATCTAATCAATTAAAATCATTTTTACACCAAAACAATGCAAAAAACTCAAAACAGAAAATTTCAGATTTGCATGTTTTCAAAATAACGATTTTTAATTAATTTTTTCATGCATCTAAAGCACTAAAATAAGCATGTCTAGGCTCTGATACCACTGATGGAATATGACATGGTATGATAATCACGATAGCACAGTGGAAAAACGAAAATTTTATCATGCATACCATACATATCCAAAACTAGGAACGAAAACATGCAATTTTAGGGTTTTGAAACTTACAATAGATGATGCCTTTTTATTCTTTGATTTTGTGATGTCCAGCAACCAAGATGCCTTTATCCACCTTAGTTCTCGATCACCAATGCCAAGGAACAGCCTTTTGCACCACTCCCTCTATTCTCACACACACACTTGCACCGACGGCTTAAAATCGAGATTGCTAGCTCTCTTTTTCGGTATTGTGTAATGGTTATAGTTTGAAGCTACAAAACTTGATTTTGTACTTCTTTAGATTGCTATTACTGCTCAATAACACAAGAGAATGAGGAACAATCCTTTCTCCTTGTGAAAAATTGAACAAAAGAATTAAGAGAGAGAGAGTCACTATTCACGAGTTACTATTCACGAGTTACTATTCATGCCACAAAAAAAATTAGGTTTAGGGTTTTATTTCTTTTAATATATATGCTTATCCTTTGGCAAGTCATTAATCTGAATTCAACTATCCTAAGATAATTAATTCAAACTCTATCACTTCCTAAAGATAAGTAATATATTTTGAATTAAACTCCTTTGAATTTAAATTCAAATTTGAAATAAAACATAAGACATTTAAATAAATGAAATCACTTAATTAAATATATAAGTGATTTAATTTAATTTAAATTCCTTTAGGCTTTAATATTCAATTAACTTAATTAACACAAGATAATTAATTAATTGAAATTAAACCTTATGGGCTGAATTTTTCTCTCTCATGGACCAAAGCCCAATAGCAATATTATAACCCATTACATACATTAATTTGACTTTAATTAAAAGCCCAAATTAATGTCCAATACTTAATTTAAATATTTTAAGCCCAATGCTTTGTGTGCGATCCTATAGGTCAATTTAATGTTGGCAATGAATTAATAAATTAATTCAAAGGCTATATATATTCTCTAGCAAGATATTATAGCATTCCAAATTAAATGAAAATGCATATGGCATTTGGTGACCTAATGCAATTTCGCATAGTCCCTTACCCATAAATATCAGAATTAATATAAGGCATGGAACTAATCATCCTTATATACATTAATTCATTTCTTGATATTCCAGTGATACTGAACTCTTAGATAAATAATGATTACTCATTATTTCATCTCGGTATGGCCATACACTTCTCAATTCACTGATCAAGTGGCTGGTGATATTTTTCTCTCTTATCGAGAGGGGTAATCCCTTCACTTCTCTCATGCTCTCTAACATGAATCAGTGCATACCCAATCATACCCGTACTTGTCACTCTGTTACGAGCACGTTAGGTGTATGTCAAAGTACACAGTAATTCATAAAGAGTTTCATAGAGATTTCAGGTCTAAGAACTCCGATACAAAACTTGCATATGAGAAACACTTATGACTTGTACCATGTAGTGTTCTCATGAGCGGATCGAATCCAGATACCATGTTCTTTAACATGTATCTATGATCTCTGATTGACACTCTTGTCCTAATGATCCATAAGACAGAACTCATAAGATCAGAGAGAGCATACTAGTCTTAATTCATTTGTTATTCCCATAACAATGACTGACTAGGGATATTTAGAATGATGTCTCATTTGTTTCAAGGTCTTACAATCCATGTGCCTCACACATGATAACTTAAACCGAAACGACATTCTTGGATAGTTTTATCAATTGATATGCACAGGAATACAAAAGATAAAACTAATGCCTCATTTTATTAATTTCAAGTGTTTCGTTACAATGCATTGGGGCTAGGGCTTACACTAACAAAAGTTTGATTAAACCCTAATACAATCTAGGTAAATTTTTCACTATCCATCTTCAAGGCCTATTTGGTCTCAATTTCACATCAAATTATTGTTAGAGAGTATGCCCTAGAGCCCATGTAATAGTGATGTTTTGTTGGATTTTAACGGTTACATGCATCACATATATGAGCGAAATTTTAAAATTTTTAACCTTTAGTTCTGATCTTGCCATGAATACACAATATAACTATATGAGAATAAGAAAAATCACCTTTGATTTTTGTTGAACAGTTGATTTTACTTCGCACCGGTTTGTCGCAAACCACATTGTCCAAAATCGAACACCTCCAATGAGTAATCAACACTAGAGAGGGGTAAATTGAACCAACAAATTGGTGTTCAACTAGGGCTGGCCGAAATCCAAGAGGCTAGCAATGGAAGTGGCGCAAAAAGGGATAGAGAATTAAGAGAAATAGACTTTCCTTTTGTTTTAATCACTTAACCCTAATTCTCATTAGTTGGCCTTTTATAGTTAGGTTAAAATTCCAACTCCTTAATGAGATTGGGCTCTTTAAAATTGCTGGAGAATTATTAATTGGGCCTTTGGAATTAATTATAATCATTTGGGCTTAATTAAATCCAAATTAAATCTTTTCATAAAAGACCATGCACAAAATCCACAAACTAGGCCCTTTGTGCATCTAATTGGATTTAAATACCCAAATGGATTCCAAATCCAACCAAATTAAATATTTAAGTTCCATAAAACTTATCTAACATATATAAATTAATTTGGTCCAAGAAAAAGCCCTCTAAGCCCTTCTGTATGGAGTTGGCGTGTAGCCCTCTTCTGGAGGGCTTCCTCCAACTTCTTCATTCCTTTGGCCCTTTATAATTTCTTCAATGGTCCTATTAATTATTATATCAGTCCTATAACACTTATAAGACAATAATAATTAATCATGAAATACACTTTTTCATTTAGGTCCAATTTACAGAACATTTCTCAAAAGTTCCGCGGACAATTTTATTTGATCATAATTAATTAAACTCTTTAATTAATTATTATCATATTCTCCTCTCTACCTTTATAATAATATCAAATATTATTATCCTTGTCATTTTACCATTTTACCCTTTTCTCTATATGTGTGTGACCTATTGGGTTCCTATCCATGTTGGCAGTATAATATGTAATTGTGAGTTCTATTCAAAAACTCACATGATTTAAACTCCTTTAAATCATTTCATCAATCTCTATTGATATTTTGATACATCATTATACAAGTCATGATTGGCCTCTAGCTAGGCATCATGACTACCCAAATGTCAAGAAAGTCATGTGGTTTGACTGTACCCTTCCATAGAAACAGTTACTGTGCAATTACTCCTTTCACCACTCTTATCTCAATTAGATTCTGAGTATGGATTTTTGTCAACTCATATAAATCTAATTATGTATGTTCTATTAATTTAACCATTGTTCCTAAAATGCCCTTCATGGATCTCCATCCATCTCGGCATATTACTCTGGCCAGAGATTCTCTGAACGAGGCAATTATAGAATCATACGAGATAACTTCCCTTGTTAAATCTGGGATGGTGAATCCTTTGTCAATCACTCAACTATCTTCAAGTAGGTTATGATATACCCAATCTCCTAACTATGTTCACTCCCAGTTGGAAGTAATCAGTTATGGAGTCAAAGTATACCACTTGCTACTTAAGATAACTTTGGTGATCTCAAGTCTAAGGATACTTGCACAACTGCTATGAAGAGATTCCTCACTGACATAGATTTAATATCCATATGAGGATTCTCTTTGCAGGTCTCCAATGAACTTGTTCCTCTAACAAGCATCCACATGTTAGCTTTGATTATCATCCATAATCACAATTATAAGAACCATTGCTTGAACCATTCAAGAAGTATAACATGTGCTAGTCTGTCCGAATTAACAATGTCCTATCTTGTTAATTCTATGACTAGGGATATTTAGATATTAACACATTTGCATGCGATAGACATCTCACATCATGAACACCTTCATAATTGCCTTTGCACTGTGTTTATAATATCTAGGACTTCATTTATTAATTTAAGATTTACAAACTCATGTATTCAAACACATCATTAATAAATGAATGATGCCTTTTATTATGAATATAAATTTCATACATATGAAAAACATCCCTATTACATGGGCTCTAGGGCATACTCTCTAATAATCTCCCACTTGCACTAGAGCCAATCACTCATATATCTCAGACCCATGCTATTTATATGGTGATCATGCTTTATCTGGAAAAGTGCTTTAGTGAGGGGATTCGCCACATTGTCATCTGTAGGAACCCTTTCTATTTTCACATCATTTCTAGCTACTATTTCCCTTATGAGATGGTAGCGTCTGAGAATATGTTTGGATCGCTGATGAGACCGTGGTTCCTTTTCTTGCGCAATGGCTCCATTGTTGTCACAATATAAAGGAATCGGATCAACAATGCTAGGCACCACTCCTAGTTCGGTTATGAACTTTTTGATCCAGACTGCTTCTTTGGCTGCTTCTGTAGCAGCAATGTACTCAGCTTCTATTGTAAAATCAGCAGTTGTTTCTTGTTTGGAACTTTTCCAACTAACTGAGTCTCCTCCTCCCATTATGAACACATAACCAGATTGTGATTTACAATCATCATTGTCAGATTGGAAGCTGGCATCTGTATACCCGTTTACTTCCAAACTGCCCTCTCCATATACCAAGAATATATCCTTAGTCCTTCTCAAGTACTTAAGAATATTCTTGACAGCTGCCCAATGGTCCTCTCCAAAATTGGATTGGAATCTGCTTGTGACACTCAAAGCAAATGCTACATCTGGACGCATACATAACATAGCATACATGATAGAACCAATTGCAGATGCATATGGTATTCTATAAATGCTCTCTCTATCCTCTAGTGTCTACGAACACATAGACTTAGAAAGGTGTTTCCCATGCACCATGGGTATAAACCCTTTCTTAGAGAGATCCATATTGAACCTCTTCAATAATTTATCTATATATGTACTCTGAGAAAGACCTACCAACCTATTGGATCTATCTTTATAGATCCTTATTCCCAGAATATAGGATGCTTCTCCAAGGTCTTTCATGGAGAATTGCTTGGATAACCATATTTTAACAGATTGGAGAAGAGAAATGTCATTTCCCATGATCAATATATCATCTACATATAAAACTAGGAAGACAATTGCACTCCCACTGACCCTTTTATACACACAAGGTTCATCTTCATTCTGTGAGAAACCAAACTCTTTGATTGTCTCATTGAATCGTATGTTCCAGCTCCTAGAGGCTTGCTTCAATCCATAAATGGATCTTTGAAGCTTGCATACCTTTTCGCCATTTCCTGATGTGAATCCTTCTGGTTGTGTCATATACACATCCTCAGAAAGATTTCCATTAAGGAAAGTTGTCTTCACATCCATTTGCCAAATCTTATAATCATAATGAGTTGCAATGGCTAAAAGTATTCTTATAGACTTAAGCATCGCTACAGGAGAAAAAGTTTCGTCATAGTCAATACCTTCTTTTTGACGATAACCTTTTGCTACTAAGCGAGCTTTATAGGTAACTATATTACCTTCCATGTCAGTCTTCTTTTT
The DNA here is from genome assembly GCA_037975025.1 of Excoecaria agallocha. Lineage (NCBI taxonomy): Eukaryota > Viridiplantae > Streptophyta > Magnoliopsida > Malpighiales > Euphorbiaceae > Excoecaria > Excoecaria agallocha. The sequence continues at coordinate 34,768,537 of CM075815.1, read as the reverse complement.
GAAGACCCATTTGCACCCTATGGGTTTTATCCCTTCAGGTGGTTGAGTTAAAGTCCATACTTTATTCTCATACATGGAGTCCATTTCGGACTGCATAGCCTTAAGCCATAAATCATGTTCTGAACTGTTCAAAACTTTTTGATAGCTTGTAGGCTCATTGTCCTCTACTACAGTCATGCCTCTATCCGAATCAACGTGAAATCCATATCTCACAGGGATAGAACGCATCCTAGTAGATCTTCTAGGATTTTGTGTATAATCAAGTTCAACTGTAATCTCATCATTATGAAATTCAGTTTTGGGTTCAATCGGTTGATCAACTTCTATTTGTGGGTCTTGCACTTCACCAAGCTCAATTTTACTCCCACTGTCCTTTCGTAGGAGAAATTCTCTTTCCAAGAAGATAGCATGCCTTGAAACAAACACCTTTTGTTCTAAGGGATAGAAATAATATCCAAACGTTTCTTTTGGATATCCCACAAATAAACATTTGTCAGACTTAACATCCAGTTTGTCTGACATTGTCCTCTTCACATAAGCAGGACAGCCCCATACTTTCATATGAGAAAGCGTGGGTTTCTTGTTATTCCACATCTCATATGGAGTAACATCAACCGATTTACTAGGAACTCTGTTTAACCCATAAACAGCAGTTTCTAGTGCATATCCCCAAAAGGATTTAGGCAAGTCCGCTCGGCTCATCATTGATCGAACCATATCTAATAGTGTTCGATTTCTCCTTTCAGATACACCATTGTGTTGGGGTGTATATGGAGGAGTCCACTGAGATAAAATCCCATTATCTCTAAGATAATCCTGAAACTCTTGACTTAAGTATTCTCCACCTCGATCTGATCTAAGTGTTTTAATACTTTTGCCAAGTTGTTTCTCTACTTCATTTCTGAACTCTTTGAACTTTTCAAATGCTTCAGACTTATATTTCATTAGATAGATGTATCCAAACCTGGAATAATCATCTATGAAAGTAATGAAGTAGGAGTAACCTCCTCTGGCATGTGTAGTCATTGGACCACATACATCTGAATGTATTAAGTCCAAAACCATTTTAGCTCGTTCTCCTTTACCAATAAAGGGAGCTTTTGTCATTTTTTCCCAATAAACAAGATTCACATGTATCAAATGATTCATAATCAAATGATCCCAAATCACCTGACTTGTGTAACTTGGTCATGCGTTTTTCATTTATATGGCCTAAACGACAATGCCATAAGTATGAGGTATTCAGATTATCATATTTCATTCTCTTGGTATTCACATTATGTACTCCTTTAATTAAATCAAGAACAAATATACCATTCTCAATGATAGCTTTTGCATAAAACATACTGTTCTTAAAAATGTAACAACATTTGTCCTTCAAAGAAATATCATAATCGTTCATCAAACGACTGAAAGAAATAATACTTTTGGATAAGGCGGAACATAATAACAATTATTTAATTCAAGTACTAATCCACTAGGAAGAGGCAAATAGTAAGTCCCCACAACTGTTGTAGAGATGTTCTGTCCAGTAGCTGACTGCAAACATATCTCTGCCTTTCCAACTCTTCTAAAGCTTCTAAGCCCCTGTAGATCATTACATAAATGAGATCCACATCCGGTATCTAATACCCAAGATTGTTTAGAAGCAATAGAATAAGTATTAATTTCAATCATATGAATACCTGAAGTAGATGCAACAGCTTGCTTCTTCTCCTTAAGAGAATCTAGATAGGCCTTGTAGTTACGCTTCCAATGACCATCTTTTCCACAATGGAAGCAAGTTCCTTTGGGATTCTCTTTCTTGGCAACCTTCTTCTTGGAGATCCCACCATTCTTTGGCTGCACCTTGGTTATCTTCTTCTTCTTCTTCTTCTGCTTCTTGCCTTTAGCAGAAGTGACAACCATGACACTTTTTGGATCTTTCTTAAATGATCCATTAGCTGTCTTGAGCATGTTGATTAACTTAGGAATGGATACTTGGATCTTGTTCATGTTGAAGTTAAGCACAAAAGGTGCATAACTTGGAGCCAACGAGTACAAGATTAAATCTATGTATAGATCGTTATCCATAACATAGCCAAGTCTACTCAAATGCTCAATATACCCATACATCTTCAATGCATGAGCAGCAGCTGAAGTGCCTTCCACCATTTTGCAACTAAACAGAGCTCGAGCAATCTCACATTGTTCAGTTCTAGCTTGAGAAGAATAAAGCTCCTCTAGATGCAAAATGATGGTTCTAGCATCCATCATTTCATGTTGCTTCTGAAGCTCCGAGGACATAGCACCCAGCATCAGACATGCTGCTGCTTCACTATCCTCCATGTATTTTCGATAAATGCCTTCGATCTCATCAATGGCATCATCTGATGGAAGTGGTGGTGGATCTTTATCCAAGACATAATGGATCTTTTCAGCCCTGAGATCAATTCTCACTTGCTTGATCCAATCAGAATAGTTGTTGCCAACCAGCTTGTTATCCAAGATTGATCCTATATTAATGTTTGATGTGCTCATGATGATGACCTAGATGTGAAAAAGAAAAGATATGAGAGTATGTTCATATATATGTATGCATTAATAAGGTCTTTAATTAATCCATTTACTCCCACTATTTTATTGCGAATTAATAGCCCTCACTATATAATCCGAGAAAACTCGATGGTTTTCTTAGTGGGCCAATATCCAATCCTTGATATGTAATTTGACCTTGACTGTGGTCAACAAGCCAAATTCCATACCCTTGAAAGGTAGGTATCTCTATACCAATTGTGTCTCTACACAACTATTGGATCATTAGGTTATCAACTCTTGATGCATGCATATCATATATGCATTCCCTAATCTTGCCTCTAGAACCATTAGCCTTGACTGTGGTCAACAAACTAATGGGCTAGCTAAGATGACCCATTTAATTAGATTTGAACATATTCGATATAATGTGAGCTTGACTGTGGTCAACAACCCACACTATAAAGAACTCTGGTTCTCCTCAAATTAATGGAAGGCTTATATACCTTAGTATTTTTTTGAGGGTTTTAGTTAATTAAGTCTCATCATACATGGTTGGCATACATTGGTATGCATCCTATATCTATCACATAAATATAAGCATACAAATATGGTATAGTTATGGACTTCACTACATTGATTTCCCCGAGCCAAGAGGGAAATCAAAAGGTCACACCTAGGTAGTATGGATGATTCAAACAAGGAAAATAATTACATTATCTTCAAGCTTGTTGGATCTCCATCCGGCCCATCTTGCTCATTGAAAATGGTCTCCATCTCTATTTCTAATTCTAATCTAAGTAATCTAATTACATATTACAATTTGAAATGAAATACAAACCAAAAACAAGTAGCCGGGACATGAAAGTCCTCATTGGGCCAAAACATGCATAATGCTCAATCACATTGGGCTTTGTCCATAACTATCCATCATGCCAATCATACACCCTTATATGCCTTTCTAATGCATAAAGAAATGGATTACTAACTTTGTTTCAACCTTTGAAACTATATTTTGAGTTATTTTAATGATGTGATCAAATTAGGAAACTTTTTCCATTTTGGAAACTTTCATTTTAGGAAACCTTTTTGCATGAATGTGTTCTTGCCTTAATAATCAATCAAATTGATTATTAATTAATTATAAATTGAATATTTAATTAATTAATCATATTAAATAATTAAAAGAATCAATTTTGGGCTTAAAACAAGTGTAGGCCGAAACCCACAGAAGAAAAACCCTAAGTGTGTTCACACACAAACTAGTTTTGTGTCATTTGGACCATTTGGGCCTTTTGGAATGAGCCAAGCCCACTCCAGCCCTTAAAACCCATTAATAAACTTAATTAATGTTTATAATAGTCAATTTAAATCAGCTCCTTGGGCCCACCAAGTCATCCACTAATTTAAACCATGTCCGTAAACATAATTAAGCCCATTAAGTGGTTTTAATGAATTAAAATTAATCAAATTAATTTAAGGCACATATTAATAAATCCAATTAATTAAAAACACTTTAATATATCATATATATCAGATTTAGAAGATCAAAAGTCGTTCTAACCATGAACACATCAAGAACACACGAAGAACGCCAATTTATCGAACTTTTCGACAAAACTAGTTTTCATGCAAAACTTGTTCGATTTTAATTCCGTTCGATCCTACGGCTTAATATCACATATTAAACACATAAAATATCATCTAAATGATTTTTAAATGGATCCATAAGAAATTAAATTAGAACAGCCCCTACATTACCTAGGGTTTCACGCCAAACCCAAATCACTTTTCTTCAAAAATTTCGGTTTTGTTTCCACCAAATTTATTTTATCACAAATACATCCAGAAATTAATATTTCTCATTCATGAACAATTAAATCTCATATTTTAAAGTTCATGAAATAAATAACTCAAAATAAAATAAAACTTATTCCGCATAATAATATAGAATTGTATATCCATGGCAAAACCATGGCTCTGATACCATGTTGGATTTTAACGGTTACATGCATCACATACATGAGCGGAATTTTAAAATTTTTAACCATTAGTTCTGATCTTGCCATGAATACACAATATAACTATATGAGAATAAGAAAAATTACCTTTGATTTTTTTTGAACAGTTGATTTTACTTCGCACCGGGTTGTTGCAAACCACAGTGTCCAAAATCGAACACCTCCAATGAGTAATCCACACTAGAGAGGGATAAATTGAACCAAAAAATTGGTGTTCAACTAGGGCTGGCCAAAATCCAAGAGGTTAACAATGGAAATGGCGCAAAAAGGGAGAGAGAATTAAGAGAAATAGGCTTTCCTTTTGTTTTAATCACTTAACCCTAATTCTCATTAGTTGGCCTTTTATAGTTAGGTTAAAATTCCAACTCCTTAATGAGATTGGGCTCTTTAAAATTGCTGGAGAATTATTAATTGGGCCTCTGGAATTAATTATAATCATTTGGGCTTAATTAAATCCAAATTAAATCTTTTCATAAAAGACCATGCACAAAATCCACAAACTAGGCCCTTTGTGCATCTAATTGGATTTAAATACCCAAATGGATTCCAAATCCAACCAAATTAAATATGTGAGTTCCATAACACTTATGTAACATATATAAATTAATTTGGTCCAAGAAAAAGCCCTTTAAGCCCTTCTGTATGGAGTTGTCGTGTAGCCCTCTTCTGGAGGGCTTCCTCCAACTTCTTCATTCCTTTGGCCCTTTATAATTTCTCCAATGGTCCTATTAATTATTATATCAGTCCTATAACACTTATAGTAGTCTTATAACACTTATAAGACAATAATAATTAATCATGAAATACATTATTTCATTTAGGTCCAATTTACAGAACATTTCTCAAAAGTTTCACGGACAATTTTATTGGATCATAATTAATTAAACTCTTTAATTAATTGTTATCATATTCTCCTCTCTAACTTTATGATAATATCAAATATTATTATCCTTGTCATTTTACCATTTTACCCTTTTCTCTATATGTGTGTGACCTATTGGGTTCCTGTCCATGTTGGTAGTATAATATGTAATTGTGAGTTCTATTCAAAAACTCACATGATTTAAACTCCTTTAAATCATTTCATCAATCTCTATTGATATTTTGATACATCATTATACAAGTCATGATTGGCCTCTAGCTAGGCATCATGACTACCCAAATGTCAGGAAAGTCATGTGGTTTGACTGTACCCTTCCATAGAAATAGTTACTGTGCAATTACTCCTTTCATCACTCTTATCTCAATTAGATTCTGAGTATGGATTTCTGTCAACTCATATAAATCTAATTACGTATGTTCTATTAATTTAACCGTTGTTCCTAAAATGCCCTTCATGGATCTCCATCCATCTCGGCATATTACTCTGGCCAGAGATTCTCTGAACAAGGCAATTATAGAATCATGCGAGATAACTTCCCTTGTTAAATCTGGAATGGTGAATCCTTTGTCAATCACTCAACTATCTTCAAGTAGGTCATGATATACCCAATCTCCTAACTATGTTCACTCCCAGTTGGAAGTAATCAGTTATGGAGTCAAAGTATACCACTTGCTACTTAAGATAACTTTGGTGATCTCAAGTCTAAGGATACTTACACAACCGATATGAAGAGATTCCTCACTGACATGGATTTAATATCCATATGAGGATTCTCTTTGCAGGTCTCCAATGAACTTGTTCTTCTAACAAGCATCCATATGTTAGCTTTGATTATCATCCATAATCACAATTATGAGAACCATTGCTTGAACCATTCAAGAAGCATAACATGTGCTAGTCTGTCCGAATTAACAATGTCCTATCTTGTTAATTCTATGACTAGGGATATTTAGATATTAACACATTTGCATGCGATAGACATCTCACATCATGAACACCTTCATGATTGCCTTTGCACTGTGTCTATAATATCTAGGAAATCATTTATTAATTTAAGATTTACAAACTGATGTATTCAAACACAGCATTAATAAATGAATGATGCCTTTTATTAAGAATATAAAGTTCATACATATGAAAAACATCCCTATTACATGGGCTCTAGGGCATACTCTCTAACATGTTTTTCATATGTATGAAATTTATATTCTTAATAAAAGGCATCATTCATTTATTAATGCTATGTTTGAATACATCAGTTTGTAAATCTTAAATTAATAAATGAAGTCCTAGATATTATAAACACAGTGCAAAGGCAATCATGAAGGTATTCATGATGTGAGATGTCTATCGCATGCAAATGTGTTAATATCTAAATATCCCTAGTCATAGAATTAACAAGATAGGACATTGTTAATTCGGACAGACTAGCACATGTTATGCTTCTTGAATGGTTCAAGCAGTGGTTCTCATAACTGTGATTATGGATGATAATCAAAGCTAACATGTGGATGCTTGTTAGAGGAACAAGTTCATTAGAGACCTGCAAAGAGAATCCTCATATGGATATTAAATCTATATCAGTGAGGAATCTCTTCATAGCGGTTGTGCAAGTATCCTTAGACTTGAGATCACCAAAGTTATCTTAAGTAGTAAGTGGTATACTTTGACTCCATAACTGATTACTTCCAACTGGGAGTGAACATAGTTAGGAGATTGGGTATGTCATGACTTACTTGAAGATAGTTGAGTGATTGACAAAGGATTCACCATCCCAGATTTAACAAGGGAAGTTATCTCGCATGATTCTATAATTGCCTTTTTCAGAGAATCTCTGGCCAAAGTAATATGCCGAGATGGATGGAGATCCATGAAGGGCATTTTAGGAACAATGGTTAAATTAATAGAACATACATAATTAGATTTATATGATTTGACAGAAATCCATACTCAGAATCTAATTGGAGAAGAATGGTGAAATGAGTAATTGCACGGTAACTGTTTCTATGGAAGGGGACAGTCAAACCACATGACTTTCCTAACATTTGGGTAGTCATGATGCCTAGCTAGAGGCCAATCATGACTTGTATAATGATGTATCAAAATATCAATAGAGATTGATAAAATGATTTAAAGGAGTTTAAATCATGTGAGTTTTTGAATAGAACTCACAATTACATATTATACTACCAACATGGACAGGAACCCAATAGGTCACACACATATAGAGAAAAGGATAAAATGGTAAAATGACAAGGATAATAATATTTGATATTATTATAAAGGTAGAGAGGAGAATATGATAATAATTAATTAAAGAGTTTAATTAATTATGATCAAATAAAATTATCCGCGGAACTTTTGAGAAATGTTCTGTAAATTGGACCTAAATGAAATAACGAATTTCATGATTAATTATTATTGTCTTATAAGTGTTATAAGACTACTATAAGTGTTATAGGACTGATATAATAATTAATAGGACCATTGAAGAAATTATAAAGGGCCAAAGGAATGAAGAAGTTGGAGGAAGCCTTCCAGAAGAGGGCTACACGCCAACTCCATACAGAAGGGCTTAGAGGGCTTTTTCTTGGACCAAATTAATTTATATATGTTACATAAGTGTTATGGAACTCACATATTTAATTTGGTTGGATTTGGAATCCATTTGGGTTTTTAAATCCAATTAGATGCACAAAGGGCCTAGTTTATGGATTTTGTGCATGGTCTTTTATGAAAAGATTTAATTTGGATTTAATTAAGCCCAAATAATTATAATTAATTCTAGAGGCCCAATTAATAATTCTCCAGCAATTTTAAAGAGCCCAATCTCATTAAGGAGTTGGAATTTTAACCTAACTATAAAAGGCCAACTAATAAGAATTAGGGTTAAGTGATTAAAACAAAAGGAAAGTCTTTTCTCTTAATTCTCTCTCCCTTTTTACACCAACTCCTAAGCTAGCTCTTGGGAATTTTGGCCAGCCCTAGTTAAAGACCAATTTTTTGGTTCAATTTATCCCTCTCTAGTGTGGATTACTCATTGGAGGTGTTCGATTTTGGACACTGTAGTTTGCGACAATCCGGTGCGAAGTAAAATCAACTGTTCAACAAAAATCAAAGGTGATTTTTCTTATTCTCATATAGTTATATTGTGTATTCATGGCAAGATCAGATCTAATGGTTAAAAAATTTAAAATTCTGCTCATGTATGTGATGCATGTAACCGTTAAAATCCAACAATTATACCATTAGACTCATTTAAATTTGTACTTTCTAATGGTGAAGAAATATTTTTGGAAGTTCTGAGTGGCACTATTCAACCCAGTTTCAGCCCGATGTCACTGTTTAGGGTCCGAAAAATCTTATTCACAAAAAATAAAATTTTGGGCTATTACATCTACAATAACCATAGATACCATGTTGATAATATACATAACCTGATTACCTATCCTTTGTATCCAATATTGAAGAATATGTCAAGTTTGTATGTTATAATCTCATGTATAGATCTCAAGGTCAAAAATCAAACATGTGATATGTATAATTACATACCCACTATTTCCATCATAAGTACTATTATACTTTACAAAATTTAGGTTTGCCCCGTAAATTTTGCATTACAACATTTCCTTATACAAAATATCATGTACATACACAAAAGCAAAAAATATAGGACTTATACTACCAACCTCTTCCTAAGTATTGCACTGGCCTTCCTACTACAAATCATGTCCCTAAAGAAGAGTCCTGGCTTGGGTACTTACATGGACAAATACCCATGCTAAGCTATAAAATATAGTGGAAAATAATTAATTTAAACAAGCACTCGCAGTGGTCGTTCCCAAGCACACAAGCACAAAGAAACTATATCAATTAATCAAATGAATATCGCCATGACAATTTCCTATTTGAGTCCAATCATATAATATATGATCTATTAATATACAATTTATCTCTTTATCATTTTCTATAGTTGCCTTCTTTAGGTCTTGTGGGTTTGGATAATGGGTGAGATGGATACTCCAAGGTTTAATCATATGGATACCATAGCCGTAGGTATCAATCCTATGGATACCCGAAGGTATCTGACATGTAGACCTAAATAGGTTTAAGGCTAAGGTTCCAAACAAGGATAGACTATGGACTCAAATGGGGTTAGAACTATGGCAACTTCAATTGTACCCTATAAACATCCTTATCTATCCATAACAAAGCTCAAAATGCAAGCATCAAATCATTTTTCACATTGTCCCATTCATTGTGTCCAATTCATCACATAGTACATTTATGTACATGCAAGCGCCAACAAATAATCATATTAATGTAGCAGTGATCATAAGTTCATATTCTTATGATTATAAACATTTATATACTTATGCATCATTTTATTGGAGCATCTTTAATTATATATATTCACATATATTTATGCATGTTTAAGTATATATACCCTCATTTGTACTCTTATATTCTAGTTACATTAGTATACATACATAAGGTTGATATGTAGATCTAATAGTGGTACAAACTAACTCATATACATATGGTTTCTCATGTTTAGGTTCATTTTTATAATCATATTTCAATATTATATCATGTGTTACATGTACTTCATTGCACATTATACCCTTCTTTACACATTTAAAGTGCTCTAAAAGTGTTCGAGGAAGTTCGGTTAAGTTTTGATAACGTTTTAGGGCCTAAAAGTCATGTATAGGCCGAAATGGGGAGTGACCCAGCTGGGACAAGATCACCTTGGTTAGTTTGGTTGTGTTATGGTCGGCCCAAAATGCTTTGACCCAGATAGGTCAATTGATTGGCTCAATCGGGTTGATTCAAGGTCCTAGTTTTTCAATAGATAGCTTTTTTGTTCTAAATTTTATAGGGTTTTTTGGCATAGTAAACATGATTTATAGGAAAAGTGGTCTTCTAAAATGTTATTCTCCTATGTATTTATTTTCTAAATCATTAAAATTCAAGCCATTTAAAATTCTAAATATTGATATATTCATAAAATAGTACACATTGCTCCCAATGACAGGCCAGCAAACCTTACTACATTTCAATCTTGTTTTTAAAAGTCTTATTAGCAAGATCAGTTTTTGACCTCTTCATACAAAATTTAGGTATATGTGTCTGGTTTATTCTTTAATTTTAATTACTCAATTTGGATATGCACAACACAACATGGACTCAAAGCTATCCTATTGGGACAAGTAAACCTTATGATAGAATTCTCCTATCTCAAGAATACTTACTATATTCCATCTCCCATGCACATCCAAGCATTATAGCAATATTTACACATCGTTGAAATATCTAATATACCATTTCTAATTATTTTACATAGGGGGCAAGCACATGTAATAATATTAAACGTTCCCATATGTCTTTGATGCAACCAAAAGCACCCTTCAACTCTTTTCAACTTCTTTATCTTTCTTCATGCTGAATTCTCCTTCTACATTAAAAAAAAATCACATATATAAACATTTATTTACTCTATTAATTTTAGTCCCTAACATATGGAATAATAGAGAAGTGAAAGAGAGAGAATTATTACCTTAAAAATGTTTAAACCCTTAATTCTCTCTCCTCTCAAGATATATAGCTAAATTTATGGTATTTTTAGTGATGGAAATGGCTGGAATTTTAGGGAAATTGGCTGTATTTGGACCCTAGGGGGGCCATCCATCACTTCCCCCTTTTATTTATTGGCTTTTCATGTATTCTCACACAACTTCTGGAGTAGGCAAGGTGGCCTCATCTTATTGGTCCACTTATGTGTCTTAGGAGAGTTCTATCTTGCTTCCTGAGTCTTTTTAATTTCTCAATTCCACCCCAAATACATTCCTTCTTTTTAATTTAATCCCTACACTATGCCTTTTTAATTATACATGTGTATTCCTTGAATTTAAATTACCATAATGCCCCCTATCTTTTAAAGTAATTCCCTCTAAGTCCCATCGCACAATTTATTAAGTAACCACGCATGTTCAATTCCAATACCACTTAAACATCTGCATATTCTATTCTCTTAGGGCATATATTAAGGCATCATAATTTAATTTAAGGTTAGAAATACTTCCAACTATTTATCAATTTTAGACTTGGCTCATTATTTATATCTACCATTAAATGGTGAAATCGACATTATGTGTAAGAAAATTGAATATTAGGCCATTATTGGGAAGCCAAACACTCATTTCAATTCTTACAACAGTAAGTCGATGAAGCTTATCTCACCCTTGCACCATTACTGACACAGAGTTATGACTTCTTCAATCTTTATTCGGATAGCTTAACCCCAGTAATGTGACATCATCCAATTTATTTTTCTTATATGCCATAGAGAGAGGCATAGGGGTAAATGTTTTCCCGTGGGCATGCAAGCAACTGAAGAAAGCTACTACTAGTTCTAAGAAAAAGATATAATTTAAGGGTTGAATGCAGTAATCATAAGAGCACTCTGATGTGAGTTGATTTATGTATATTTTATGAATGTATATATCTAGTAAATGTTTAGTTTAAGCTAGGTTTTCATGTGAAACATGATGCTTTTATGTGTTTTGTGTTGTAAGTGTGTGTAGGGAGTAAAGGGACAAGAGCTAAAGAAAAAAGAAAGAAATCAAACAAAATGAAAAAGTTTCCATTGCGAGCGTGGAAGGATTCGCGAGCGCGACACAACAAGGCTTGAAAGAAGGAGGTCAACACAAGGAGAAAAAGTCAAAACAAATAGTGTGTGCTCTGTCACAAGCACGACATCTTCGCGGGCATGACAGGACGGGCAACTTTGATGGTTATTTCTGAAAAGACACTGGAAGATTCATGACTTTATAGCAAGGGTTGCCTATTTCTGCTGGGACATTTCTAAAGGACACAATTGTTGGAATCAAAAGATATAAATTGACACAAGAAAGTAGTTAAGAAGAGAGAGAGAAATTAAAAAAAATAAGAACAATCAGTCTATTTTTACATTTTAACTTAGTATTTTAAAGAGGAAGACAATCAAGAAGAAGATTATCTACTTAAAGATTGGAAAAGGGTTGAGAGATTTCTTTTACTATCTCTTATCATTTACTTCTTCTTGTAAATAGAAACTTATATGTTCTTTGTGAACTTGAACAATGTTATCTATGTTTTTTATGTTATTACTAATATATATGATCTTAATTGTAGAATTCTTTGTTAGTACTTTATGGGTGATTATTAGAAGTGAGAATATGATTGAGAGATGTGTTCTTTTTTTAAACTAATAAAAATTCATTATTTAAATATTGTGTGAGAGATTAGGATATTGAGATAATTACTATAGGTTTGTTTTTAATCTTAAAATAAGTATGTGTATTAACTAACCATTAATAAGAGTTAAGAAGTTAGAAATATATATGCACATTTTAAGAACAACTAATTCAGTTTAAAAGAATGAATTAGGACATTAATCCAACTTGGTTTGCAATTTAAGATTAAGGATTTAGGTAAAAGAACAAATTCAAGTTTAATGTATAACTTAAAGTATAAATCCTTGATTGTCTTCTTTGATTAATAATAAAATAGGTGTAATTAGTATATTTAGGTTTGGTATAGATTTTAGTTAATTTAATAACCTAACTTATGAATGTTGTAAACAAGATAAAGGATTAAGTAATAGTGCATAACCATTCATCCTTTTCCTCTTGGGAACGATATCTAATTAAGTACTATAATCAGTGAACCGTGCGCTTGCATATTTACCACTAACAAGTTTTTGGCACCGTTGCGGGGGAATTTGGAGATGTTTTGTGTTGATTGTCATTATAATGCTTGATTCAAGACTTTGGATTACAGGATTTGATTGGTTTTTGTATGATTGTTTTCTTTTACAGATTTAAGAGTTCGAGTGTATGCCTAAGACAAAGAGTTCTCAAGAAGAACTTGAATGCTTAAATTCGGAGATAGAGAGATTTTTATTGAGTAACCAAAAATAGAAGAAGAAGACTAGGAGACCAACCATGGCCGAAGATAATCCTCCTCGCTTGATGGACTATGCTATGCCTGCCTTGAGTGGTACACAATAAGGAGTAGTAAGACCTATGGTAAATGTTAATCAGTTTGAGATAAAACCTTCTCTTTTACAAATGGTTTAAAATAGTATTCAATTTTATGGATTGCCAAATGAGGATCCTATTGCTCATTTAGAAAATTTCCTTGAAATTTGTGACACTTTTAAAATAAATGGAGTTTCTGCGGATGCAATTAAGCTTCGAGTTTTTCCTTTTGCAATGAAGGATAAGGCAAAAGCTTGGTTAAACTCGTTGGTTAGAGGTTCGATCACCACTTCGGATCAATTGGCCCAAGCATTTCTTTCTAAGTATTTTCCATTGGCTATGACTACTAAAATTATTAAAGAGATTACTACTTTTATGCAACACGATAATGAATCTTTGCATGAAGCATGGGAAAGGTTTAAGGAATTGCAGTAGAGTTGCCCCCATCACAATCTACCAAAAGAGTTGCTTATGCAAACATTTTACAATGGTGTCAATCCCGCCACTAGAGGGACCATTGATGCAGCTATAGGAGAATCTCTTATGAAGAAGACTACTGATGCAGCTTTTGAGTTGCTAGAGGAAATGTCAATAAATAATTGTATATGGCCTATGAAAGGAGCTAAGGTATCACCACCTTCTCTTACTAAGGGAGTCCATTCTATAGATTCAATTGTAGCTTTGCAAGCCTAAGTTGCTGCACTGACACATAAAATATATAATTTGAGGATAGGAGGAGCCCCACCACATGGTTGTACCCTTTGTGGTCAATAAGGTCATTTGAGTGAGAGTTATGGGATAGGTTTGGTTAGTACAGAGGAACAAGTGAGCATTGTGCAAGGATAAGGGCGTGGAACCCGTATTCCAACACTTATAACCCTGGTTGGCGAAACCATCCTAACTTTTCTTGGGGTAGTGGGCAAAATGGAGGAACCATCGATTTTCAACTGGGGGCAAGATAGATTTAGTTCATTAGAGGTCAAAATGGATAGGTTCTTAAAAGGTGTTAATTTCAAGCTTAATTCTCAAGATGAAAATTATAAAAGGTTAGAGGCTAAGTTTGATCAAATAGCGAAAAACCAATCATCATCCATCCATAACTTAGAAGTGCAAATGAGTCACTTGGCAAGTACACTACCTTTGAGACTTCAAGGATGTCTACCAAGCAACATGGAGTATAATCCACGAGAGCAGTTAAATGTTAAATCCCTCAGGTCAGGTAAGTCATAAGTCAATAATATTTTAGCTAATAAGGATGGAGTTTTGTAAGAAATAAAGGAGGAAGATGAAGCTCCTATCACGAGCGTGATAGAAAGGAATCTGAACAATGTCACAAATGCAATAGATCCTGCGAGCATGATTGATAGAGGTTCTAAAGGTAACATCTATCAACCGTGTCTGCTATTTCCATAACATTTGAAGTAGAAAGATATAGATAAGCAATTTTTTAGATAAACTGAAGAATTTGCATATTAATTTATCCTTTATTGAGGAAATTACCCAAGTACCCAATTATGCTAAATTTTTGAAGGATTTAATTTCTAAGAAAAGAAATTGGGAAAATGTTGCCACTATTGCTTTGACTGAGGATTGTAGTTCAATTATCACTAATAACTTACCAACCAAATCGAAAGATCCTAGTCGCTTTACTATTCCATGTACTTTAGGGAATATAAAGTTTCCTAGGTGTCCTTGTGACTTAGGGGCTACTATCAACCTTATGCCATTATCAATCTTTAAGAAATTGGGTTTAAAAGATGTGAAATCAACTTTTATGGTGTTACAGCTTGCTAACCAGTCTTTAAAGAAACCATATGGTATTATTAAGGATGTTTTGGTCAAGGTTGATAAGTTTATATTGCCTGCTGATTTTGTGATCTTAGACTTTGCTTATAATGTTAATTTCTCATTAATTTTCGGTAGACCTTTTATGAATACCGGTAGAGCTTTAGTTGATGTGTTGGAAGGTAAATTAATCCTAAGAGTAGGGACTGATAGTGTAGAGTATCATATGGACAAAGCACTAAAATACCCTATAGAAGATAATGTGTGCATGAAAGATAATATGTTATTACAAATGGTGAAGGAAAGAATTAGAAGTATAGGATGGCAGATTTCTGATTTAAGGGGAATTAATTAGCCCAACTATGGTTATGCAAAGAATACATATGGAAGAGGGCTATAAACCTAAGGCTAATAGGCAAAGAAGGTTAAATCCAAACATGAAGGAAGTTATCAAAAAGGAAGTAATTAAATTGTTGGATGCTAGTATCATTTACCCTATTTTGGATAGTGAATGAGTTAGTCCTATTCAATGTGTGCAAAAGAAGGGTGGCATGACCGTAATAAGAAATGAGAGTGGGGATTTGATTCCTACTAGAACCACCACGGGGTGAAGGGTATGCATTGACTATAGAAAATTAAATGCGGCCATTAAAAAGGATTATTTTTCTTTACCATTTTTAGATCAAATGTTAGAAATGATTGCTAGTCATTCTCATTATTGTTTTCTTAATGGTTTCTCGGGTTATTTCCAAATTTATATTTATCCTAGTGACCAAGAGAAGACTACTTTGACCTGCCCTTATGGTACTTTTGTATATAGGAGGATGCCCTTTGGGTTGTGTAATGCATCTGCAACTTTTCAAAGGTGTATGAATTCCATTTTTAGGGATATGATTGAGGAGATTATGGATGTATTCATGGATGATTTCTCTATTTATGGAGATTCGTTTAACCTTTACTTGCATAACCTAGATAAAGTTTTGGCTAGATGTGAGGTGACAAACTTAGTGCTAAATTGGGAAAAATGCCATTTTATGGTTGAAGAAGGGATTGTATTAGGACAAAACATTTCAAGGAAAAGGATTGAAGTAGATAGGGCTAAGATCGCGTTGATTGAGAAATTACCTCCACCTACTTCATTAAAGGGTGTGAGGTCATTTTTGGGACATGATGGTTTTTATATAAGGTTTATTAAGGATTTTTCTTTAATTACAAAGCCATTGATAAATCTTTTAATTAAAGATGTTCATTTTAATTTTGATGATGCATGTTTAGTAACTTTTGAAAAATTAAAGAAAGCTCTTATAAGTGCACCTATTATAACTTCACCGGATTGAAACTTGCCTTTTGAAATCATGTGTGATGCAAGTGACCTAGCCGTAGGATATGTTTTAGGTCAATGTAAACATAAGAAATTGCATGTCATTTAATATGATAGTCATACTCTTTCAGGTCCTTAATTGAATTATACAACTACAGAAAAAGAGATGTTAGCTGTTTCTTTTGCATGTGATAAATATAGATCATACTTGTTGGGATCTAAGGTTATTATTTTTATTGATCATACAACTTTCAGGTATTTGTTTGCTAAGAAGGATGCTAAGCCTATGTTAATTCGCTAGGTTCTCTTATTGCAAGAATTTGACATAGAAATTCGTGATAAAAATGGTAGTGAGAACTTAGTGGTTGACCACTTATCGAGATTAGAGAATGAGGATGGACCTATAGGTGATGATGATGAAATACATGAAGAATTTCCTGATGAGTCCGTAATGTTAGTTAATCATCTTAATACTCTATAGTATGCGAACTATGCTAATTTCATTGTCGTAGGAGTTATGCCTTATGGTTTGTCTTCTCAACAAAGGAAGAAGTTCTTTTATGATATTAAACACTATCTATGGGAGGAGCCTTATTTGTTCAAGCTTCGTGGAGATAGAGTTTTACATTGATGTGTAGGTGAGAATGAATATCTTGAAATTTTAACTCATTGCCATTCATCTTTGTATGCAGGGCATAATGGTAGTGGGAAGATGGCGGCTCGTGTTCTTGAATGCAGATTCTATTGGCCAACATTGTTTCAAGATTCCAAGAAGTTTGTGGCCCAATATGATAAGTGCCTAAGGACATGAAATTTAGGTAAGGGAGATGAAATGCCTTTAACAAATATTTTGGAAGTAGAGGTCTTTGATGTATGGGGAATAGATTTTATAGGTCTTTTCCCTGTATAATTTGGCCAAAACTATATCTTAGTTGGAGTAGATTATGTATCCAAAGGGGTAGAAGCCAAGGCTATCCCAACCAATGATTCCAAGGTAGTTGTTAAGTTCTTAAAGAAATTATTTTCAAGGTTTGGAGTGCCTTGTGCGATCATAAGTGATGGAGGAACACATTTCATAAATCGATCTTTTGAGTCGTTGTTGCATAAATATGGGATGCATCATAGGGTGACCACACCTTATCATCCACAATCAAGTGGCCAAGTAGAGATCTCTAATAGGTAATTAAAATGGATTTTGGAGAAGAGTGACTATGGTTCACATAAGGATTGGGCACATAAGTTGGATGATGCACTTTAGGCATATAAGATAGCTTTTAAAACACCTATCGGCAGACTCCATATAGGTTAGTGTATGGTAAAGCATGTCATTTGCCTGTTAAGTTTGAGCATAAAGCTTATTGGGCTATTAAAGCTTTAAATTTTGATTTTAAACAAGCTTGCATGCATATATGTTTGCAATTGAATGAATTAGATGAGTTACATCTTAGTGCTTATAAGAATGCTAGGATTTATAAAGAAAGGACGAAGAAGTGGCATGATGCTCATATTAAATATAAGAGTTTTAAAGTAGGGATAAAGTACTTCTTTTAATTCTAAATTAAGGTTATTCCCAAAAAAATTATGATCTCGTTGGAGTAGGCCATTTATTGTAACTCAAGTATTTGACCATGGGTACTTAGAGCTAAAAAATGATATTGGTGAACTATTCAAAGCTAATGGTCAAAGGTGCAAGGTGTATTTGGAGAGTAATTTTCCTACTCGAGAGGTTTCCTTTGTTTATCTTAATGAGGTTGAAGTTGAATCTTTTAGTAGAACTTAGTAAATCTTTCTATCTATTTTTGTATTTATTTTATTTATATATGTACTTTGATTTTATTTTATTTTTATTGTTGTTTTTTGTTTAAATTTTGAGTAGTCTAGTGCTTTGTATGATTCTTGATGTCATAATGTAGCAATTTTCAATTTTTGTTCCTTTTTTGTTCTCAAGGGTTTTCAAAAATTAGTATCTGTTGTGAGCGCGACTTAGTAGGGAAATTTTATAGGTTAGTTCTATTGCGAGTACAACCTGTATCGCGAACACGATGCTTAGTTGAATGGCTATCTATTGCGAGCACAACGGTTGTCACGGGTGCGACAAGACGCGAATTTTAAATTTTTGGGCAGTTGCCAACAATTGCAAACATTTAAAACTACCCTATAAATAACTTTTGAAACCCTAAAATGACATTTTCAGTAGTTTCCACCCCTATTTTTCAAAATCCTCTCAATTTTTCTTTTCCCTTCATCTTTTATCTCTAGATTATCTCACTTTGTGTTGACATTTTTTCAAGTTTTTCAGTTTTCATTTATTCCTTTGTGAGTTTGCACACTCATTGTTGGCATTTAAATGGTGAGAGTGAAGAATTGATGGAATATAACATGGCATATACATGATGATCACGCAGCGGAAAAATAATAAAATTGATCATACATACTACGCAATCCATAATAAGAATCGAAAACATACAATTTTAGGGTTTTGAAACTTACAATCTTAGATGCACTTTAAATCTTGATTTTGATGATGACCAGCAAATGGGATGAACTTATATGCTTTAGATCTTGATCACCAATGCCAAAGAAATAGCCTTTACGTCACTCCTCTCTATGTTCACACACATAATTGCAAGGAAGGCTTAAAACTTAGAGTTCTAGCTCCAATCTTTGTGTATATGGCAATGGGTATTAATATAAAGACACAAGACCTGATCTTGTTCTTCCTAAGGTTGCTTAAATACTACCCAAAATCCAAGAGAAGAAGGAAGAGTCCTTTCCCCTTGAGAGTGGCGGCTTAGAGACAGAAAAACTTAACAAGGTCAAATAGAATTAACTTATTTATATCACTAGATTAGGAAAGCATTATGTTTGCTAAAATCTCTTAGAATTAGGTCTTATTCAGCCTCCATCACTTCCTAATCAATTGACTTAAATTAGTTCAAATTCTATTTAATTTTAAATTTAAATTAATTTAAAATGGCATAAGACATTTAATAAAAAAACTACCACTTAATTAGGATATACACATGTGCCAAAATTCACAATTATTTTATCTTTGAATTTCGGCCAATCTCTCTCCTATTTAAGTATTTTATTTTGATTTAAATGCTATTAAGCTTTAATACTCAATTAACTTAATTAATCCAAGATAATTAATTAATTGAAATTAATCCTTATGGGCCGAATTTCTCTCACTCATGGACCAAGGTCCATTTAGCAATTTTAATACCCATTACATACATTAATTTGACTTTAATTAAAAGCCCAAATTAATGTCCAATACTTTATTTAAATATTTTAAGCCCAATGCTTTATGTGCGATCCTATAGGTCCATTTAATATTTGCAATGAATTAATGAAGTAATTCAAAGGCTATATATATTTGCTAGCAAGATATTATAGCATTCCAAATTAAATGAAAATGTAAATGGCATTTAGTGATCTAATGTAATTTTGCATAGTCCCTTACCTTTAAATATCATAATTAATATAAGGCATGGAATTAGTCATCCTTATATATATATTAAGTCCTTTCTTGATACTCCAGTGACACTGAACTCTCAGATAAATAATGATTACTCATTATTTCATCTCGATATGGCCATACACTTATCAGTTCACTAATCGAGTGGCCGATGATATTTTCTCTCTTATTGAGAGGGGTAATCCCTTCACTTCCATCATGCTCTCTAACATGGATCAGTGCATACCCAAGCATACCCATACTTGTCACCCTGTTACGAGCACATTAGTTGTATGTCAAAGTACACAGTAATTCATAAAGAGTTTCATAGAGATTTTAGGTCTAAGAATTCAGATTCAAAACTTACATAAGAGAAACACTTATGACTTTTACCATGTAGTTTTCTCATGAACGGATCGAATCCAAATACCATGTTCTAAACATGTGTCTATGATCTCTGATTGACACTCTTATCCTTATGATCTATAAGACAGAACTCAACTTATTAGAGAGAGTATACTAGCCTTAATTCATTTTTTATTCCCATTACAATGACTGACTAAGGATATTCAGGATGAAGTCTCTATTGTTTCAAGGTCTTACAACCATGTGCCTCGCACATGATAACTTAAACTGATACAACATTCTTGGATAGTTCTATCAATTGATATGCACAGGAATATAATAGATAAAACAAATGCCTCATTTATTAAATTAAATGCTTTATAACAATGTATTAGGGCTAGGGCTTACACTAACAATCTCCCACTAGCACTAGTCCCAATTGGGCATAACCCTATGACCGAATGCTCTCAAATGAGCTTCGTACAGATTTGGATGCAATTGTTTTGTCAAAGGATCTGCTACATTGTCTTCACTTGCTATCTTGCTAACCTTGACATTCCGATGATCAATGATCTCTCTGATCAAGTGGTACCTGCTGAGTATGTGTTTGGATTTCTGGTGTAACCGGGGCTTTTTAGCCTGTACGATGGTCCCGTTGTTGTCACAAAAAATTTTTAAAGGATCTAGGATGCTTCAGACCACTCCTAATCTAGAAATGAAATTTCTAATCCAAACAGCCTTTTTTTGCAGCCTCACTCGCTGCAATATACTCAGATTATGTAGTTAAGTCAGCAATGGTCTCTTGCTTTAAGCTTCTCCAGCGGACAGCACTACCATTCAAATCAAAAACAAACCCAGATTACAATCTTAAATCCTAAGTGCTGGTCTGAAAAGCAGCATCGGCATAACCTTGTATGACGAGCTCTTCTTGACCACCATACACCAAGAAGTGATCCTTAGTCCTTCGTAGGTACTTTAGAATCCCCTTTACAGTAGAACAGTGCTTCTCACCAGGGTCTTGCTGAAACCTACTGGTTATACTCAGTGCATGACCAACATCCAACCTAGTATATATGTAACATAGCGTTCATGATAGATCCAATAATAGATGCATATGGGATTCTACTCATGTTGTCCCTTTCCTCTTTGGTTTTAGGGCTCTGTTCTTTAGTTAAACGAACTCCCAAATCCAAAGGTATGTACCCTTTCTTTGAGTCTCCCATGCTAAAATGCTTTAGTACTTTATCTATGTACTTTTCTTGACTTAGTCCCAAAAGCCGATTTGATCTATCTCTATAGATTCGAATACCAAGTATTGTCTCAGCTTCACCTAAGTCTTTCATTTAGAAATACTTCCCCAACCATTGCTTAACCTTTTGCAATGTTGGAATGTCATTCTCAATGAGAAGGATGTCGTCCACATATAGGACTACAAATACTATTATGCTCCTACTAACCTTCGTGTACACACAAGGCTCATCTTAATTCTTGACGAAGTCAAATTCTTTGACTGCCTCATCAAAACGAAGATTCCAACTTCGGGATGCTTGCTTTAATCCATAAATGGATTTTTGAAGCTTGTAAACCTTATTAGGATGCTTGGAATTGACAAAACCCTCAAGCTGTGTCATATAAACATCCTCAAGTAAATTTCTATTGAGGAAAGCAGTTTTGACATCCATTTACCATATCTCATAATCATGATATGTAGCTACGGCAAGCAAGATCCTAATGGACTTGAGCATGAATACAGGCAAAAAGGTCTCATCATAGTCTACACCATGAGTTTGCCGAAATCCTTTTGCTACTAGCCTACCTTTGTAGGTCTTATTAGCTTTGAGTTTAAATAGCCACTTATATTCAATTACCTTAGCACCTTCTGGTGGATTAACCAAGGTCCAAACCTGATTATCGTACATTGTTGCATCTCGAATTTCATGGCTTCAAGCCAATTTTTCGAGTCTGGGCTATCAATAACTTCTCAGAAAGTAGTAGGATTCTCACGATCTACTAATTCAATAATGTTACTATTGCTAATTAGAAATCCGTATCTCTCAAGCTCCTAACGTACCCTACTAGACCTTATAGGTTCTTGTGCAATGGGTTTTTATTCCACAACTATTTATGAACTTGATCCTATTTCTAACCCATCCTCTATAGGAGTTTGTGGTGCTTGAATTTCTCCAAGTTCTACTTTACTCCCACTGTCTTTCTTGAGAAGGAACTCATTTTCCAAGAAAATAGCCTTGCGAGCAACAAATACTTTGTTCTCGGATTGTGAGTAAAAGTAGTATCTCTTTGTTTCTTTGGGATAACCCACAAACAAGCAGACAGTGGATTTGGACTCTAGTTTATCATATGTTAATTTCTTAACATGTGCTTCACAGCCCCAAATCCTAAGAAATGACATATTGGGTTCTTTCCCAGTCCATACTTCATATGGTGTCTTCTCAACTACTTTAGTTGGAGTACGATTTAGTAGAAATGCAGCAGTTTCTAATGCATAACCCCAAAAAGAGACAGAAAGATTTGTTTGACTCATTATTGATCGAACCATATCCAACAGAGTTTGATTTCTCCTTTTAGATACACCATTCCATTGTGGTGTTCTAGGAGTAGTGAGCTGTGAAATAATACCACGCTCCTTCAAATGACTATCAAACTCTTGGCTTAAGTATTTACCACCTCGATTTGATCGAATGGATTTTATACTTTTTCCAAGTTATTTTTCTACTTCGTTCTTAAACTCTTTGAATTTCTTAAAATTTTCAGACTTGCACTTCATTAGATAGACGTAGCCATATCTACTGAAGTCATTTGTGAAAGTCACGAAGTAGCTAAAACCACCTCTACCTTGTGTACTTAATTGTCCAAATACATCGGTATGTATTAGTTCCAATAAGTCATTAGTCCTCTCACCTTTCTTGTTAAAAATACTTTTTGTCATTTTACCATGCAAACATAGCTCGCATGTGTCTTAAGATTCCAAGTCGAATAACCCAAGAACTCTATATTTGTGGAGTCTTGAAATGCATTTTTCATTTGCATGCCCTAAATGACAATGCCAGAAGTAAGTAGGGTTCAATTCATTTGATTTAACCCTCTTTGTATTAATGTTGTATATGGACTCTTTGTTTTGTAGATCAAGGATATAAAGGCCATTTTGCAATATGGCATTGCCATATGAAATGCCTTGGCGACGAATACGAACATTGCCATTATTAATAACAAAATCAAATCAATCCAAATCCAAAACAAGAAACTGAAATAATGTTTCTACTCATAGCAGGCACATAATAACAATTTTTCAAATCTAAACAAAGTTTGGAAGGTAAATTGAGTTGATAGTCGCCTATATCCATGGCAGCAACTCGTGCTCCATTGCCCACATGAAGGTCCACTTCATTCTTTCCAAGTAACTGCCTATTTCTTAGCCCCCGCACATTTGAATAAATGTGAGAACCAGAAACAGTATCCAATACCCAAGTGGTAGAAATAGAAAGGTTAATTTCAACAACAAAAATACCAGAACTGGATGCCTTGGCTCCATTCTTCTTTTGTTCATCCTTGAAGAGAGCACAATTCTTCCTCTAATGCCTTATCTTGTTGCAGTGGAAGCATGTGCTCTCTCTTTCCTTAAGCTTTTGTGCCTTGGGCTTGGGTTGGGCCTGAGGTGCACTCCCATTTGACTTGAGCCGAGCCAGGTCATACTTGGGTTTTGCCTTTCCCTTTCCCTTTCCCTTAGCGGGTCCCTTCTTAATGCCCCTTGAACCATAAGTACGGGGATTAGTC
Organism: Excoecaria agallocha; assembly: GCA_037975025.1. Classification (NCBI taxonomy): domain Eukaryota; kingdom Viridiplantae; phylum Streptophyta; class Magnoliopsida; order Malpighiales; family Euphorbiaceae; genus Excoecaria; species Excoecaria agallocha. Next base: position 34,744,392 of record CM075815.1, on the reverse strand, counting down.
TTTCGAATGTTCTCTTCAGCATTCTTAAGCATCCCATGAAGCTTGGTGACTATCTTGTTCATTGCATGCATGTTATAATTCATAACAAATGAATCTTAATCATCAGTTAATGAACCCAAGATCAAGTCAGTGGCCAATTCCTTCGGGACTTGTACCTCAAGCTTCTTAAGAGTATCAAGATACCCTTTCATCTTGAGTACATGGGTACTAACAGGATTACCCGCAGTTATCTTACAAGAAATTAAGGCCTTTGTTGTCACGAATCTCTCGTGACGAGCTTGCTTTTGGAACATCTCCTTGAGGTGCACTATGATCGCATAAGCCTCTTAGTCCATGAATTGCTTTTGCAAGTCAGGCACCATAATGGCCAGCATCATATAGGTCAAATCATTGGAGTCACTCTTCTTGGTCTAAAAAAGTTTCCTTTTGAACCGCAGAGGCATTCCTAGCAGGATCTTCGGGCAAGGGTGCATCCAAAACATACAACTTCTTCTCTTGCTTAAGAACAATTCTCAAGTTTTGAGACCAGTCTATGAAATTAGTGCCATTCAGTTTGTCCTTTTCCAGGACCAATAGCAATGAAAAGTTGTTGTTTGAATAAGCCATTTTCAATCTACAATAAAAACTTAGCAAGATTAAATAAGTTCTTATTTATAATCCCACAAACTGAATTAATATCCCTTTAAATAATTCACGTTAGTAATTTAATGTGGGCCAAGATCCACTTTTCACAATAACTTATTTGTCAAGCTGAGCTTGTACACCTAACAAGTTAAGTTACTTAGGTAGGAAAACTCCAATCATGTCTCGTACATGATTCTTGGATCAAATGGGCTAACATCTTAAGATGTTATAGCACAAACCCATTTATTAGTTGCCTAGGTCTGGAAATCCCTTTCCATGTTAAGTCCAACCTACATTCACAACCCATGCCTCACAAAGATAATCGTGTGCATCTAGGACTCCTAGTCTACATGATCGATGATCGATGCCTTGATATGTTTCGAATTAGGAAGGCAACTTTAAGACTTACTATTTTAGGGATCCATTTTATTATGGCTTACATGGCATATGCTTTGTCATCCATTCATATCATACATATATATATAATTGCATAAAGTAAAGCATGACAAACATGGGCCCAAAAATCTACAACTAAGATTCTATACTATTACATAAGAATCTTCGAGTTGGGCTTCTCCACTCCGATAGGCTTCGTCTTGATTCACAAAGTCTGCAAATAAATTCTATACTAAGAAATAAATGAAACTTTTACAATAATACATAATGGCTCGCAAGCCATATTTAATTACAAAAACCTAGGGCCCATGAATGCACCATGCATATCCATTCATCACACAAAACAAGCAAATAAATATACATAACATTCATGGATAAAACAAAGTCCAATTTTAATTAATTTAGCCAAGCCCATTAATAGAAATTGTGTACTTGAACTTTTAAGAGAAGACCCTATGATGGGCATAGGCCGAAGCCCAATGGAATAAATCCTCTTATTGAATAATTTCTCTTAAAAGCCCAAAACACTAACTAGTTAGATTTGTGCCATAAATCAACTCGAGTATAATTTCCAATTTTGCCATTTTTAATTTTATGTCATACAACCCATAAAAATTAAAAATACATATGATATGTTATAACATGAATTAAAACATAAAATCATAAAGAACATATATCATACACGGCATTCATACTTAAACAAACAAACAACAATGAAACTAGTTGTTTAATACTCATATAATGCCACAAAAATGTACAAACACTTAAAATGATTTTATGAGCCATTTAATAATTTAAATAAGGTCATAAAATTTGAGTTAAGGTTTTGTTCAAAGTAGATCTAAATATGTTTTTGCCATTTTAATCAAAACAAAACAAGAAATGTTGATTAAATATGCAATAAACACACACTAGTTATAGTTTTAAGTGATTTTAAAATTAATCAATTAAATTGTCATGGACAAGAATTAAAAATAATTTTAAAATATCTCCAAACCTGTTATTAATCTTTAAAAATCACTTACAAACATTCCAAACACGTTTATACATTTAATTTTTAAAACCAGTTAAATAAACACATATCATGCAAACTAGCACCTAGTTTCAAGATTAACATGTACCATCAGGTATTTATAATCAAATCCGACCATGAATAGCTCTAAGAACATCTTAGGACAGTATATTAACATTTCATAATAATTATAATACCTATCTATTCATTTAAAATCGTTTTTACACCAAAACAATTCAAAAAACTCAAAACAGAAATTTTCAGCATTGCATGTTTTTAAACGAACGATTTTTGAATAAATATTTAATGCATCTAAAGCACTAAAATAAGCATGTTTAGGCTCTGATACAACTGATTTAATATAACATGGCATATACATGATTTTCACGTAGCGAAAAAAATAATAAAATTGATCATACATACCACACAATCCATAACATGAATCGAAAACATGCAATTTTAGGGTTTTGAAACCTACAATCTTAGATGCACTTTAAATATTGATTTTGATGATGACAAGAAAATAGGATGAACTTATATGCTTCAGATCTTGATCACCAATGCTAAAGAAACAGCCTTTACGCCACTCCTCTCTATGTTCACAAACACAATTGTAAGGAAGGCTTAAAACTTAGAATGCCAGCTCTAATCTTTGTGTATATGCAATAGGTATTAATCTAAAGACACAAGGCCTGATCTTTTTATTCCTAAGGTTGTTGAAATGCTGCCAAAAATCCAAGAGAAGAAGGAAGAGTCCTTTCCCCTTGAGAGTAGCAACTTAGAGAGAAAAACTTAACTAGGTCAAATAGAATTAACTTATTTATATCACTAGATTAGGAAAGCTTTATGGTTGCTAAAATCCCTTAGAATTATGTCTTATTTTCAGCCTCCATCACTTCCTAATCAATTGATTTAAATTATTTCAAATTCTATTCAATTTTAAATTCAAATTAATTTAAAATGGCACAAGACATTTAATCAAAAAACTACCACTTAATTAGGATATACACATGTGCCGAAATTCACAATTATTTTATCTTTGAATTTTGGCCAATCTCTCTCCTATTTAAGTGTTTTATTTTGATTTAAATGCTATTAGGCTTTAATACTCAATTAAGTTAATTAATCCAAGATAATTAATTAATTGAAATTAATCCTTATGGGCCGAATTTCTCTCTCTTATGGATCAAGGTCCATTTAGCAATTTTAATGCCCATTACATACATTAATTTGACTTTAATTAAAAGCCCAAATTAATGCCCAATACTTTATTTAAATATTTTAAGCCCAATACTTTATGTGCGATCCTATAGGTCCATTTAATATTGGCAATGAATTAATGAATTAATTCAAAGGCTATATATATTCTCTAGCAAGATATTATAGCATTCCAAACTAAATGAAAATGTAAATGGCATTTAGTGACCTAATGCAATTTTGCATAGTCCCTTACCCTTAAATATCATAATTAATATAAGGCATGAAATTAGTCATCCTTATATATATATTAATTCCTTTCTTGATACTCCAGTGGCACTGAACTCTCAGATAAATAATGATTACTCATTATTTCATCTCGATATGGCCATACACTTCTCAGTTCATTGATCAAGTGGCCGATGATATTTTCTCTCTTATTGAGAGGGGTAATCCCTTCACTCTCTCATGCTTTCTAACATGGATCAGTGCATACCTAAGCATACCCTTACTTGTCATCCTGTTACGAGCACGTTAGGTGTATGTCAAAGTACACAGTAATTCATAAAGAGTTTCATAGAGATTTTAGGTCTAAGAACTCCTATGCAAAACATACACATAAGAAACTCTTATGACTTGTACCATATAGTGTTCTTATGAACGGATCAAATCTAAATACCATGTTCTAAACATGTATCTATGATCTCTAATTGACACTCTTGTCCTTATGATCCGTAAGAAAGAACTCAACTTATCAGAGAGAGTATACTAGCCTTAATTCATTTGTTATTCCCATAATAATGACTGACTAGGGATATTCAAAATAGGTCTTACAACCATGTGCCTCACACATGATAACTTAAACTGAAACAACATTCTTTGATAGTTCTACCAATTGATATGCCCAGGAATACAATAGATAAAACAAATGCCTCATTTATTAAATTAAATGCTTTATAACAATGTCAATGTATTGGGGCTAGGGCTTACAATAACAAGAATTTGGCCAAGAAGGATAAGGGAAAAAGGAAAGCAGATGGGAGATCTTCTCAGGCAGACCATGGACCTACAGTTTATTAAGAAATGTACGATTGCCCATTTCTGATTTCCAATGATGTTGAAGGTTAGAAATTCCAATTTTTTTCTAAGAAAGATTATGTAGGTATGTGGCATGTGGATTTTGCATTGTTAGAAGATTTAGGAATTGACCAAGAGTTTGGCAAGTATATAAAATATATGAAATGGAAGAAGTTTGTCAATATGAAGTTGCCTATTAAAAAGGATTGGGCTGTGGAATTTTTTGTTACATTGTCCTATGTGGATGATAGAAAAGTGAATATGAAATTTAGTCATGAAGGCATTGAATATATCTTTGATTTTAATGAAATGCATGAATGGTTTGGTTTTCCTTTGAATGGAAAAACCTTTGTTCCTCAACAATCTGCTGTTGTTGATGTGTGGAGAAGATTGTCTGGTTTGTCTAACTTCGATAACAAAAATTTTACGAATAGGCCAATTAGAGATAATGTGCTCTTATTGTTTCATAAATTCTTGTGCTATGCCTTATTTGGTAGAGTTAAAAGTAACAAAGTGCAAGCTAAGAATTTATTTTTCATGTCCCTTATGCAATCTAAGAAGGCACCTTGCTCTATAGATTTATTTTTGATTATTTATATCATTCTTCAATTGCTAAGACCAAGAGTGTTGGTATGGGCCATATGGTCACTAGTATTTTATTAGGTTGCTTAGGAAAATTGCAGGGATATAAGCCTGAGGAAAATGAGGTGGTTACCATGATGGATGTTAAATTTTTAAGGAATTTAAGGTTGTTGAAGAGAGGTGGTTATCCCCTTGTTTTCATCTCTTATGAAGAGAGGTGTGGCAGAAATGAAGGAGGTAGGAATTAACCCGTTGATGCAGATGATGTTGATGAGAGTGACAATGAAGAGGAGCATGAGGATGATGATGCTGCTGAATAAGGAGGGAGTTCCTCAGGGTAGCAGCAAGTGTTGGCTAGATTGGACAAGATGGATGAGTCCAATAAGAGTTTAAAGGTCACGGTGTTCAAAATCGAGACAAGCTTATAAGATGTGCACAAGAGCCAAAAAAATCTCAATCAGAAGTTGTTTTCATTCTTTTAAAGGAACATGGAATTCAGCCCCTCTCTACCGGATTCACCTAGTGGAGCTACCTAAGGGCAGTACCTTTACTTTTTTTTGTTTATTTTCATTTTTCATTTCTTGTTGTTTTGTTTATTTGTGATTTGTGTTGGTGTATTTCTTTTGTTTTCTCTTTGTATGCTTGTGTGCTTTATTTTCTTACACAATGGGGACATTGTGTCCTTTAAGTGTGGGGAGGTGCATATATTTTACATGTGTTAGGGTATAGTAATATAATTGCATTGTGTTTTCATTTATGTTGTTTTTATATGCATGTTAGATGATTAGGTTGTTAGTTTGCATTATTTTAAAGTGCTTGTAATTGATGAATATTTGGTAGTGTGGACATAAGACAACTTAATTGACACAAGATTTTTGGTATACTTAGCAAAATTCTTAAGTTTTATCAATTTTTATTTTACTTTGACATCTTTATATGCATAGTGAGGGTTATGATGTGGCAAAGCACTTTAGTATAGGTGCTTTTTAAGTTGTTTATCTTTTCACATGTAAATATGATTATTTTGGTAAATCATTACTTAGAGTAATTTGACCTATAGCTAAGTGAGCTTTTGAAGCCTTTTACATTGATAACTTTCTTTGTATGAGAGCCTTAGTATGCCATATCCTTTAGAACTTATTTTTGGTAAACTTCGACATTACATTTAGTGTGAGTTATGCATGAGAAATTACAAGGGCATTAAAATTTAGCCAATTTTAACTTGCTTAAATAACCAACCCTTTATTGACTTTAGGTGCCCAATTTTGAGCCTTGAACTGATTTTTGTTGTTTAAACACATAATTAGCCTTAATCCAATTTTTGAACAATAAACTTTTCTTTTGGCATCTTTTATATGTGGAGGATTAGGATTACTATGTCATTTGAGGCAACTCTTGTTAAGTGTAAGCATGATGAATAATTAGCTCCCTTTACCTTTTATGAGTCCAATGTTAGAGAAAAAGCTAGTATGTTTTTTGAAAAAAAAAAGAAAAGAGAAAAAGAAAAGCAAGAAGAAAGAAAAGAAAAAGAGAAAAGTGAAGAAATGATCTAAAGAAAAAAAATCTAGCACAATATATGGACAATAATGAGGGAGTTTAGAAAAGTAAGGTTTAGACTTCTTGTTATCATGCAATGTTGTTTTGAGTCTCTTATGATATAATGATCACTTTTTCTCTATACATTATGAGCTACTTAACCAAATATAACCTACCTTTACCTAAGCCAAGTTATAACCTTGAATAAGACCCTTTGATTTCATGCATTTGACTTATGCTTGTAGTGGAGACATTTATTCATTTACAAGCTTATAGTATGCAATGGCATATTAAAGGAAAGAGTGAAACACTAAACCTTAAACATTTGAGTGAGGAATTAATAAAGTGTTTGAGTGAAAGTTGCCTAAGGCAATGTTTTGTATGAAATAGTCTCTACACGTGTTAAGACATTCAATTTCTTGAGTGCTTATATTCTTATGCTTTGCAACTTCCTAATTTTCCAAATGTGCATGGTTGTTGAGTTGAATAGGCAAGGTTATTTCTTGAGAATTTGCAGATTGAGACTAAGATATTTAGAGATGATGGTTGTTACATGATGCTTCTAAATTGTCATCAAATATGAATGCAAGCTCCATTATTGTGTGAATGTGTTGTATGGGTTGTCTTGTGTTGGTTTCTTGCATTTGAGTTTTGCTTGAGGACAAGCAAAGGTTAAGTATAGGGAATTAATGTGAGTTGATTTATGTATATTTATGAATGTTTATGCCTAGTAAATGTTTAGTTTTAGCTAGGTTTTTATATGAAACATGGTGTTTTATATGTTTTGTGTTGTAAGTGTGTGTAGGGAGTAAAGGGACTAAAGATAAAGAAAAGAGGAAGAAACAAAGCAAAATGAAGAAGTTACTATCGCGAGCGCGAAAGGAATCACTAGCACGACACAAGAAGGCTTAAAAGAAGGAGGTCAACACAGGGAGAAAAAGTCAAAACAAATATTGCATGCTCTGTCGCGAGTGTGACATCTTTACAGGCACGACAAGAAGGGCAACTTTGATGGTTATTTTTGAAGAGGCACTGGAAGATTCATGACTTTCTAACAAAGGTTGCCTATTTCTAGAGGGACATTTCTGAAGGACACAATTGTTGGAATCCAAAGATATAAAATGACACAAGAAAGTAATTAAGAAGAGAGAGAGAAATTAAAAAAAAATAAGATCAATTAGTCTATTTTTACATTTTTACTTAGTATTTTAGAGACGAAGACAATCAAAAAGAAGATTATCTACTTGAAGAGTGGAAAAGGGTTGAGAGATTTCTTTTACTACCTCTTATCATTTACTTCTTCTTGTAAATAGAAACTTATATGTTCTTTGTGAACTTGAACAATCTTATCTATGTTTTTTATGTTCTTAGTAATATACATGATCTTAATTGTAGAATTCTTTGTTAGTACTTTATGGGTGATTATTAGAAGTGAGAATATGATTAAGAGATGTGTTCTTTCTTTTAACTAATAAAAATTCATTATTGAAATATTGCGTGAGAGATCATGATATTGAGATAATTACTATAGGTTGGTTTTTAATCTTAAATATGTATGTGTATTAACTAACCATTAATGAGAGTTAAGAAGTTAGAAATATATATGCATGTTTTAAGAACAACTAATTCAGTTTGAGAGAATGAATTAGGACATTAATCCAACTTGGTTTGCAATTTAAGATTAAAGATTTAGGTGAAATAACAATTTCAAGTTTAATTTATAACTTAAAGTATAAATCCCTAATTGTCTTCTTTGATTAATAATAAAATAGGTTTAATTAGTATATTTAGGTTTAGTATAGATTTTAGTTAATTCAATAACCTAACTTTTGAATGTTGTAAACAACACAAAGGATTAAGTAATAGTGCATGACCATTCATCCTTTTCCTCGTGGGAATGATCTCTTAAGTACTATAATCGGTGAATCGTGCGCTTACGAATTTAGCGCTAACACGCTCCACATGCCACAACCTCATATGGGACCTATTTTAAGGTCATTTTATTTATTAGATAAAGAGATTGTATTGCGATGTAATATAGCCATTGGAGATTCTTCTTTGGAGCATGGGTATAGGTTGAGGCGAGCAAATGAGATAGGTGTTATTGGCAGTGATAAAGATATGGATGATGCATCTGATAATGGTAGCTAAGATGATGATGTTGTTCCACCACCGACAGTGACCACATACATTTTAGGCAAAAGGTTGAGACCTAGATTGGGTATAGATTTTCCCCTCCAACATAAGTCGCCTTGCACAGAGTTTAGATATTCCATCTTCTTCTATAGCTCCTCTATAGCCGGCTCCCTTACATTTTGATGAGTATATAATCCAAACTTTGCTATCTAGGATGCAGTCTATGGCTATAACTATCACTACAGAGTTTAGGACTAGCTTTAGAGAGGGTAGGACTTCTATTAGTGAGCTATGGAGAGAGTAAACTACTTTTTAGAATCAAGTTTGTGAGAGGTTATATTTATTAGATAAGGATTGGTAGAGGCCAAAGCTGTTGTTTCTCAAAATAATAAGCTTGTCACAGACATATATGAATGTGATATGACATAAAGTGCATATGCATCCATTACATATATGTGGCATGGGCGGTGCAAGCTATAACATAAAAATTATACACATAAACGCATGTGATATATGCATCTTTTATTTGTTGTCATTACTCATTCTTATTCATCATTTTTTTGAAACATAAATATGGTATATGTATATGTATATAAAGGGAACACGTATGATATATAATGAAGGCATATACACAGAACATGGTATGGCATATAATAACTAGTATACATAATGTATGGTACATATATACACAACATAAATTAGGTGTGATGATACATATGTATGATATGATATTGTATAGTGCATGGTATGGGTTTGTACAATACAAGCATTTGATCATTCATATGTGATTCATGGCACACAGTGCAATAATTTACAGACAGTATGTCCATGAAATATTTCATGTATATGGATATTCATACATACAACATGATAAAGGATAAGGTAGCATGATGACATACATATGACATGGCATACTATTAAACATGAAATGTGCATGATGCTTAATGTGCATAAGTGATTAGACATGAGTTACACACAGTGCCTATATGTGTATGACAACATGAAGAGACATGGTTCAGTGATGCATGTTAATATTATATACCATGATATGTGTTGATATATACACGTATGATAGATATTTATATGTATATGTCGTGATGTATGGTTACTCATGCATGTTTATTTGTCCATGTGTTGATGCATGATGGATGTACTGCCATTTTTTTCTTGCAGTAAAAATTTTACACACAGAATGTACATGTTTTGTTTTTATTGTTGGGTTTTATTTGTAGAATATATTTACATAGTGTATGATTATGTAGAGAATCTACATAATGTAGAGTGAAAGAATGTGAATGCAATATAACACTGCATGATGAATAATGTACATACATAAATTTATGGCATATATTTACTTACTGCATAATGAAGGTATGTGTATAAAATATGGAATAGGAAAACATGAATGTACATGATATATGGTGATGTGTACATGGTATAGTTTATGGGCAATAATATATACATACATACATATATATATATATATATATATATATAATGTGATGATACACAACATATAGCACGGGCCTAAATAGGTATGCTTTCAATGACATACATAAGATGTATGGCACAAGAAAAATATGTTCACAATATATCTCAAGTATAATGTTAAATACACACGGCATGAAAGGGAAAGATGTAACATGATGATGCGAGCATGAGGCATATGTGATTAAACACATGGTACATATAGTGCCTACATGCACATGCATGTGACAGCATTTCAATGACGTATACCAATATGCATATGCTATAATTATTGTTGATGTGTTCATATTATGGTTCACGTCAATATGCACATCTTATGGTATATAATGGATATTTATTTTATTATCATTATTATTATTTCATAAATGAACATAAACAAGAACATGAGAAAAAAAATGATCATACCAACCTTACTACACCTCTATAAGGGGTCATGTAGTCTCTTTTGTAGGAGAGCTTAACCAGTCAATAGGGAACCCAACAGATGTGTATGGTCCATAGCAAAAAACTATCAACATAACCTATCTTTATTTAAAGTTAATGCAAATGAGTTTTGGCCATTATGTATTTAAATGATCCAAGTAAATTGAAATGTGCCGGCTAGGGCATGATAGCCTTTGATTACTGGCATTTAAATTTATTTGGATTTATTAAATACACAAAGGCCCACATCACACACAATGTACTATAGGGCATGTTACTTAGTATAAGAGTCTATGGCCATTACATGGGCTTTTAGTTTGGTAGCACAACTTTAGGGCTACCCAAGTGTGGTCCCTGCCAATGTGTCAAGCTCATCATGAGCATGGTGACAGACTGGGTCACCATTTGATATACCTAATTGTATGAGGCTTAGGCTGGTAAGTATCCCTAACACTTCTCTACATTGAGTATAAGTAAGGTCTTATTTTGGGAATGCACCAGGTTAAAAGATAGATGTTTAACTTAATTCTAAGGCCTTAACATGAATGTAATGCAATTTCAAAAAAAATAGATTAAACCTTTTAATCTTAAAACCATTTATATTAAATTAACCAAAGGAACTTTCAGAGCAAATATAAATCCATAATGGAGTTGCAATTGTGATGCACGTTAAACCCCCAATAGAATCTGATTGGTCCGAAAATGCTCGCTTTTAGTGCTCGAGATCAGATCAAGGTTCATTCAACTCATGAAGGCTGGTCATTTCGCAATGGATAGGGATTCAACCCAATTTGCCTAGCCTTAGGCCTCAAAAGGGCATGAGACAGTGTCTTGAGGTACCCTTATTCCATTGTTGGTGATCAACCTACAAGGGCACCTGTTGGACATCACAAGGTAGGTATCATAGAGTCGCCACCCAATAAAACATTGAGAATCTTATTCTAACATTATAAAGCAAAAACCAGAGATGGTTTGGGACATCACTCTTATTTATACCTTAGTTAATGCTATATAAATGAGTTTCAAGATTAATTATTTTATCATTTTTTTCATGCGAATAATTATGCTAAAGAAGTAAAAGGTATAGTCATTCACCTATGGAAAAGTTTTAAAGCAAATATATTGGAAGCAGTAAGGAAATGGCATAGAAAGTGATGAAAATAGAATTGAATATAAATGAATAAATAAATAATACATAAAATGAAAAATTTATTGAATATCACTTTACGTGGAAACATTGGTTCAAGCATGTAATTACTATAAAAAGGCAAATTTGTAGGAATTTTATATAAAAAAATAGGGATGATTGATCCATTTTATTAGGAAAAATAATGTCAATTTGTATAAAATCCTTTACATTATTAAGAAAAAGGTGATTATTTTCAATGTGATTTTTGGAATAAAAACGAGACATTGGTCCAGCTCTATTAGTAAAACTCCAATTAATTAATAGAAATAGTTTTGGTGTGGTTTTCCATTTTAGGTGTAAAAACCTTTATTATTACATAATTTTCAATAATAAAAATAAAAAATAAATATAGGCTAATTAATTACAAGATAATAAACTATAGCTTATATGTCATAGCCTTCTGCCTCTAACTCGAAAATGTTTGTGGCCTTGAAAAAATAAGGGATAAGTGGTTGGTAATGAATATATATAGTTATATAATATTACTGAAATATAAAGATAAATAGAAATAGTAATATAGATATAAAAAAAAGATAGAAAAGATGTGAATATATATATATATATATATGTATATATATATAAACATACAAATATGAAAGAAAGAAAGAAAGAAAGAAATAATGAGTAATAACTAAATAATATATTATGTAGTATGTATAATATAAATATATAAGAAGTACAATATAGATAGGAATAAAGATATAGACAAATAAATAATAGAAAACAATGAGCATAAATTGAAAAAAAAAAGACAAACAGTAAATAATACCATAAATGTGTAATATATACATCAATAATAAACAAATATATAAGTTTAATGTATAGTAATAATAAATATATAAATAAATAAATTTAATATATATAGAGATGAACATATATAAATACGGGCACAATATGTGAACTGTAAACAATATAAATTATAACATATAGTATGTATATTGCATACAATAAAAAACAATAATAACAACCATGATAATGTTTGCAAACAAAGGCACTATTAACCAAATATGATAGACAATGTTATGTAATATACTATATAAATAGAAAATAAGATAATTAATATAATACATATAAAATCATGCACAAAATAAAAGATGCAACGAATTCAGTATAGAGCAAGGGTATGCAGGGATCATCTTGCATCTTTTGGTGTCTTGTAAGCAGAAGTGCACTGACTTGCTCTCTACAGCAAAGTGATGGTTGATTCAATTCTTGTGAACCTTTTAATGACTAAAGGATTTTTGCATTATACATGTTGGCATGCCTAACTTCACTTGAGGGGCCTATTTGTGTTTTATTTGCAAAAGTTGTGTATGCAAGAGTATATGCACATAATTATATACGTGGGATGCATACAATATGCAAAATTGAATTAAGTGTGTCCTAGATAGTTAGGGGATATAGTCACAAGCATAACTTGGCTTTTTCCTTCCTTCAAAACTCAATTTTCAATTGGAATTCTTGATCAAATTTTTTTTTAATGTTTTCTTTAGTTTTTTTCTGGTTTGCCTTCTTTTTAGTTATTTTATTATTTCTAAGGCAGATGGTTTGTCATCACCATCCCTAGTCATGGCCCCCAAAATCTAGAAAATTCTATCTTGGCCATTATACCGATCCACACCTTTTATTGGTAGTTAGAGCACATGACTCCTTATTTTCACTCTGCATGATAGTTTCATATTATAACTATGTTTTTAGGTAAGTTTTGAAGTTTATTAGTGTTAATTTATATAATTTTGTTTGTAAACTTTGTGTGTTAAGGAATTATAGTGTTTTAATGTTAGGTTGTTTGTTTTTTGCAGGATTTAGAGTTAAAAAGATGAAATCAGTCCCGTTGGATCGAAAACAATCCCACAAGGTCATAGGAAACTCTTCTTATGAGTTCCAGTAGTAAACAATCCTATAGGACCATTCAAGAGTCCTACAGGACTTATTAACATTCCTACGAGACCAATTAAAGCATAAGGTAGAATCATACAGTCCTACAGGACCTTTTTTTAGTCCTACCCTTAGCAGCCATTACAATTTTGGAAGTTTGACAGCTTCAAGGACTTCTTGTGGTGGTGGATGTAACACCCATATATAGTAAATATCATAATGTAATATAACAATAATTTCATAATAATACACATACAAAGAGAAATCCTACTCATGCACGCCACATCTAATGTACAAAAATATATCTCCACTATTGTATAATTTCATATAAATCCAATGCCTGTCACTTCAAATACGAACCTATATCCTTCAAAACTTACGCATAACAAATAGATATGCGCTAAGCATATAATGCTTAGTGGTGGATATCCAACTAACAAATTTCACCATTTCATACACATTTCCAATCTTAACAATTTTTACTTTTCATTTTTTTTAATTTGTCGAGTACCTTTTTGGTCCTTTTTATTACTATTTCTATCTTTTACTTATTTATTTCCCATCTTCACGTGACAATTACATTTTAATCCGTAAATTTCATATCATCACACAATTCTCTACTTATAATCCCAATTTATCCTTTTTATTCCATTCATATTCTTTATTTCATTGAAAATTCTCAAACTATGTTTTAAATCTTTAATACTTTCTTATGTAATGGCAAATTACCATTTAATCCCTACTGATTTTATTTTCTTACATTTCCATCCTTTTTGCCTTTAGTTATAGTTTATCTTAGAATTTCTCCTTTAACTCTTCAAATTCCTATTTATTCCTTATTACTATTTATTTATGTCTTTTTCTCACTTATTTTCCAATTATGGTATAAATTACAATTTAGTCCCTAAACTTTTTTTAACACATATTTGGTTATTTCTCACTGATTTTACTCTTTTTGTTCTCTTTTGGTCTTTATTCCATTTTAGTCTAAAAATTTATATTTTGGTCCTTATATTTTTCCTATGTAGTGGCAAATTATAGTTTAGTCCTTAAAACTTTCACTTAATTTTATTTTTACCCTTTTTACCATTTTGACTCTTATAACCACATTTTTAATATACATTTATAGTTTTGCCCCTAATTTCTCATGTAATTATATATTTTCCCTTATTATTCGCTTAGTTACATTTTTCACTTTATTCATTCTTTTATTACATAATTGACATCTTTTATTCCTAATCTCTAATTTAGTCTTTATTTTTTTATGATTGCATTTTTGCCCTTAGTAATATCTAGTGGAAAACCCTAAACGAGATATGCAGAACGAGGACTTTAATGGTCCAAAATGAACTAGAGTGACCACTTGGCATGATCTACTACTCCAGGATGTGTGGAATTGACCACTTAGAATGATCAACACCTCCAAAATGTTTGAAGGTGACCACTTGGCATGATCAATGCCCCTATAATGTATGGAGGTAACCACTTGGCATGATCAATGCCTCCAAAATGTGTTAAGGTGACCACTTGGTGTGATAAATACCTCAATTGTCAATCTAATGTGCACATCTCAACTGTCAATCATCTTAAGTTCTACCACGATATATGTCCCTATGGCTAGCCATTATATCCTAAAATACTGAATTAACCACTATACAGTAAGGGCAAATGCTTTTATTCATCTTATTCATACTTTTCACACAATTCAACATAATTCTTCACATTATGGTACATATACACTTGGGTAATTCCCATTCATTTGTGTTCATCAATCATACATTCATGGTGTACATGTGTAATATCATCCAAATATGGTTTAAAACATACCATTTTCATATGATACATCATTCGGCCATGTCAAGTCCATCTATAGATATGATGTTTTCTCATACGTTATCATGCTTTATATATTCCCATGATTATTTTAAGACAATTAAATTTCATTAATACCTATTTAGTACATATATGAACATCATTATGTCCACTTAATCAGTCTTATATACAATTAGAATTTAATGTTCTAATAATTTGCATTAGGTTTATTCATCATTATAATACTCATTTCATGTTAAGTATTCAATTAATTGTTAAATTATCACTTGGTAAGTCTTAAGTTACCATTTGGCCACTTGAAGTTCTATTTCTTCTTGGTCGTTTTCTTCCCTAATTATCATTTATTTCACATTATTTCATCACTTTATTAAGGTATCTTAATTTTTTCCATCATTTATTCTTTGCCATTCCTATACTTTATGATTTGGCCATTATTAGGTCATATGCACATAAATTTGTTTAATTCATCAAACACATTCCTACCATATTTTTCATGCATATTAAACATGAAACTAACCCTAAATTAATATAATTCCTTATCTAACCTTAATTTCATTAATCTACATAATAGGTTCCATAACTAATGTACCATTTTGAATCATAATGATATGTATTTAACATCATATATGTAATTATTTATCATATAATTACATTAATCTATCATTAATTTGAATTAATGCCGACATTGCTTAATTAATTAGTAAGGGATATAATAGATTACCTAACTAATTCATTATCTCTACCCATAATTTCATTCAATTGACATCATATATTCAATTATTCAACACTTAATTTCATTATTTTACCAATTATTTGAATTATAGTCCACATTTAACAATTTTTCTCTAAGTAACATAATAGGATTTTAAACTAATTTCTCACTTTTATTTATTATTTTATGCAACTTTTCATGCCAAATCAATTCTTTGACATTTAATTTTATTATTTTACCTTAAATTTAAATTTAAACATCACATACACTAAAACCCTAAATTACATAAAATAGGTTTACATGAAATAAGTGAGCTTAGGGATCCACTTACCTATTTTTCAAGCTTTATCCATGATTTCTCCTCATTTTCCTTCCATTTTCTCCTTTTTCTATTTGTTTCCCCTTGAATTTCCATGGGGGCCAAATTCTTCATGAATTATTTCCTCAATTTGTTTGAATTTTTGCTCAAAATTTTCTTCGCAATTCTAGGCACTTCCTCTACCTCAAATCTGATTTCTCTTGATTTTAGAGCTTCTAAGAGATATAATAGTGATTCTAATTGATAAAGCATGAAAAATTATGGTAGGAGAGCTTGAATCAAGTGAAAATGGTAGAATTTCACTAAGTTTTGGTTTATATTTTTGGAGGAGAGGGAGAGCTTATTTTTAGTCTAGCTTTTGTCCAAAAATTTTTGGGTTTTGTTTGAATATTCTTCCCAAAAATTAGCCCTAAAATTAGTGGTTTAAAGGGATGACAAATAAAGAATCTTTATATTGATATAATTGTGCCACTTGTTAATTTCTCATTAGTTTATCCATCTTTATTTAATTTTTTCACCAAAATTATTCCAAAAATTCCTAAATATTATAATTAATACATGTTTAAAATTTTTCATCAATCAGAGTTCATTTTGATAGGTTTCAGGGCGTCGAAACAATTTTGACCGGTCGAAAAACTAATTTTTTTGCCCTTTTTTAAATTTCAATATTCCCCTCATCATAATTCTATAAAAAGTTTACAAGAGTAAAAAAATATATCTATTAATATTTTTCTAAAATTTCAGGTCATTCTGACATTATTTCGATATACTTTCAGCTTCGATAGGAAAATTTATCGGTCCATAACTCAATAATTCAAAGTGGTTAGAAGAACTATTTTCACTTTCAAAAATTCATTTAGGATATTTTTAATATTTTTATACAATTGAAATAATTTTTGAAGGTCTTTGAAATATTTTTAGACTCAATCAAACTTATGGTCAACCTCATTATTGTCCAGGTTAATTCTTCACTCTCTCTTTTGAGGGCCCATCCGACTTCAATTTCACCTCAAATTATACCTCTAGACTCGGTTTAAGTTGAAATGTCTAATGGTACAACACATATACTTGTTATTGGTGGCACACCAAAACTTCTAATAGGTCACCTATCCTAGTATTTCTATCACCCGAGGACATTTAACTTTAGAATTTTTATGGAAACTAATGCACTAATGTGAATAAAATCATACCCAATATCATCTCGATGTCACTATTTATGGCCCAAAAAATACTATTCATTACAATTAAAATTTCGGCCATTACAGTGGACTTTTATTATATAAAGTCCCTTAGTGTTTTGATTTAAAGGAGGACAAATTTTGATAGGCAGTTTTTACGATTTATTCCTTCTTTTAGGCAATATAGATTAAGGTTTTATTTTCCCTTTTTAGTTTAAATTTAATTTGGAGATTCAAGGAGGATTTCAAGGTTGAAGAAGAAGGAACTTCAAGTTTTATTTTCTCTTCATCAAAGGTGTATTCTGAACTTTGTCTTTGTATTTTAATGATTATATTCTTAATGTTTGAGTAGTTTTTCTTGCTTAAGAATTCTTGAACCATATTTGTATTGAGATTTTGAGTTTAATGAATATTTTCATGTTTTCTTCTATTTTCCTATGATTAATTCTGCATTTACACTGATGTTTTTGGTTTGATTTTTAGTGTATCAAGAGATGATTAAATATTAAATACGAATGTTAATTGTATCTGTTTATGCCTTTTTTCTTTTGTTTTCTACATCTAGTTATCTCTATGTTCTGAAATGAGGTTTTGATTCCTATGTATAGATTATATTTCGTTCAAGTGTGTTGGGGAATGGATGAATTTTTAAATGGGTGTTCCAAGAGGAGATTCATTTGAGATTTAGGAATTTATAAACTTGAGCTAATGATAGTTATTAGGTTATTCTTTATCAGAGAGCATAGTATTCTACAATGGTTTTCTAAGTAACAGACTTGTTTTCAGTTTGTTTTTTCCATATATTCATGATAATATTGTTTTACTCATTTCTAATTACATTTATGAGGTTAGAATTTCCTAAGCATTAATTTCAATTTTGTTGATTTTCTTGATGACATTATTTTAATTTAGCTATTAATTCTTATATTTAATTTCCTATATAGCTCAAATCTCCCTTCAATTCAAACTTGGAAAATATCTCAAATTAATTCCACTCAATTATAGATATTTTACTTAGTAATCCCTTTTTCCTTGGGTTTTATATTCTTAAAGTCTTAAATACATTCCTCTATATTACTTAACCAATCTAGTACTCTTGCCAGACACCGATCAAGTTTTTAGTGCCGTTGCTAGGGAACAAAGATGTTATTTCTTAAATATATTTAGTTGAGTTAGTCTAAGATTTTTATTTTTATTTTTTTATTTGGTGATTATCTTTGTAAGATTTTGAGGCATTTTCAAAATGAAGCGAGATGATGTCCAAGATTATGAATTATTCTTTTTGAGAGAGAAAATGAATGATTTGAAGAAAGAAATGAAAGAATTACATCTTGCATACACATTCACCAATTGCTTATACACCATCCTTTGAAGATTCTTATTCTCCATAGATGCCACAAGAGTCCACCACTTCCAAATTTCAAAGTCTTCTAGATTTGCTTACAAGTTGGGAGACATAATTTAAGGCTAAAAAGTAAAAGTGGGAGGGTATATTTAAATTTCAATAGGAGAAGTTAAGAGATCAAGAGCCAAGATAGTTTATTGAAAAATCAAGAAATGGGAATTAAAAGTTGGAATCCAAACTGGAACTCTTAAGTGTTTCCATACAATTTCAAGGTGATGGTGGTAAGGAGGATGAATTAAGTCATGCATTAATGGCGGATAAAAAACAATCTAAGTTTGGGGTGCATGTAGAAGAAAAGGGATAACTCATTGATGAAGATAAGTCCTGCAATTTTGAAAATGAATTTCAATCTTTTTTGAAATTTTTTCACCAAAGGAGCAAGAAGTGTTCAATTCTTAGGTGGAGGGACTGAGTTCAGTCCATTTAAAGAATTTATTGAGGCTAGAAGAGCCAGTATAATTCATGTTTAAAGAACCCAAGGTGGAGTCATACTTTATTAAAGACATGGAATTTCCAGCCTTGGTGAATTTTGACAAGTCTCTCCTACTGATGGGAGAAAATAAGGAACAAATTTCAGAGAGACCATTAATTGGATCACAAGCTTGACCTCAAAAAAGTTACATGAGTTGAGCTGGGACTCAATAAACTAGAACTTTCCGAACCCTTCTCTTTAAATTTCTGTCTTTTTTATATATTGAGTTTTTGTGTTTTGTGTGTTGTTGTTAATGATTTGTTATCCTATCTTTAGTTTAATTTTGTAGATTTTTATAGTTTAATTCATGTTTTTTGTGTTTTCTTAGGTTTACTATGTATTTGTCATTCAATTCATGAGGTTAATATGTTAGTTTACTGAATTAGAGGTTGAAATGTGCAATTTTAAAATGAAGCTACCTCAAATTATTTTGTACTTAATTATTGTATTTCAATTAGAATGTGCTTCTAGATTAATTAAAGGACTCATATAGTTTTTAAGGTGTCAATTAAAGAGGAAGCAAAATTTGTTTAAATATAGGAGTGCATTTTTTTCAAATAGTTGGCAAAAATAATTTTTAGGAAAATCAACCCAGTGAGACTAAAGACATTCCTACCATGTCCTTCAAATCATTTGCAGATAGTACCAAAGAACCCCACAAGACCAAAAATAATCCCAGTAGGTCCTTCTTGAGCAACACGAACAGAACCCAATAGTCCTATCGGGTTCTTTATTAGTCACACCAGGTCATTTTATGTTTTAAATGTTCTTTAATTCTTTGCAATCCGCCACTTCTCTCCTTTTTCTCTCAAACTTCATTTTTGGTTTTCCCTTGTACTTCCTCTACTCTTCTATTCTCTTCCTCAACAAATTAATACCATCCAAGTAAGTTTTTCCCCTTCATTTTAATTTTAAGTTTAATTATACTCTTTATTTCTTATGTTAGCCATTTTATATTGAGGGTTTGTTCTTCTTCTTTGGCTTCTCTTACTATTCGATTTCTAAGGTTGTTTTGGCTTGCGATTGTGCTAGAAATTAATGTTATTTTGTGTTGAGATTTGATATTTTGGGTTTTCTCTTATGCATATTTATTTTATTTAAATCTTAGGTCTAAGAATGGTTTATATTTATTTTGATTTAACCTTTCTTTCTTTATGCCCTCATAGTGTTTGATGAAATGCCTAAGTGAGTAATTTGAGTTCTTTTGCCCTATTTCTTTGCCCCAATCCAACACAAATTAGTTTTAGACCCTAAAACCACATTTGTATATTTTTTAAGAACTGTTACATGGCATGCTTTTGACCAAGTTGCATTTGGGAACTTTGATGAGTTTTGGCTTTCATTTTAGGATAATATTGCACTTTTTTATTTTTCCCTCTACATTTACGGTCTTATTGCTTGTTGGACTATTTATTAGAGTTGCCAAATAACATGATTACTCACACACCTTGTTTAAATTTGTTGTACTATCAATTGTCATTGCTTTTCCTCTAATATTATGCTTGCTATGCATTCGTTCTGGCTGTGCTCAAATTGCTTCATACAATTAATCATCGATTTATTTTGTTTCAATATTGCCTATAATGTCATTGGCATGTGTGTTATGCTTTCATCATTTGGTTTGCACTTTTTCTTGGCATCTAAATGCTAATTGATGGGTTGTGCAGTAAGCTTCCATGTTTGTTGCCTTGTCGAAGATGGCAAGATTTTATAGAAGGGAGTAGAGCGCAGCTGAGCTCATTTTTTGAATATTAATTGAGGGAGTTTTTAAACAATCTAAACATTCATTTTGCTTGTGAATTGTTTTTATTTTATGTTTATTTCTTTTGTGTTTGTTTTTGTTTTTGTTTTTGTTTTTGTTTTTGTTTTTGTTTTTGTTTTTGTTTTTGTTTTTGTTTTTGTTTTTGTTTTTGTTTTTGTTTTTGTTTTTGTTTTTGTTTTTGTTTTTGTTTTTGTTTTTGTTTTTAATTGTAGCACTTTATTATTTCCTTTAATTTTATGATACTCTGTTAAGTTATTTATTTTTATGTTTTGCATTTTTTATTTATTTTACTTTTTAATTTAATTTATTTAGTTGGTTTGTAGTTTGTGTTGTAGTTAAGTAGGTTTAGTTGGAATATCATATATTTTACAATTAGTTTAGTTTGCCTTATTTTATTTTCGAAGTTAAACTTTTTAAACTTTGAGTTAGAATTTTATAGTGTTCAGAATCTTGATTAGCAGTAGGACAGTCATGTTACTTAATAGAATTCGAGCTAAGTTAGGGTTTAACATGAAAAATATTTGATATTTTCTAAACCTTGAACACTAAGACTAGTTTTTAAATTAAAAGAAAAATCAGTGTATAAAGGTAGTCGAGTTAGGAATTTTAGATCACTAAAACCTTTCTCATCATCCATCAAAGCATTGAAGCAACTCAAACAAGTTAGAACATGATTTAGGCAAATTTTTCTTGTTTAGCCATGTTAAGCCTTTTCATGAGTCCCACAGGGTCATAGTAAGTTCTTTTCATGAGTTCCAATCGCAAATAGTCCTACGAGACTGACTAACATTCCTATGACACCAATTAAAGCATAAGGTAGAATCATACGGACCTACGAGACTGTTTTACGATCTTACAGGGTTGATTTAGCAGCAATTATGATTTTGGAAGTTTGACAACTTTAAGGACTCCTTGTGGTAGTCGACTTCTACTATATAAAGTCCCTTAGTGTTTTGATTCAAATGAGAATGAATTTTAATAGGTAGTTTTTAGGGTTTATTCCTTCTTTTAGGCACTATATATTAGGGTTTTATTTTCTCTTTTTAGTTTAGATTTAATTTGAAGATTCAATGAGGATTTCAAGGTTAAAAAAATAAGGAACTTTAAGTCGTATTTTCTCTTCATCAAGGGTATACCCTGAACTTCATCTTTGTATTTCAATGATTATATTCTTAATGTTTGAGTAGTTCTACTTGCTTAGAAATTCTTGAACCGTATTTGTATTGAGATTTTGAGTTCAATGAATATTTTTATGTTTTCTTCTATTTTCACTGTGACTAATTCTGCATTTACATTGTTGTTTTCAATTTGATTTTTAGTGTATCGAGAGATGATTAAATATTAAATTTGAATGTTAATTGTATCTGTTTATGCCTTGTTCTTTTATTTTCTACATCTAGTTATCTCTATGTTCTGAAATGAGGTTTAGATTTCCATATGTAGATTATATTTAGCTCGGGTGTGTTGGGGAATAGATGGATTTTTAAATGGGTGTTCGAAATGAGGTTTAGATTCCTATGTGTAGATTATACTGTCGTGGTAGGATTACCTTTTTCCCTCGAGAATTTACCTTGTGCTCTAAATTGTGACCTAACTATTTGAGGCAAGGTTGCTAATAGCCTGAGCATTCTCTTTACTAACAATCTTCTATTTCTTCAGATACCTATAGTAATTATTTGAAGTTAGTGTGTCCCTTTTAGGTTTTAACACTAGCTTTTCTTGATGGGAACTACATCCTTTTAAGAATTTTCACACAACCCTATGCCTAACTTTTGTTGAAATAGACCCAACCTATTTTAGTGACTCTTTTTTATTTTGCAATGCAGACTATTTATTTTCAGGTTTTCGCCTTGCTTCTTTTTCCTTTTTCCTTTTTTTTAAAGCAAGAGAAGTATTTGTCTAGCTCTAGCATATGTCTTTATGTATAGAAATAAATTTCCTTTTATATGTTAATCATATGCTCGCACCTAGCTTATGCATGCACTCTTATCTATATGCACCATATGGCAATAATGATGATCATAATCAGACATTCAATGCAAAAACACAAGTTTCCATTTAATCTCAAGGAACTACATCTTAGATACACCTAACTCCTACTATCAATCAGCCGTTATAGTTTTTCTTGATTGAATATTTTCTCTCAACCCCTAATTTTTTCCTGGGGCGCCTTTTGTAATTTTCACCCCTATGGAGTCCCAATTTTAACAAGCCTACCATTTTTTGTTTTCAGCCTATGTGGCTAAATGTTTTATCTTTTTTTTAGTCGTGGAACCTTTTATGGCATGTGGAAATTGATCGATTCTTTGAATACATCACCATCATTGTTGGCAAGAATTGTCGCTCTTTTTATGAGTAGATTTTTTAGCGCAAGAGAGTTTGAACCTACCCCTATAAACTGGATAACCTATTTTTTTAGTTTTTTGCATGCCAAGTTACTTTCCTGCAGATAGTGGTCTTTAACTTTCTTTTTAGGAGATCAAGCTAACACTTGTTGGTAGTCTTGGTTGTGGCAGTAGGCCCTGATTTGATTCTCATCCAACATGTTCAATTGAAAAATCTTTATTTTTTCTAATCTAATCTTGGCAGCATAGCCTCTGAAGCAATCCTTCATGGACTCTAAAAATGGAAGTTTAGTTTCCACTAACAATGTTGTGTCCATCCCAAAGAGGAAGGAAGATTCTTTGTTGAAGCCCTGTGCCTCTATCCATATAGACTCTAATAGTCCCTGCACATACTTCTTCCATCTTTAGCAACCCCTCCCCCCCCTTTCCCCCCTTTTTTTGCCTTTTTCATTTCATTTCTTTTCATTTTCATTTCTTTCCTTTTTAATCATTTCATTTTTTAAAAAAATAACTTAGTTGAATGTCATCAAGTCATCTCCTCTATAATGTTTTATCTATACTGATGAGCTAAGGTAACAATTTTCGAACCATGCTCATGTCTTTCTTTATGGCTTTTTCAGGGAACTCTAACCCCTCAATGTAACCTAAATGTCATGGAACCAATATCAGGGTTCCTTTTATGCTCATCATTTATGATCATGACCTCATCTTTCCTACCCATTTTTGTCGAAGTCTTCAAAGTTCCTACTTGGCCAGCTAATCAAATGCTAGCAAATGCACTAGATTGGCAAAGTAATATAGGAGAAATATATTTAAGACCCCAAGAATTATCGAACCTAAGGGATTCTGATGTAAGGATAATGATTGATTAAAAGTATGCTAAAGAATTTTCCAATGATTGATTATGTTGGATATTCTAAATATTAAGATTAAACAAACAAAGTTTGAATAAATTAAAATTAAATGTAGCTTGATCAAATTAAAGCAAAGAATAGAATTTTAGATTAAGCAAACTAACTCAAAGGTTTCCAAGGTCTCTAATCCTCCCCATACCCATTACAAATAATTTTAACACAAAGATAATACGATCTAAATGTGGATAACCCAACTAAACCCAAGTCTACATTTCTTAGTAAACTATTCTTGATAATCGACTTCCTATTTCGTAGCCAATCAATTAACTAGCCTAAACACAAGTGCAAAAATCCTAGGTAAGAATCAATCTCCCATTCCGAAGCCAATCAACTCAATACCAAACCATTCTTGCTCTAATTCTTTAATCTACAATGCATAAACCATAGATCTAATGGCTTCTATTCCGAAAGCACCATTAAACTTATAGCATAAATATGTAAAAATAGAGCATGCAAACACCCAATCCAAACAAGCATAAAACCCATTCATCCAATACAATAAAATGATAAAATACTTGAATAAAATGGATATTCAGATCAAAACAAAGAAGAATGAAACATTAGATAATATATTAAACCAAAAATTGTTCAAGTCATTACGTGGGTATGGGGATTTATAGATTCCCCAAGCAATAAAGAAACTACTCAGTACATATAGTTAAAACTAAAGAGAAAAGATAAGAAGAAACTGATAAATCTATGATGCACGTCAGAGCCCGCTCAATTTTGGTTGCATTCTCGGAGGCCCACTTTTAGGGTCCAAGATTGGATGAGGCTCATTAAAACTCACAAATTGGCCACTTTACAATGAAAAGGGGTGTATGCCCAATTTATTATTGATGGTTAACCCATGAAAGCTTGTAATGTGTGCTCAAAGAGGCAGGTTTCATAGAGTCGCCACCCACCAAAATATTAGGGAATAAATATTAACCTTTTGATGCCTAAATAGAGATCGGTGTTTGAAACATCACTCTTACTTGGCATCTCGATTAGGTGTTTCTTACGATTAAGTTTTTATTTATTAATCCACTAACTCCCTTCTCAGAAGATGCACTACAAGAAAATGAATAAACATATCAATCAATTAAGAAAGTGGTAAAGAAAGCAATAAAATAAAATAAATAAATCCACTATTTAAACTATTACAGAGGCAATTTTTCCAACTAAAAGAATAAAATAGATACACAAATTGGTGCATTTATTAGTTTGGGAACATTGGTTCTCTCATATATATTTACAAAAAGTAAAGAGTCCTTATTAATTTTTAGAAAACGCGGGATGAATGATACCAATTTTGATGAAAATATGACTCTTTTTTATTGTACAGTTGTTTTGGGGTAAAAAAGCGAACATTAGTCCATTTTATTTGAAAAAATACAAATTAGTTAAGTAAAAGTCATTTAGGTGTTTTTCTTAATTATCATGCCAAAAAATCCTTTTTTACTAAATTATTACATCCCCAAAATTAAAATACATCCAATAATAAATAATAAAGTACAAAAAATAAATAACCGCATAAATAAAACATAAATAAAAATGCAATAGTGAAAATAAAGGATAATAAATAGGCAAAAATAGAACTGTCTAAATGTTGTCTCTCCGAGGCCAATTAACCTATAAAAGAACTCCTCAAGACATAAAAAATGATTACTCAAAAGAAACACACACAAAACAAAATAATTAGCAAATAAAATATAGTAAATCAAATAATTAAATTAAATTAATAATGGAACTACATTTTGGAATGAATTAATAACTCAACATAATAGAAATCATGCAGGAACATAAGCAAAAATAATAATTAAATATTCAAATAAACATACAAAAACAAAATATAGCATGAAATAGGACTAAAATACTGAAGAAAAAAGGGACAGACAACCAAAATAGCAAAGAGGGATAGGATGGAAGGAAGGCTCTAAGACATCCCATTGGTCGCTATAACTGACGAACATCTATCGAGCCTTCTTTCTATCTATCATTTAAAACACTTACAATAAACCCAAATTATAAGTTGAATTCCAAGAAAATCACTTTAACCTCTAAACATGCATGTTTAACCCCTAAAGCATGCAAAATCTAATCATAACATTGAAAATATATCCAAATCATACTTTAACATTAAATAATCATGTAAACATAATAATTAAATTGAAACACTCATTATGCATTTTTAATGAAATATAAATTCCTAGCATACCATTCTAACATATTAAACATATTTAGATCATCATTGCATTATAGGAATCATAACAAAACAAAATAAATAACATAAAGTCATATATTACTGCATCATAAAATAACAAATAAATCAGCCTAACTACATGATCATGATATGAATTAGTATAGAGAGGGAGCTAAAGTTCAGAATATTACCCTCAATAATCTTAATTTTGTAACTCTAAAAGTGTAATTTGATCTTTGATCTTTGATTCCCACATTCAACAAAATATGCATTCATTTTTATGTGAAAGGGAATTGCTTAAAGCATTAACTTTCAAGAACAAAGAATGGTCTTTCTTGTTCTCAAAAGTCTACTCTTTTTTTCTTTCTGAGAATCCCCTTTAAAACTATAATTTTTTCCATTTTAGATCGAGAGAAGAGTTATAGATTAACTCTAAATCTAATCCCCCAGAACTGCAAGATTTAATCCCTTCAAATCCAGCCTAGATTAAATTGTCAGAGAGTATGCCCTAGAGCCCATGTAATAGG
Organism: Excoecaria agallocha; assembly: GCA_037975025.1. Classification (NCBI taxonomy): domain Eukaryota; kingdom Viridiplantae; phylum Streptophyta; class Magnoliopsida; order Malpighiales; family Euphorbiaceae; genus Excoecaria; species Excoecaria agallocha. The sequence goes on along the minus strand of CM075815.1, from coordinate 34,717,202 downwards.
GATGTTTTTCATATGTATAAAAAATTTATATTCTTAATAAAAGGCATCATTCATTTATTAATGCTATGTTTAAATACATGAGTTTGTAAATCTTAAATTAATAAATGAAGTCCTAGATACTATAAACACAGTGCAAGGGCAATCATGAAGCTGTTCATGATGTGAGATGTCTATTGCATGCAAATGTCTTAATATCTAAATATCCCTAGTCATAGAATTAACAAGATAGGACATTGTTAATTCGGACAGACTAGCACATGTTATACTTCTTGAATGGTTCAAGCAGTGGTTCTCATAACTGTGATTATGGAAGATAATCAAAGCTAAAATGTGGATGCTTGTTAGAAGAATAAGTTCATTGGAGACCTGTAAAGAGAATCCTCACATGGATATTAAATCTATGTCAGTGAGGAATCTCTTCATAGCGGTTGTGCAAGTATCCTTAGACTTGAGATCATCAAAGTTATCTTAAGTAGCAAGTGGTACACTTTGACTCCATAACTGATTACTTCCAACTAGGAGGGAACATAGTTAGGAGATTGGGTATATCATGACCTACTTGAAGATAGTTGAGTGATTGACAAAGGATTCACCATCCCAGATTTAACAAGGTAAGTTATCTCGCATGTTTCTATGATTGCCTTGTTCAGAGAATCTCTAGCCAGAGTAATATGCCAAGATGGATAGAGATCCATGGAGGGCATTTTGGGAACAATGGTTAAATTAATTAAACATACATAATTAGATTTATATGAGTTGACAGAAATCCATACTCAGAATCTAATTGAGATAAGAGTGGTGAAGGGAGTAATTGCACGGTAACTGTTTCTATGGAAGGGTACAGTCAAACCCCATGACTTTCCTGATATTTGGGTAGTCATGATGCCTAGCTAGAGGCCAATCATGACTTGTATAATGATGTATCAAAATATCAATAGAGATTGATAAAATGATTTAAAGGAGTTTGAATCATGTGAGTTTTGAGAAAAACTTACAATTACATATTATACTGCCAATATGGACAGGAACCTAATAGGTCACACACATATAGAGAAAGAATAAAATGGTAAAATGACAAGGATAATAATATTTGATATTATTATGAAGGAAGAGAAGTGAATATGATAATAATTAATTAAAAAGTTTAATTAATTATGATCAAGTAAAATTATCCACGGAACTTTTGAGAAATGTTCTGTAAATTGGACCTAAATGAAATAATATATTTCATGATTAATTATTATTGTCTTATAAGTGTTATAAGACTACTATAAGTATTATAGGACTGATATAATAATTAATAGGTCCATTAGAGGAATTATTAAGGGCCAGAGGAATAAAGAAAGTTGGCGAAAGCCATTTTGTAAGGGCCACACGCCAACTCCATACAGAAGAGCTTAGAGGGCTTTTTCTTGGAACAAATTAATTTATATATGTTACATAAGTGTTATGGAACTCACATATTTAATTTGGTTGGATTTGGAATCCATTTGGGTATTTAAATCCAATTAGATGCACAAAGGTCCTAGTTTGTGGATTTTGTGCATGGTCTTTTATGAAAAGATTTAATTTGGATTTAATTAAGCCCAAATGATTATAATTAATTCTAGAAGCCCAATTAATAATTCTCCAGAAATTTTAAATAGCCCAATCTCATTAAGGAGTTGGAATTTTAACCTAACTATAAAAGGCCAACTAATGAGAATTAGGATTAAGTGATTAAAACAAAAAGAAAGTCTTTTCTCTTAATCTCTCTCTCCCTTTTGCGCCAACTCCTAAGCTAGCTCTTGGGAATTTCGGCCAGCCCTAGTTAAACACCAATTTGTTGGTTCAATTTACCCCTCTCTAGTGTGGATTACTCATTGGAGGTGTTCGATTTTGGACACTGTGGTTTGCGACAATCCGGTGCGAAGTAAAATCAACTGTTCAACAAAAATGAAAGGTGATTTTTCTTATTCTCATATAGTTATGTTGTGTATTCATGGCAATATCAGATCTAATGGTTAAAAAAATTTTTAAATTTTGCTCATGTATGTGATGTATGTAACCATTAAAATCCAACATGGTATCAGAGCCACGGTTTTGCATGGATATACAATTCTATATTTTTCTGCGAAATAAGTTTTGTTTTGTTTTGAGTTATTTATTTCATGAACTTTAAAATATTATATTTGATTGTTCATAAATGAGAAATATTGATTTCTTGTTGTATGTGTGATCAAATAAATTTGGTGGAAACAAAAACGAAACTTTTAAAGGATTGTGATTAGGGTTTGGCGCGAAACCCATTAGGATTTGGCGTGAAACCCTAGGTGATGTAGGGGCTGTTCTAATTTAATTTCTTATGGATCCTTTTAAAAATCATTTAGATAATATTTTATGTGTTTAATATGTGATATTAAGCCGTAGGATCGAACGGAATTAAAATCGAACAAGTTTTGCATGAAAACTAGTTTTGTCGAAAAGTTCGATAAATTGGTGTTCTTCATGTGTTCTTGATGTGTTCTTGGTTAGAACGACTTTTGATCTTCTAAATCTGATATATATGATATATTAAAGTATTTTTAATTAATTGGATTAATTAAAATGGGCCTTAAATTAATTTTATTAATTTTAATCCATTAAAACCACTTAATGGGCTTAATTATGTTTACGAACTTGATTTAAATTAGTGAATGACTTGGTGGGCCCAAGGAGCTGATTTAAATTAAACATTATAAACATTAATTAAGTTTATTAATGGGTTTTAAGGGCTGGAGTGGGCTTGGCTCATTCCAAAAGGCCCAAATGGTCCAAAAGACACAAAACTAGTTTGTGTGTGAACACGGTTAGGGTTTTTCTTCTGTGGGTTTCGGCCTACATTTGTTTTAAGCCCAAAATTGATTCTTTTAATTATTTAATATGATTAATTAATTAAATAATCAATTTATAATTAATTAATAATCAATTGGATTGATTATTAAGAAAAGAACACATGTATGCAAAAGGTTTCCTAAAATGAAAGTTTCCAAAATGGAAAAAGTTTCCTAATTTGATCACATCATTAAAATAACTCAAAATATTGTTTCAAAGGTTGAAACAAAGTTAGTAATCCATTTCTTTATGCATTAGAAAGGCATATAAGGGTGTATTATTGGCATGATGGATAGTTATGGACAAAGCCCAATGTGATTGAGCATTATGCATGTTTTGGCCCAATGAGAACTTTCATGTCTCGACCACTTGTTTTTGGTTTTTATTTCATTTCAAATTGTAATATGTAATTAGATTACTTAGATTAGAATTAGAAATAGAGATGGAGACCATTTTCAAAGAGCAAGATGGGCCGGATGGAGATCCAACAAGCTTGAAGATAATGTAATTATTTTTCTTGTTTGAATCATGCATACTACCTAGGTGTGACCTTTTGATTTCCCTCTTGGCTCGGGGAAATCAATGTAGTGAATTCCATAACTATACCATATTTGTATGCTTATATTTATGTGATAGATATAGGATGCATACCAATGTATGCCAACCATGTATGATGAGACTTAATTAACTAAAACCCTCAAACAAATACTAAGTATATAAGCCTTCCATTAATTTGAGGAGAACCAGAGTTCTTTATAGTGTGGGTTGTTGACCACAGTCAAGCTCACATTATATCAAATATGTTCAAATCTAATTAAATGGGTCATCTTAGCTAGCCCATTAGTTTGTTGACCACAGTCAAGGCTAATGGTTCTAGAGGCAAGATTAGGGAATGCATATATGATATGCATGCATCAAGAGTTGATAACCTAATGATCCAATAGTTGTGTAGAGACACAATTGGTATAGAGATACCTACCTTTCAAGGGCATGGAATTTGGCTTGTTGACCACAGTTAAGGTCAAATTACATATCAAGGATTGGATATTGGCCCACTAGAAAACCATCGGGTTTTCTCGGATTATATAGTGAGGGCTATTAATTCACAATAAAATAGTGGGAGTAAATAGATTAATTAAAGACCTTATTAATGCATACATATATATGAACATACTCTCATATCTTTTCTTTTTCACATCTAGGTCATCATCATGAGCATGTTGAACATTAATATACATTAAATCTTGGATGACAAGCTGGTTGGCAATAACTTTTCTGACTGGATCAGGCAAGTGAGAATTGTTCTTAGAGCAGAAAAGATCCATTATGTCTTGGATAAAGATCCACCACCACTTCCATCAGATGATGCCATTGATGAGATCAAAGGCATTTATCGAAAATACATGGAGGATAGTGAAGCAGCAGCATGTCTGATGTTGGGTGCTATGTCCTCGAAGCTTCAGTAGCAACATAAAATGATGGATGCTAGAACCATCGTTTTGTATCTGGAGGAGCTTTATTCTTCTCAGGCTAGAACTGAGCAATATGAGATTGCTCGAGCTCTATTTAGCTACAAAATGGTGGAAGGCACTTCAGTTGCTACTCATGCATTGAAGATGTATGGGTATATTGAGCATTTGAGTAGACTTGGCTATGTTATGGATAATGATCTATACATAGATTTAATCTTGTACTCGTTGGCTCCAAGTTATGCACCTTTTGTGCTTAACTTCAACATGAACAAGATCCAAGTATCCATTCCTGAGCTAATCAATATGCTCAAGACAGTTGATGGATCATTTAAGAAGGATCCAAAAAGTGTCATGGTTGTCACTTCTGCTAAAGGCAAGAAGCAGAAGAAGAAGAAGAAGAAGAAGAATAAGATAACCAAGGCGCAGCCAAAGAATGGTGGGATCTCCAAGAAGAAGGTTGCCAAGAAAGAGAATCCCAAAGGAACTTGCTTCCATTATGGAAAGGATGGTCATTGGAAGCGTAACTGCAAGGCCCATCTAGATTCTCTCAAGGAGAAGAAGCAAGCTGATGCTTCTACTTTAGGTATTCATATGATTGAAATTAATACTTATTCTATTGCTTCAAAATAATCTTGGGTATTAGATACCGGATGTGGATCTCATTTATGTAATGATCTACAGGGGCTTAGAAGCTTTAGAAGAGTTGAAAAGGCAAAGATATGTTTGCAGTCAGCTACTGGACTGAACATCTCTACAACAGTTGTGGGGACTTACTATTTGCCTCTTCCTAGTGGATTAGTACTGGAATTAAATAATTGTTATTATGTTCCAACCTTATCCAAAAGTATTATTTCTTTCAGTCATTTGATGAACGATTATGATATTTCTTTAAAGGACAAATGTTGTTACATTTTTAAGAATAATATGTTTTATGCAAAAGCTATCATTGAGAATGGTATATTTGTTCTTGATTTAATTAAAGAAGTACATAATGTGGATACCAAGAGAATGAAACATGATAATCTAAATACCTCATACTTATGGCATTATCGTTTAGGCCATATAAATGAAAAACGCATGACCAAATTACACAAGTCAGGTGATTTAGGATCATTTGATTATGAATCATTTGATACATGTGAATCTTGTTTATTGGGAAAAATGGCAAAAGGTCCCTTTATTGGTAAAGGAGAACGAGCTAAAATGGTTTTGGACTTAATACATTCAGATGTATGTGGTCCAATGACTACACATGCCAGAGGAGGTTACTCCTACTTCATTACTTTCATAGATGATTATTCCAGGTTTGGATATATCTATCTAATGAAATATAAATTAGAAGCATTTGAAAAGTTCAAAGAATTCAGAAATAAAGTAGAGAAACAACTTGGCAAAAGTATTAAAACACTTAGATCAGATCGAGGTGGAGAATACTTAAGTCAAGTGTTTTAGGATTATCTTAGAGATAATGGGATTTTATCTCAATGGACTCCTCCATATACACCACAACACAATGGTGTATCTGAAAGGAGAAATCGAACACTATTAGATATGGTTCGATCAATTATGAGCCGAGCGGACTTGCCTAAGTCCTTTTGGGGATATGCACTAGAAACTGCTGTTTATGTGTTAAACAGAGTTCCTACTAAATCGGTTGATGTTACTCTATATGAGATGTGGAATAACAAGAAACCCACGCTTTCTCATATGAAAGTATGGGGTTGTCCTGCTTATGTGAAGAGGACAATGTCAGACAAACTGGATGTTAATTCTGACAAATGTTTATTTGTGGGATATCCAAAAGAAACGTTTGGATATTATTTCTATCATCCCTTAGAACAAAAGGTGTTTGTTTCAAGGCATGTTGTCTTCTTGGAAAGAGAATTTCTCCTATGAGAGGATAGTGGGAGTAAAATTGAACTTGGTGAAGTTCAAGACCCACAAATAGAAGATGATCAACCGATTGAACCCGAAACTGAATTTCATAATGATGATATTACAGTTGAACCTGATTATACACAAAATCCTAGAAGATCTACTAGGATGCATTCTATCCCTGTGAGATATGGATTTCATATTGATTCGGATAGAGGCATAACTGTAGTAGAGGACAATGAGCCTACAAGTTATCAAGAAGTTTTGAACAGTTCAAAACGTGATTTATGGCTTAAGGCTATGCAGTCCGAAATGGACTCCATGTATGAGAATAAAGTATGGACTTTAACTCAACCACCTGAAAGGATAAAACCCATAGGGAGCAAATGGGTCTTCAAAAAGAAGATCGACATGGAAGGTAATGTAGTTACCTATAAAGCTCGCTTAGTAGCAAAAGGTTATCGTCAAAAAGAAGGTATTGACTATGACGAAACTTTTTCTCCTGTAGCGTTGCTTAAGTCTATAAGAATACTTTTAGCCATTGCAGCTCATTATGATTTCTAGATTTGGCAAATGGATGTGAAGATAGCTTTCCTTAATGGAAATCTTACTGAGGATGTGTATATGACACAACTAGAAGGATTCACATCAGGAAATGGCGAAAAGGTATGCAAGCTTCAAAGATCCATTTATGGATTGAAGCAAGCCTCTAGGAGCTGGAACATACAATTCAATGAGACAATCAAAGAGTTTGGTTTCTCATAGAATGAAGATGAATCTTGTGTGTATAAAAGGGTCAGTGGGAGTGCAATTGTCTTCCTAGTTCTATATGTAGATGACATATTGATCATGGGAAATGAAATTTCTCTTCTCCAATCTGTTAAAATATGGTTATCCAAGCAATTCTCCATGAAATACCTTGGAGAAGCATCCTATATTCTGGGAATAAGGATCTATAGAGATAGATCCAATAGGTTGCTAGGTCTTTCTCAAAGTACATATATAGATAAAGTATTGAATAGGTTCAATATGGATCTCTCTAAGAAAGGGTTTATACCCATGGTGCATGGGAAACACCTTTCTAAGTCTATGTGTCCATAAACACTAGAGGATAGAGAGAGCATGAATAGAATACCATATGCATCTGCAATTGGTTCTATCATGTATGTTATGTTATGTACACGTCCAGATGTAGCATTTGCTTTGAGTGTCACAAGCAGATTCCAATTCAATTTTGGAGAGGAACACTGGGCAACTGTCAAGAATATTCTTAAGTACTTGAGAAGGACTAAGGATATATTCTTGGTATATGGAGCGGGCAGTTTGGAAGTAAATGGGTATACAGATGCCAACTTCCAATCTGACAAAGATGATTGTAAATCACAATCTGGTTATGTGTTCATAATGGGGGAGGAGCAGTTAGTTGGAAAAGTTCCAAACAAGAAACAACTGCTGATTTCACGACAGAAGCTGAGTACATTACTGCTTCAGAAGCAGCCAAATAAGCAGTCTGGATCAAAAAGTTCATAACCGAACTAGGAGTGGTGCCTAGTACTGTTGATCCAATTCCTTTATATTGTGACAACAATGAAGCCATTGTGCAAGCAAAGGAACCACGGTCTCATCAGAGATCCAAGCATGTTCTCAGACGCTACCATCTCATAAGGGAAATAGTAGCTAGAAATGATGTGAAAATAGAAAGGGTTCCCATAGATGACAATGTGGTGGATCCCCTCACTAAAGTACTTTCCCAGATAAAGCATAATCACCATATAAATAGCATGGGTCTGAGACATATGAGTGATTGGCTCTAGTGCAAGTGGGAGATTGTTAGAGAGTATGCCCTAGAGCCTATGTAATAGGGATGTTTTTCATATGTATAAAAAATTTATATTCTTAATAAAAGGCATCATTCATTTATTAATGCTATGTTTAAATACATGAGTTTGTAAATCTTAAATTAATAAATGAAGTCCTAGATATTATAAACACAGTGCAAGGGCAATCATGAAGGTGTTCATGATGTGAGATGTCTATTGCATGCAAATGTCTTAATATCTAAATATCCCTAGTCATTGAATTAATAAGATAGGACATTGTTAATTCGGACAGACTAGCACATGTTATGCTTCTTGAATGGTTCAAGCAGTGGTTCTCATAACTGTGATTATGGAAGATAATTAAAGCTAACATATGGATGCTTGTTAGAAGAACAAGTTCATTGGAGAACTGCAAAGAGAATCCTCACATGGATATTAAATCTATGTCAGTGAGGAATCTCTTCATAGCGGTTGTGCAAGTATCCTTAGACTTGAGATCATCAAAGTTATCTTAAGTAGCAAGTGATACACTTTGACTCCATAACTGATTACTACCAACTGGGAGGGAATATAGTTAGGAGATTGGGTATATCATGACCTACTTGAAGATAGTTGAGTGATTGACAAAGGATTCACAATCCCAGATTTAACAAGGGAAGTTATCTCGCATGTTTCTATGATTGCCTTGTTCAGAGAATCTCTAGCCAGAGTAATATGCCAAGATGGATAGAGATCCATGGAGGGCATTTTGGGAACAATGGTTAAATTAATAGAACATACATAATTAGATTTATATGAGTTGACAGAAATCCATACTCAGAATCTAATTGAGATAAGAGTGGTGAAAGGAGTAATTGCACGGTAACTGTTTCTATGGAAGGGTACAGTCAAACCACATGACTTTTCTGACATTTGGGTAGTCATGATGCCTAGCTAGAGGCCAATCATGACTTGAATAATGATGTATCAAAATATCAATAGAGATTGATAAAATGATTTAAAGGAGTTTGAATATGTGAGTTTTGAGAAAAACTTACAATTACATATTATAATGCTAACATGGACAGGAACCTAAAAGGTCACACACATATAGAGAAAGGATAAAATGGTAAAATGACAAGAATAATAATATTTGATATTATTATGAAGGAAGAGAAGTGAATATGATAATAATTAATTAAAGAGTTTAATTAATTATGATCAAGTAAAATTATCCACGGAACTTTTGAGAAATGTTCTGTAAATTGGACCTAAATGAAATAATGTATTTCATGATTAATTATTATTGTCTTATAAGTGTTATAAGACTACTATAAGTATTATAGGACTGATATAATAATTAATAGGTCCATTGAAGGAATTATTAAGGGCCAGAGGAATAAAGAAAGTTGGCGGAAGCCATTCTATAAGGGCCACACGCCAACTCCATACAGAAGGGCTTAAAGGGATTTTTCTTGGACCAAATTAATTTATATATATTACATAAGTGTTATGGAACTCACATATTTAATTTGGTTGGATTTGGAATCCATTTGGGTATTTAAATCCAATTAGATGCACAAAGGGCCTAGTTTGTAGATTTTGTGCATGGTCTTTTATGAAAAGATTTAATTTGGATTTAATTAAGCCCAAATGATTATAATTAATTCCAGAGGCCTAATTAATAATTCTCCAGAAATTTTAAAGAGCCCAATCTCATTAAGGAGTTGGAATTTTAACCTAACTATAAAAGGCCAACTAATGAGAATTAGGGTTAAGTGATTAAAACAAAAAGAAAGTCTTTTCTCTTAATCTCTCTCTCCCTTTTACGCCAACTCCTAAGCTAGCTCTTGGGAATTTCGGCCAGCCCTAGTTAAACACTAATTTGTTGGTTCAATTTACCCCTCTCTAGTGTGGATTACTCATTGAAGGTGTTCGATTTTGGACACTGTGGTTTGCGACAACCCAGTGCGAAGTAAAATCAACTGTTCAACAAAAATCAAAGGTAATTTTTCTTATTCTCATATAATTATATTGTGTATTCATGGCAAGATAAGATCTAATGGTTAAAAAAATTTTAAAATTCCGCTCATGTATGTGGTGCAAGTAACCGTTAAAATCCAACATTAATTACCCAAATCTAATATTTATCCTAGATTTTCAAAAATTGAAAAATGTGCAAAATCAAGAAATAACCCCACAAACAGTCATTTGTATATGGTAGATGACCGTCCCTCACAAGATTCCCTAAAATAACAAAAATACCCTTAAATCTAACCTAGACTAAAAGAAGACAGTTACAAATGGCCATCCTTACATGAAAGACGATTGTCTGTCACTACAGAGATCAAAACTCAAGGTTTTTGAAATCTTTTTCAAAACTCTTGGAAAATCAAAGCTGAAACCCACAAAAATACTTGTAGAAATATGGAAATCAAGGTTGAAGCTTCGAGATTTGTGCTTTTTATTAGAAGTGTTAGTGATTTCTCATTATTGGGTAACCCTGATCTAGGTTGCCTCGGGTCATGGTATCTAAAAAACCCATTTGAATAGATGATATTGAGATTTGAACTCAACTCCTCCTTTTCTAATCACAGTAGAAACTTGGTGATAACTCAACTATAACTTGACTAACTTGATAAAAATAAATGTTAAATCTAAAAACTCTATTGAAATTAATGTAAAAATAGTTTTTACAACTAAAGAAAATTAATAAATCTTAAAAACTACAAAGAAAACTCGAAAAAACTCTAAAATCTTCGTCCTCCCTCTTTTTACCAAATAGATTTTCGCTTTTTCAATATTAAAAGGGTCATGATGGTAACTGACCAATTTCTAGCAAGTGTACTATATCGGCTAGTAATATAGGAAAATTTAATTATGACCCTCACATATCGAATCCAAGAGAAACTTATGTTTGTGTGAATGATTTTAATTTTAAAACAGAATTTGTGTAAAGAGGAAAGAAGAGAAATACCAAAATTTTCATAGTTGAAGATTAAAAACTAAAAACAGAATCTTAAAACTAAAAATTAAATAAAACAATAGAAAAAGTTAAAATAATTGAATACAAACAAAAGCAAGCAATTAATTAAGGTAAAAATCAATATTAAAAGCAACTTTCACCAAAGGACTATCCACCTTAACCAATATTATTATGACTTAATCAAAAAGATAAACACAAGTGATTATGAAGAATTCAGATAAATAAAGCCAGATAACTTTACTCAAGATTATCATTCCAAACATTAAAATTCCCTTATTCAGAATAATCCAATACTTGGCATAAAAATCTGAATTAATCCTCCTAGATGTCTATTAAATCCATTCTCAAGTAATTTAATTTCTACCTATTCTTAGTTACACCCTTCTTAATCTTAACTTACTTTAATTAACACAAAACTATATCTTATTCAGATTATAATCATGCATTAACCCAAATAATTTAACCTAAGAACATGCATATTAATAATCCAACCTAAAACCAATTACTAACCAATGCTTAATCAAGTTACCAATCAATCTTTAGTTAAACAATGATAAGATTGTTTTTAAGAACTAAGAAATAATCAAACTTGCATTAAGTTGCAACATAAACTTAAGTCATGAAAATAAAATTTAAGGATTCAAGTATCCTTTAGCAACAGTTAAAAAAAACTACTCACTAGACATGTTTAAAATTAAAATAAAACTTTGAAGAAAACAGTAAAAACAACAAAAACATAAAAAACTAAAAACTAATAAACTCTTGAGAACTAATGTTGATTAATAGCTTGATGATCTGTCTTTGGTACTTCACACTTCTTTTTATAGGTAAAAATAGTGATAGAGTCCTTCTAAAACTCCAGAACCAAAGTAGGATAAAAACTCTTCTTAATCGAGAAAACTGGAAATCCTTCACTATATAGGAATGTGTAAGACACGGCCACTTGAATTTCTTCTTCACCGGATGCACTGCTGTGTATCCTTTATTTTGGGATACATGGCCACTTAAGTCTCTTTGCATTGATTCACACGGCCAATCATTTCTTCCTTCCATTGAACTAAAACACACGACCACTTAAAGATTTTTTCCAACCAAAAGTGACACACGACCACTTGAATTTTCAAAACTTGAGATACACGCCCACTTGAAGAAGAAAAAGAAGGAATACACAGCCACTTAAGTTTTCAAGCAATGAAATACATAGCCACTCATGAGTCTATTGTACTCCACATCTATTTTCTTGCATGAATTTTCCAAATTCACAGTTTTGACCCAAATCTTCCTGATTTTTTTGCAATTAAGTCCTTTTCTTAACAAAATATACCTAAAAAGCACCAAAACTCTCAATTAGCTTCTAAAACACACAAATCAACATTTTAAATAAAAATTAAACTAAATTACACAAAATTAACCAAATAAAAACACTTAAAATATACTAAAAACAATATATAATTCACTCTTATCAAATACCCAACACTTAAACCTTTCTTGCCCTCAAGCAAATTAGAACAATCCACCCCCTAAAATAATCAAACTTTAACAAAGAATTTATACATTTTACAACCAAGATTAGCATTTAACAAAAGCACTTAACATAATCTCTGAATAGAATAACTTCAATTAAGACAATATGTTTAATTTCCTTGAGTGTGTGCAAGACCAAAGCATTTTATAAATGAAAACAATCAATACAACTAGATAGTGAAGTGTAGAATATATGAATGCATATGCATACAATTGGTTTCATGCTTGAAACTCTAAATACACCATATGCCTCTCTTTTAGCGCCGAAACCCGAAGGTAATCTTCGCTAAACAACTCAAGACAAACTTAAAATCACATAGGTCTTTCAAAGGTTATAATGGGGCTAAGGTTATGGTTATCAAAGAATGACTAAAAGATCAACAAAAAGAATAGCCACTCTAATACAAAACAAATTATCATTCCCATTAACTCAATCCATGAATATCTTATTCAAACTTAATTAAACTTCCTTAATCAAAAACTCTTTTTGAAAGAAAATGTACCCAAGTCATACTATTTTAAAAGTCACCAATATTTTCCTTCCTTGTACTACCACACATTTAGATTTTTTTTTATAATTGCTAGCTTTTCTTTTCCTCAATCTTTTTTTTAACACATGATGCTAGCATTTACAAGCTACTTGAATAATATTAAGGTAGATACAAGGTAAATTTCTCACTTGACTTCATCAATAACTCTTACTAAGAATTTTCTTACTGCACCCAATAAAACATTAACTTCACATAAATCCATTTAATCCTAAAGTGGCCAATTTCATATGGTAAGATAAAAGTTTTTTAGGTTATATGGTAAAAAATTTTTAGTGCAATAAGAAAACATTAATGGTACGCTTTAAGCATACCCTTTTAGGCTCAACTTGGCTTACAAAGGATAACTTTTTCACAAGGGTAGGAAAAAAGGTCTTTAAGAAAGCTTATCAAGAAAAATTGTTGCCTATATCATTTTCTAAGTTGTTTGAGTTGCTTATATGCTTCGACGGGTGGTAAGGAAGGTTCTAGTGCTCTAAATCTCCTTACTTCACTACTTCATTGCATTTTTTTTCTTTACGTTTAAAAACTAGTCTTAAGTGCTTTTAAGAATTTGGAAACTAACAAATATTTATCAAGTTGAAGATTAAAATATCTAAAGATTCATCAAACAACATATTTGTTCTATTGCTATGTAAAGGTTCTAAACATGCATATTTTAATATTCAAGTTCAACATGTTCATAGTTTTGAAGGAAACTAGGGCAAACTAAGTTCTCATGCAAACTAGATGAAAAAGTGAACTACATAAGTTTTTAATAGGTTTAACAGACTTAATAATGCAAAAGAAACATAAATAAAACAAAATTAAAATATGAAACACAAAACATAAAATCGATTCATGAATAAAAATGAAGAAGGTTAAAAGTCAATCTCCCTGAAAGTTATGCTACCCCCTCCTCAAAATTTTGCTTTCCACAGCAAATGTAGACAATCTATACTGATGGAGGTGGAGGCGGCGTCTTTATTAGGTTTATCTTGTTGTTCCTCAATCCGAATGTTATTCTCCCATAGATATTCCTCCCAAGTAGCCCAATGGCCACCTGGCCTAGGAATCAGAATTTTCATTCTTTTAAGCATCTTGTTGTCAGTGTATGGTAGATCTCCCATAAGCGAATCTCTAATGGCGAAGTGTCCAACTGCATCCACCAAAACTGTACATAGTGATCCAGCCAATGGAGATGTTATTGATGTTTTTTGGCATTTTCTATAAACCCTTAATCCTATTAGCTATGATCAATGCTCCATTGATGAAAATACCATCTACCATACATAGAAGGGCTATGGCTTGAGAAACACTGATGGCACTTGCATTCTTCAAATTGTTATAAACATTTTTTGTCAAAAATCGATGGATTATCCTTAACGCATGATCTCGTAAAGCATGGACCTTGCATTGTCCTCCTTTCCATGGCTTATCTTGTTGAGGATCTCAGATTCTCTCCCAATTGTCCTCCACAGATACATCGGCCAATTCCACGGAGGCATCCAGTATAAATCCTAAAATTTCTTAGAATTGCTTAAAAGTCAATGAATATCCCCTCTTACCAAACTTAAATCCCATAGTCCCCGCATCAGTGTCTCCTTTAAAATAGCATTCAAATGAGTAGAGGAAATCCCATACCATATTGGGATATACCTTTGGTTTCTTATCTGTGAATTGCATCTATCCAATACGTTAAAGCAACGGGATCACCTCATCCCATAAGTTTCCAGCTAGAATGTTGAGGAAGTACTGGCTCAAATGAGCAGGCTGGACATATGTGCATGCATTGAAGTAATCAAACTTATCGACCTTAGCTCGGTCCATATATGATGGGAGGAGCTTGCAACATCAGGATACTTAGTCCGTTTAGGTGCCACTGAAAAAATTAAAAAAATGTGAGTGTAATATGACAAACCATGGACTAAATACACCTATTGTGCAAGAAAACTAATGGGAGATAACAATGTAAGCACAAAAATATAAGAGTGGAAAGAGGTAATTGAAAATGGGAAGCATATGATTTTAAACAATGAATCATATAGGTCAATTTATCAAGAGAAGTGCATGATGTATAAGTAAAAATAGAGCCTAAAATGTATTGATAATGCATATAAATAAACATGCAAGGTATGGGAGAGGTGATGAATCATAAATAATGAACGAAGGGATGTCAACCAAAGAGTTAGAAATAAGTCAAATTAAAGATAAACTCATTGGGATATTTCATCGAACATGTTATGTGCACATGTTTGAGCATCAAATTGAAGTGCATAATGAAGAGCATTCTCTACTAATTTGAACAGTAAACATCTATTACATGCATATTTGGTCAACAACAAATCACATTTGCAAAAGAAACTAGCATGAAGTCTAGATCTTACGTGAAATATGAACTAAAAATGTGAGTGCATAAGCTAAAATCTTAACAAATCATGGCATGGAATGGTATGGAAACAACATTAAAGGTAGTAAAAGAGAATGTACATACTTGAGAATAAAGAACCCAACAAATTTTGTAGCACAATATGTGAGTGAAGTGTGTGAATGTGAATGCCTTAGGATTATAAAGAAATGATGGAAAAAAGAAGAAAAATGGAGACAGGAGAGAGAGAGTGGTGGTCAAAGATGGTGGTGAGTGGCCGTGGGTTAAAGCTTAGTGAGGGAGATGTGGGAGTGTGAAAGAGCACGTGAAAGAAGTAAGAAGGATGAAAAGAAAGAAAGAAAATCATGGGGTTTTAAACACAATAGGCAGTGACCTCACACACACCCACGTATGGGCGCAGGCACACCCACACGTGGGCACGACTTTGGGAAGTGAGAGGAAACACAGCAGCATGGTGGCAAGGGAAAAAACATACATAGGTATGCAAATAATCATGGGCGAGATAGTGGCTTTTCACGCGGCCATGCATTTTTTGGGCGAAGGCTTCACGCGGTCGGGGGTTGATTTACTGCCAGGCAGAGCCTTCAGACATGGGCGTGCAACAAATGGTGAGAATTTGCATGTGGGCAAGCATGGCCTAGCAAGAAGCTACACTGCAAATTTTTTTGGGTCGACTTTATATTGAAATTCATTTTCAAAAATCCCTTGTTTCGTATCAAGCTCATTATTTTCCCTTTAAATTAATGATTTCTTATTTTTAATTGGAAATACATTTATTTAAAAAACCCATTAAGTGGAGATCAATTTCAAAAACCTTGTAAACCAACCTTAATTTTAATTCATGAATAGAAACTTAACAAAAACATACAAAAACACACAAAAGTTAAAAATAAACTGTAAAATAAACAGAGGGAGAAGAGTGAATTTCTGAGTTTAGAGTTTTTAGCTAGACTATCCAAATCGTATTTTAGTTATCTTAAAGAATTATGGTTACCTCAGTAACCTCTTGTTGTCCCATTTGATACGGTTTGAGCCGGTGACCGTTTACCTTAAATTCACAGCCATCTTTTGGATTTTGGATCGTTACAACTCCAAAATCATTACATGTCACTACTTGGTAAGGCCCGAGCCACTTAGATTTCAGCTTTCCTGGAAACAAACGAAGATGACTATTATATAAAAGCACTAGCATACTAGGAACAAAATCTTTTACCCTCAAGCGTTTATCATGCCAACATTTGGTCTTTTCCTTGTAAAGCACAGCATTGTCATACGCCCATTGTCGAATTTCATCAAGTTCGTTAAGCTGTAATTTTCTCTTTTCTCCTGCATTTCTCAAATTAAAGTTAAGAAATTTTGTAGCCTAATAAGCTTTATGCTCTAGTTCTACTAGAAAAATGACATGCTTTTCCAAAAACAATCCTATAAGGAGACATGCCTATACGGGTCTTAAATGCAGTTCTATAGGCCCATAGAGCCTCATCTAATTTCTGAGACCAATCCTTTCTAGAATTACTAACTATTTTTTCTAGAATTGATTTCAGCTCCCTATTAGATGCCTCTACTTACCCATTTGCTTGAGGATGATATGGGGTAGTTATCTTGTGTTTGACTCTGAATTTCCTAAGCAAGGTTTTAAATTGATGGTTGACAAAATGTTTGCCTTCATCACTTATTATAGTTCTTGGTGCTCCAAACCTAGTAAAAATATTTTTCCTAATAAATTCCAGCACTATTCGGGCATCACAAGTTCTAGTGGCTATGGCTTTAATCCACTTACTAACATAGTCCACAACTACTAGAATATATTCAAAACCAAAGGAATTAGGAAATGGTCCTATAAAATCTATTCCCCAAACATCAAAAATTTCGACTTCAAGCATATTATTCATAGGCATTTCATCCCTTTTAGAAATATTCTCAACCCGTTGACATCTATCACATATTTCAATGAAAGATTTAACATCCTGAAAAAAAGTTGGCTAGAAAAAACTAGATTTGAGGACTTTTTGTACCGTTCGATTAGGCCGATGATATACTCCAACTTTGCCTCCATGGCACTGTTGTATGATAGCTTCTTGTTTCGATTTTGGTACACATCATCTTGGTACTTGATCCGAGCATATTTTGATGAGGTACGGATCATCCAAAAGGTAGTGTTTGGCATTTACTTTAAGCTTTTTCCTTTGTTGCTAGGTAAACTTTTTAGGAAGATATCCACCTGCAAGAAAATTAGCTATATTAGCATACCATGGAACTGAATTTTCATAAGTATAACAAGCACAAATATGTTCATTAGGAAATATGTCAGAAATTTCTCCCTTTTCAATGCTATCATGATCCAGTCTAGATAGATGGTTAGCTACAAAATTCTTAGCTCCTTTCTTATCCTTAATCTCAACATCAAATTATTGAAGTAGTAAAACCCATCGGATAAGCCTCGGTTTGAAATCTTTCTTTGCAAAAAGATGCCTTAATGATGTATGGTCCGAGCACACCATAACTTTAGACCCTAAGAGATAATATCTAAATTTTTCGAATGAAAAGACAATCACCAAGAGTTCTTTCTTCGTGGTTGTGTAATTGACTTGGGCTCTGGTAAGTGTATGGCTTGCATAGTAGATGGTATAGAAAATCTTCTCCTTCTGATGTCCTAAAACTGTTTCGACTGCATAATCACTTGCATCACACATAATTTCAAATGGTAAGCTCCAATCGAGTGATGCTATGACGGTTGTACTTACTAACTTTTGCTTCAATAGATTAAAAGTATGCAAACACTCAGCATCAAAGTTAAATGCAGCATCTTTAAGCAACAAATTAGAAAGTGGCTTAGTTATTTTAGAAAAATCCTTAATAAATCGACAATAAAACCTGGCATGACCAAGGAAACTTCTAATACCCTTAACACTAGTCAGTGGGGGTAATTTTTCTATCACATCTACTTTAGCCTTATCTACCTTAATGCCTTTTTCAAAGATTTTATGCCCTAGGACAAGGTTAGTATCTTGACACCTTTTCAAGACCAATGCAAGATTATTTAAGCAAGATTCAAAATCATGACCATAAATTGTGAAATCATCCATAAAAGCTTCCATAAATTTTTCAATAAAATCATGAAATATGGCCATCATGCATCGTTGAAATGTGGCAAGTGCATTACAAAGACCAAAGGGCATTCTCTTATATGCAAATGTTCCGTAGGGACATGTGAATGTAGTCTTTTCTTGGTCTTCTGGGGCTATAAGTATTTTCATATACCCCGAATATCCATCTAAGAAATAGTAAAATCTATTTCTAGCCAGTCTTTCTAACATTTGGTCAAAAAAGGGCAATGGGAAATGGTCTTTCCTAGTAGCATTATTTAATCTCCTATATTCAATGCATACTCTCCATCCTGTTAATGTGCGTGTAGGAATTAACTCATTATTTTCATTGATTACTATAGTCATTCTCCCTTTTTTATGCACACATTGAATAGGACTCACCCAATTACTATCAGAAATAGGATACTATACCTACATCAAGTAATTTCAACACTTCCTTTTTCACTACTTCTTGCATAGTTGGGTTGAGCCTCCATTGGGATTGCACTACCAGCTTGAAATTATCTTTCATGGGTATCCGATGTGTACAATATTTGGGGCTAATCCCTTTCAAGTTGGATGTTGCCTAACCAATCACTCCTTTGTGCTTTTTGAGGACTTCAATAAGCATTTCTTCTTTCAAACTTGTCAATAAAGATGAAATGATTAGTGGTTCAGCATTATCCTTTAAAAATACATATTTTAAATGAGACAAAAGTGTTTTAAGTTTAGAATCTCCTTTAGGAGGGGACAGTTAATCCTCTTTTTTTCACTTTCATTGTGTTCGTTTTCCAAAGTGCATATCAAATCCTTATCCTTTGCTTCCAATTCCTCCATTTCCTTAGGATGTATCACACATTCTTGAAGCTCATCATTGAGAATGATCTCCTCTTGTTTTGTGTTGACACACTCTTGAACATTGTCAACAAAGTAAATGGACTCTTCAAAATCATATGAGGGATGTTTTAGAACCTTATTTACATTGAAGACCATTTCTTCCTCATTGAAGCTTAAGGTGACCATTTGCCCATAAACATCAATTAGGGCTATTACCATGATCAAGAATGGTCTTCCCACTATCAATGGCACCTTTCTATCTTCCTTCATATCCATCACCATAAAGTCTACGGGAAACATGAAATTTCCGACTTTCACTAATAAATCCTCAATGATACCCTTTGGTTTCTTCACCAATATATCCGTCAATTGAAATGTCATTCGGGTTTCCTATAGATCACCTAAGTTCAATTTTCGGAAAATTGAATAAGGCATCAAGTCAATACTAGCACCCAAATCACATAAAGTGTGTCTAACAAAATTTCCTCCTAATTCACAAGGTAATGTAAAACTACCCAGATCCTCTAATTTTTTAGGAATTTTGTTGGTTAATATAGCACTACAATTACCGAATAATTGAACCGTTCCTATGCCTTCTAGCTTTTTCTTATTAGTGCAAAGTTCCTTTATAAATTTAACATATTTAGGCATGTGTAATAAAGCTTCAGCAAATGGTAAATTTATATGTAGCTTCTTATACATGTCTAAAAATCTACTTAATTGTTCATTTTGTGTTTCTTTTCTACCAAGAACATGAAAGAGTAATTGAGACTCATCAAGTATAGTAGAAACAAGTTTTTCTTTATCTTTACCCTTATCAACCGTAGGAGGCACTTTCTCAACATTTTCAAAGTTAGGAATACTTACCTTCGTTGTTTGTTCCACCCTTTGGGAAGAATTCTCACCAATCTTAGTCTTTTCTAACTCCTTCCCACTCCTTAAGGTTATTGCTATAGCTTCCTCCTTTGGGTTTCGATCAACATTTGATGGAAACATCCCTTGAGTCCAGTTAGATAATAAAGTAGCAAGTTGACCCATTTGGTTTTCCAATGGATGCTTCTTGGTTCCTCGTCCAAATGTCTTGTGATTTCCATCTAGCATCTTGACTAGCCAAGATTGAGTTTTGAGAGGCCATAATGTTTGCAATCATCTCTTCTATGTTGGATTTCTTCTTTTGTAGAGGGGGAGGTTGAGACTTTTGAAAACCAGGTGGTTGATGGTATGATTGTGATAGGTATTGGTTTGGGTAATGTGGTGGAGCTTGATTTTGGTATGGGGGATGATTATTTGAAGGTTTATTATGGTTAAAAGGAGGTCTAGGATGAGGGTTAGAAGAAGAAGCTTGATTACCTTCCCTCTATGAAAAATTTGGATGGTTTATCCATCCTGAGTTGTAGGTATTGCTATATGGGTTTAAATAATTTACTTCTTCTACCCTTCCTTCACTATTATTCATTCCCAATGCTCCTTGAATTCCTGCATAAGCATTATCCTTATTAGATAACATAGAAATATTTTTTCATTTTAAGCTCATTTATTTATCTTAAATGCTCTTTTCTCATTAATTTCATTTGGGCTTTTAACATAGCTACTTCATCTATATTATGAACTCCCTATTTTCATTGTGTTGCTCTAGAAGTTGTCCATTGAGCATCATTGGAAGCCATTTCATCAAGAAGCAGGAATGCATCTTCCAGAATTTAGTTCATAAAGCTACCATTTGAGGCTACATCCAACAAAGATCTTGTTGATTGATTGGCACCTGCATAGAAAATGTGCATTAATTGATAAATAGGAAACTCGTGATGTGGACAACTTTTCAAAAGTCTCCTAAATCTTTCCCATGCTTCATGAAATGGCTCCTCATAAAATTGCTGAAAATCATTGATTTATTTTCTAATGAGGGCTGTCTTAGTGGGTGGGAAAAATTTGCAAAGGAATTTTTCTTGCATTTGTTGCCAAGAATGGATGGATTGATTAGGTAGCATTTGTAGCCAATCCCTAGCTTTTCCTATGAGGGTGAATAGAAAAAGTTTCAGTCTAATTACATCAGTTGATACATTTGGAATTTGCATAGTGTCGCTAACTTCTAAGAACATATCTAAATGTTGTGCAGGATCCTCTATGTCTGAGCCTGAAAATTGGTTTCTTTGTACCATTGTGATGGTAGCGGGTTTTAATTTCAAAAGGCTGGAGGTGAGGAATCCTAATGGTTCTATGTTCTTCATTCCACCTAGGAATAGCATAATCCCTAATGGTCCTAGGTCTATACCCATTCCTGAGAGCTTGATGGGGTATGTCTTGCTCTTCGATCCTAGGTGGTGGTGGATCATTCATAGGTTGTTCTATCACTGGATCGTCCACATTACCTCTTAATCTTCTATTCCTATGGAATATTCTCTTGATTTTAGGGTCTATGGGTAGAATGGGGTTGTTTCTGACCATAAACCAATAGCACCTGAAAAATAATTAAAACTAAAATCAAAAACTAGATAAAGAAGAGAAGAAGAACACACAACAATCCACTTTAAAATCAAAATAAATAAACAACCACCAATATTTCCCCGGCAACGGTGCTAAAAACTTGATCGGCTAGTCATATAGGGAAATTTAACTATGACCCTCTAATATTGAACCCAAGGAAAACTTGTGTTTATGTGAATAATTTTAATTTTAAAACAGATTTGGGTAAAGAGAAAAGAAGAGAAATCCCAAAATTTTGATAGTTGAAGATTAAAAACTAAAACCAGAATCTTAAAACTAAAAATAAAATAAAACAATTGAAAAAGTTAAAATAATTGAATGTAAACAAAAGCAAGCAATTAATTGAGCTAAAAATCAATATTAAAAGTAAATTTCACTAAAGGACACCTTAACCAATATTATTATGACTTAATCAAAAAGATAAACACAAGTGTTTATGAAGATTTCAGATAAATAAAGCCAGATAACTTTACTCAAGATTATCATTCCAAGTATTAAAATTCCCTTATTCAGAAAAATCTAACATTTAGCATAAAAATCTGAATTAATCCTCCTAGATGTCTATTAAATCCTTTTTCAAGTAATTTAATTTCCACATATTCTTAGTTACACCCTTCTTAATCTTAACTTACTTCAATTAATACAAAACTATATCTTAATCAGATTATAATCATGCATTAACCAAAATAATTTAACCTAAGAACATGCATATCAATAATCCAACCAAAAACCAATTACTAACCAATGCTTAATCAAGTTAACAATCAATCTTTAGTTAACAAATGATAAGATTGTGTTTAAGAACTAAGAAATAATCAAACTTGCATTAAGTTGAAGCACAAACTTAAGTCATAACAATAAAAGTTAAGGATTCATGTATCCTTTAGCAAAAGTTAAAGAAAACTACTCACTAGATATATTTAAAATTAAAACAAAGCTTTGAAGAAAATAGTAAAAACAATAAAAACGTTAAAACTAAAAACTAATAAACTCTTGAGAACTAATGTTGATTAATATCTTGATGATCTTTCTTTGGTACTTCAGACTTCTTTTTATAGGAAAAAACAGTGATAGAGTCCTTTTAAAACTCCAGAACCAAAGTAGGAAGAAAACTCTTCTTAATCGAGAAAACTGGAAATCCTTCGCTACATGGGAATGTGAATGACATGGCCACTTGAATTTCTTCTTCACTGGATGCACTGCCATGTAT
Source organism: Excoecaria agallocha (assembly GCA_037975025.1). Lineage (NCBI taxonomy): Eukaryota > Viridiplantae > Streptophyta > Magnoliopsida > Malpighiales > Euphorbiaceae > Excoecaria > Excoecaria agallocha. The sequence continues at coordinate 34,694,160 of CM075815.1, read as the reverse complement.
CATTTCTTTTGGGATACACAGCCACTTAAGTCTCTTTGCATTGATTCACACAGCCACTCACTTCTTCCTTTCTTTAAACTAAAACACACGGCCACTTAAAGATTTTCTCCAGCCAAAAGTGACACATGGCCACTAGAATTTTCAAAACTTGAGATACACAACCACTTGAGGAAAAAAAAGAAGGAATACAGGGCCACTTAAGTTTTCAAGCAATGAAAAACACGGCCACTCATGTGTCTACTGTAGTCCACATCTATTTTCTTGCATAAATTTCCCAAATTCAGAATTTTGGCCCAAATCTTCCTGACTTTTTGCAATTAAGTCCTTTTCTTAGCAAAATATAACTAAAAAGCACCAAAACTCTTAATTAGCTTATAAAACATACAAATCAACATTTTAACTAAAAATTAACCTAAATTACACCAAATGAACCAAATAAAAACACTTAAAACATACTAAAAACAATATATAATTTACTCTTATCAGTAACATTTTGTCTCCACCATGACCTTACTATCAAAACTTAAAAAATGGATGGGTCACGATGGTAACCAATTCCTTCCCACCGTGACCATAGCTTTTGTATTGAATCTTGCAAAAAATGTTGAGGTCATGGTGGTAACCATTATATCTCCACTATGACCATTATGAAACGCAGAGTTTTGGACATTCTTCAGAGGTCACAATGGTAACCAAATCATACCAGCTATGACCTAAGCCAAAAACCTACAAAATAGAATAAAATTCACCTTTAAGCAGACTATGAGTCACAATTGCTCAAAAATATCAAATTTGGCAAGGATTTTAAAATTTATCACATTTAACACTAAAACACTAAAAACATAACTATAATGTATAAAAATACAAATAAAAAACATGCATAAAACAAACACTAAATCAGATTTATCACCAACTTGCTATTTGGGTAGATTTAAATGGCACGTCTTGTGATTTCTTTGTTAATTCTCGACATGTCCCTGTAGGTTTAGGCAAAACCTTTTTTCATTTCTTTTATATTCTCTCAAATTTTAACCTCTCTTAAGGAGATATATTGGATGCATTCATGATCGTTTTATAGTTATCTGTGTTCTAAGATTAAATGGAATACTATTTATTGAACTAATGTCAAAAATGTAATGAGAGTCATGATTATTATCAAGCATGATGTAGTTAGATGAGATATCACATAAATAAGAAAAGTTGTTCATACTATTAACATAACTAGAGAAACATATATGTCATTACTAAATAGCTTAGGAATATATATAACATAATCAAAAAGATAATTATCTAATTTAATAGTGGCTCAAGTTTTGCCTTCCTTTACTACAAGTGCGGGTTGCTAAAGTACTTCTTTTAACTACATTGACCAACGCCCTAAGCTCCCCTTCTTTGGATGGTGCTCTTAAGACTTGTGGAGATATTCATATCCCATGACTCTCTAGTTGTTTCTTTACTGAATTCAACGAGTAATGGCTACATACTATTGCCATATAAATTTTGGAACACATACCATTTTGGTAAGCCTGAGCTAATCATAAACATTAGTGGTGTTATGGCATTGCAGCTTCCTTTTTTCTTGTCCCTTCTCTTAAAATTTGGTACTTGGTTAGTGCCAATCTCACCCAAAATGTAACTCAAGCCAAATCAAGCATGGAAAAAACCTAAAACCTTACCAAAACTCTTTTTTATGAATAAAAAAATTAATTTACAAGTTAAAAAATAAGAATAAAAAATCATGGCATGAAGAAAATGGAATAACGAAGTATGAAAGATAAAAAGAGTGAATAGTGAACTCACACCCAAGATGCATGATTCATGCCTATAAACACTTAAAATCCATTTTTAAAAAATCAACTTAAGAGCTAAAAAATTGAAATCAAGAAAACTAATAATGAAAAATGGAAAATAGAGCAAGGAGTGTAACATCCATATACTATAAATATCATAATGCAAAATAACTATAAATTCAACATAATTTATATACAGAGTATGGTCTTACTTCAACATGCCACATACATACACCAGAATTTATCACTTTGGGTGTGTAACTCTGTTCCTATCCAACGCCTATCCTTTCGACTACCAACCTAAATCTTTTAAACCTATGCACTTTGACAAGCTATGCGCTGAGCACATAATACTCAGTGGTGGATACCAAATTAATAAATTTAACGGTGCAAGTATATAAGTAAACAAAAAAAAATTTCTTTAATTCTCTCATTTAGATATTATTAAGTATTCTAATTTACTTAAGTTGACATCTTTTACTTCCTGTTCTTATCTTTCTTATTTATATTTTCTGTCATGAGTTATCCGTTTGTTTTACACATATGTGCTCTTTTGAAAATTCCTTTTTGTTTTCTAATTGTTTCCATATTTACAACATTTTATTCATTTAGTTGCATACTCTATGTTTAATATACAATTAAACTTATGCCTTTTCTTCATATTTCAGTTTTTAGTTTACTACCTGTTTTTCTCACCCAGTGTAAAACCTGGTGTTCCTTATTCTGTTTTACTCTTGTCTATGGCCCATTTGAATTTTCCACAATTCAGGCATCACCTCCAAGACATTGTTCATAACATAATGATATTTTTCATCAATTTTGTTGGATTTATGATTATCGTATTCACTGTCTAGATTTCTTTATGATTTTTTTTTCATTTTCTTATGCCTGCTTTCCTTTTTATTCTTAGTTACTTAATATTATATTTTATTCTACAATTTCCTCTTTAACTCTTACAATTACCATCAAATCCTTATTTCCACAAGTTTATGTCTTTTTCATCCTTAGTTCCCCTTTCTAAGGTAAAACTCCCATTTGATCTCTAAAGTTCCATTTTAATGCACGTTTGATCATTTGTCACTGACTTAACTTTTTTTTTATTTCCTTTTTGGTCTGTACTCCACTTTAGTCCCAATGTACCTGTTAGTCCTAATATTTTATCCATGTGGTGGCAAATTACAATTTAGTCCCTTTATGGTGACAAATCACAATTTAGTCCTTTGCTTATGTTTTTTTTCTCATTTATTCTCACATAATTCTTGCTTAAGTGGAAAATTACCATTAGGTCCCTAAACTTTCTTTTCATCATGTTTGACTTTGTTTAACCTCAATCTTGTCCCTCATTGCATCCTTTAACTTTTCTTTCATCTTAATTGTAAAATTTACATTTTAGTCCTTATACTTACCTATGAAGTGGTAAATTACAGTTTGGTCCCTAAAATTTTTTACTAATTAAGGTTTTTCCCTTCTTTACTTATTTGACTATTTTAACTTCTTTAATCACATTTTTAATGCAAATTTACAATTTTGTCCCTAATTTATCATGTAATTATATTTTCACCCTTCTTTAATTGATTAATCATATTTTTCACTTAATTCATTATTTAACCACACATGTGATATCTTTTATGCATAATTTACCATTTACTCCCTATTTTTTGCATATTTATAGTTTTGCCTCTCGTGGTGACTAGTGAAAATCCTCAAATCGAATAGGTGGGATGATGACTATATGATTGTATGTATATACTGTATGATTATATGTGTGAGGTGACTACTTGAGCATAGGCATCTCTTAATAAAAATCTGAGCTCATTATGGTACTACGGTATGTGGGTTCCTATGGCTAGCCATTATATCCTATGATCTTAGATTACCCACTGTACACTAAGGACAATCATTTATTTCACCTTATATTGTATTTTTATATAATTCTTTGTGTCATTTCCATTATGCCACATATCGTGCCTTCTCTTTTCTCATTCATTCATCATTATCACATATGAATTCATAACAAACATGGTGAATATCATTCAAACTTGATGGAATATGCCATTTCCCTATGGTACACCATTTAGCCTCATCACAAACTTTTATATATATATAATGTAATTTCTCATTATTTCTCATGCAATATGTATTTCCATGATTAATTTATGTATTCATGTGTTAATATACATCCACTTTGCATTAGTAACTATTAGTTACATACATGTTTCCTATTATGTTCACTTACATAGTATTATGTCCACATGTTGTTTTTAGTTCTAATCAATCATGTTGTGTTTCCTCATCATTGTATTATACATTTCATGTTTAATATGCAAATAATCATCAAATTATTATATGATACAACATAGGTTACCATTCAGTCACTATTGGAACATGTGTGTATAAGTTTATTTAATTCATCTAACACATTCTCAATATGTTTTCCATGCATATTAAGCATAATTCTAGCCGTGATTTTATTTAATTCTTTATTAAATTTTAATTTCATTTCCTTACATAATGGGTTCCATAACTAACATACCCTTTTTAAACCTATTCTCATCCATTTAAAATCATAAATCTTATAGTTTTTCCTTCAATTACATTAATCTATCATTAATTCAAAATTAACTAACAATTATATAATTTATTCATAAGGAACATAATAGGTTACACAACTAACATGTGATTTCTAGTTATGTTTTATTGTATTTGACATCAAATATCACATTGCCGAACATTTAATTCCATTAATTTACTATTTATTTGATTTAATACTCACATTACATAATTTTTGTTAAAGTGACATAATGCCTCCTTATGCCATTTTCTCACCTTTAATCTCAATTTAATGTAATTTCTCATGTTAGTCTCATTATTTCACATCTAATTTCATTTATATACCATTAATTAAATTTTTGTTAAACTCATCACGAAATTCCTAACTTACATAATCCTAAACACATTTAAAAAATTAGTTTGGATATCCATATGCCTATTTTCCAAGCTATCTCCATGATTTCTCCTCCTTCTCCGCCTGTTCCTTCCATCTCTCCTTATTTCCATTTATTTCCCTTTGAATTACCATATGAACCAAATTTTTCAGGAATTATTTCCTCAATTTTTCTTCATCCATAATTAAAAATAAACTCAAAATATAAATCTCTATATCAAAATCTACCTAAAAATCTATTAAAGACATTAAATTATCACTAAATTAACTTACTTGAATTTTTTCTTCAAACTTATCTTCACAATTACATCCACTTTCTCCTCTCCAAATTTGAATTTTTCTTGCTTTTTAGGCTGCTAAGAGATGATAAGAGTGATTCCAATTGATAAAGCATGAAAACTTATAGTGAAAGAGCTTGAATCAAGTGAAAAATGGTGGAATTTCATTAACTTTTAGGTTATATTTTTGGAAAAGAAGGAGAGCTATTTTCTAGTTCAATTTCTGTCTAGAAATCTCTAGGTTTTGGCCAAAATTAGTGGTTTAAAGGTGGATAAATCAAACCACTTTATGTGGACATAATTGTGCCACTTCTCACTTTCTCATTGGTTCATCCATCCTTATTTTATTTTTCCAACCAAAATATTCCAAAAATTCCTAAATATTATAATTAAGATGTTTTAAAATTTCATATCAATTGGAGTTTGTTTTAATAGATTTTAGGGCACCAAAACATTTTCAGTTGATCCAAAAACTTGATTTTTCTCCCTTTTTTTAGATTTTAATGTTTCCATCATCAGAATACTCTAAAATTTTGCCCTGTGTGCAAAATATATGTAGGAAGGTGTGTCTAAAATTTTTTATCATTCTAACGTTGTTTCGTTATACTTTCAGCTCCAATGGTAAAATCAGCAGGTTATTAGAAAAATTCTTTTTCCTTTCCAAATATTAATTAAGATTATTTCTAGTAGATCTAGGTAAAATGAATAATTTTAGGAGGTTTGTGAAATATTTTTAGGCTAGTCAAATTTTTGGTCAACCCTTTTAGGATCCAGATAAATTTTTTATTTTCCAGTTTAAGGGCTCATCCAACCTCAATTTCACCTCAAATTATACCAACGAACTCCATTTGATATATATTATCCCATCTAGTGGTTAGGTGCAACTTCCCACCAAGTCACCCGTCCTAGTACTTCCTTGGACAGCGCACGTTTAACACTTAAGCACTTATAAATTTTATTGTACTATACTATTGTAATCACACTATAAACTATCCCAAGGTTACTATTCATGCTCTAAAATGTGCTGGTAATGTCAGATTAAATTTTAGGGCATTGCCAGGAGGCTAATGATGAATAGTGAAATCTCAAAATTCAATTTAACACATATTTACTCATAAATAATTATAATAATCAAAGGATATGCTATGAATAGGATGAAATAAATATAAATTACATGATTTAATCAACAATCATTTACAAAATAAAATCAAAGAATTAATTTAAGAAATTATGAATATTTATAAATTTAATTCAAATTCTAAACACTAGACCAAGAGATTTAGAGGTCCTTATACTTGAAATGTCCCCGGATTGGCCGCCAGCACAGTATTGTCCACACTGTACCCTTATAAGATGCCTGTCCGCTTTTGGATACAGGTCCATCCCAGGACACTCACGGTTTTGTCCTTGGACCTAAGCCCAAAGTGCGCCATGCTGGGGGAAGGGAGTCACACGCTTATAAAGCAATGTTCCTCCCCTTCCACAATCGATGTGGGATTGGGACATAATCCACCCCCCTTAGGGCCCGACCCAGCATCTTCGATGGTGCATCGGTTCAATCACTGGCTCTGATACCATTAAATGTAACACCCTACTCTTATCCAAATATCCATACATTATACAGAGATGCACATATATCTATAATACATATTATGTTATTAAGTTTATTTAACTCGAATTATCCTAATTATACTCTGCTATATTAATATAACATATTTTATACGTAAAATACTATTTAATATCAATTCTTCACTTCATATACCATTATATACAATTTGGCCAACATATAATTTTTAACACTCACAAATCTCATCATACTTTGTTTTATGTTATTTATGTTTTTAATACCAATGTGTATTCATATGTACATATCAATTAACACTTAATTTATTTAAATATCTTTTTGTTACCCTTATGTTTTATATATAATTTCATACTTATATATTATCTTTAACTCCATTCCATCATAACACATGTATTTATCGTTAGAATGTTATATTTGTACTTAATTCCTAATAAATCACCATATTTCATTTAAGATTTTCATGGGCATCATTAGGCATCAATTAGCTTTCTAACTAATTACTTAATTTCTTCTTCTATTCTCATCTATTTCATGATATATCATTATTTTCTACTATTAACTCAAATTAATTCTCATTATTTCTTAAATTTATATAGTTGCCTAATATAAAAAAAATTCACCATATAATTCAAAATTCGATGAAATTAAGGGTTGTTTGTATCCACATACCTGATAGCATCGATCTCTGCATTTTTTTTACATTTTGTCATTCTTTTGTTATTTTATTTGGAATTTATATTTTGGTTCACTATAATTTATACAGTAAACTTTCACTAGTCATAGTTCATTAGTTGTAACATTCCATTGCTATTTTCTTTCTAATCTTCTTTTCTCATTTGCTAATTCATACTTTGTCATACCTCATTCTCCTATTAGTTTCACATTTCCTCTTTTTTTTTTCAATTAGGTACTTATTTTGGTTCAACTTACAATTTAAATTTTCCTATCTTGCTAAATCAATATTTCATTAATTATTTTCTCAAAACTACTAATTTATCCTTCGTTTCTCTTTGAATATTTCTTGCCATGAAACTATTGTTATTTTTTTATTTATTTTTTTGTTAATTTGTTCCTTAATTCTATTCCACAACTTCATATTTTATTTTTCTTTCTTTAACCATACTACAGTTTCATCCATCATTTATAACAATTTATTCAAATTATCTTTTTACTCTTTCTTGTCTAAGTTTATTACCTCTTTTAATATCAAATTACAGTTTAATAATCGGATCCTTTATTTCATTATGTTTTACTTAATTAAATTATGGATTTACTTCCTTGTCTTTATTTTCTCTTATACTTAATTCTTTAGCACAAAAATATGTATAAAATCTTTAGTCAGATGTAACATTTCGGTTAGGCCCCCATGGTCTCACTACTCATTGTCCTCAAATTTTATTTATTCTTCGTTTTAATTCCTTCGACTTTCATTACTTTTCTTTATCTTCCTTATATATGTTTTCCTTATTTGATTTCATTTCTTTCCTCACTAAATAGAAATTCACACATTAGATCCTTGTAATTTCCTTCTATTATATAAATCCATGTTTTATTCTTAATATACTCATAATTTACTTTAAATACCTTTATCACTTATTCTTTCTAATTAATTTCTCAATTTCTTCGAAATTGATTTTTCCTTAACTTAAACAATTTCGATTGCAATTTTTGCTAGTTTAACTTCTGTTGGCCTTTAATTTAAATTAAATGCATAAATTACAATTTAGATCCCAAAATTTCTCTCATGAAGATGAATTACATTTTGGTCCTTAAGATTTGTACTATTGACAATTTTATCCTTCTTAACTTGTCTATTATTTTAATTTCTTCAATTAACTTACATTTTAACTCATTTAACTTTGTTTGACTTTTATTTGATTTTCAATGTACAAATTACATTTTGATTCTTTGAATTTTTCCAAAGATGATAAACTTACAATTTAATCCCTTAACTTTTAACTAATTACCTCTTTGGCCCCTTTTTGTCTTATTTAGCCAGTTTAATTTCATTATTCACTCTTTTTACTTCAACTGGCCAATTACCCTTATTTTAATACAAAATTACAGTTTTGCTCTTACTCATCACATTGGTTTCATTTTTCGTATCATTAATTATTTATTTACATTTATGGCATCCAAATTAGCATAATTATTCTTTTATCTCGATTTCATACAAGATTACCATTTTGCCCCTAGTCGTGGATAACCATAAACTAGATAAACGGGATATAATTACGGTGTACTAGGGGGATCCCACCACTGGTGCGACACCAAAACCCCAGTATTGATACATAAAATAAGTCGACTATCAAATCTCATATATCAGTCATTTCTGATTATATTTATCATATAAACTCATGGTATCCAGCGAAATAAATTTCTATGGCTAGCCATACTATCCAAAGAACTGGATTTTCCACTGACACTAAGGGCATTATTAAATTTTCACTTCTTATCACACTTATGCATTATTATTTTTCCTTATTATTCTATTTTAATCACATCGTGCTCTCAACATATTCAATTAAGCTCATCCATCATGCATTCATCACATAGATGCTCATTACCATATAATTATTACTAAACCATAACATTTTCACATATTCATCATTCACCCATCAAGAGATTTTCCACTAATGGATTATTTCTCATTCCAACTTCATGTCATACATAACTTTATATCCATTTATAATCATTTCATGGTGAATTAAAATAATTACGCATAGTAAATTTCAAATTTCATTAATTTTTTGCATTACGTAACTATTATGTAATTAGGGTCGTTCCTCATTATTTCTTACACTCTAGTTATCAATATTACGTTTCTTATGCTTTATTTTTTCCTAATTATTATTAATTGTTTAACTCAACATTATTTATACATTCTACATCCCCATATATATATATATATATAGTCACACAAGGTTACATTACTATATATATATATATATATATATATATATGTGTGTGTGTGTGTGTGTGTGTGTGTGTGTGTGTGTGTGTGTGAGCAAAAGGGGTGAAATAAATTGACATAAATTAATAATGTGGTGAATTAATGTAAGATGAATATAAGTAAGGTAAAAAAACAAATTAAAAGTATTAGATTACTTAATGATCGAATTAGACACTATAATTAATATAACGGAATAGGTTAACTTATTTAAAGTATTTAATAAAAGTTGAGTAATATAAGATACAAGGAAATAATGGCCGAAATATTGTGTCCCAATCCCACATCGGTTGTGGAAGGCAAGGAACATTGCCTTATAAGTGTGTGACTCCCTTGCCCCAGCATAACACGCTTTGGGCTTAAGTCCAAGGACAAAACCGTGAGTGTCCTGGGATGGACCTGTATCCAAAAGCGGACAGGCATCTTACAAGGGTAGAAAACGGATAATACTGTGCTGGCGGCCGATCCGGGGACGTTATAGTTGGTATCAGAGCCGGTGACCGAACCGATGCATCAGAAAAGATGCTGAATCGGGCCCTAAGGGGTGTGGATTGTGTCCTAATCCCACATCGGTTGTGGAAGGCGAGGAACATTGCCTTATAAGCGTGTGACTCCCTTCCCCTAGCATAGCGCACTTTGGGCTTAGGCCCAAGGAAAAAATCGTGAGTATCCTGGGATGGACCTGTACCCAAAAGCGGACAGGGATCTTACAAAGATACAAAGTGGACAATATTGTGCTGGCGGTCGATCCAGGGACGTTACAATTATACTTGTATATATCTCTGGGGCATATAGTAAGGGTAAGCATACATATACTAACTAAGATAGACTTTTAGTTTAGCTTATCAAGATTTTTTCATCATCAAAAGGGGGAGATTGTTGGTCCAAAACTACATCTCAATTTTGATAATAATTATACTTTATATAAACTTTGTAGAAACTCTTTTTTAATTGCTTATGTTTCATCTTATCTCCACTAAAGTGTGCAAGATTCAATTAAAGAATATAAGCTGAATGCATGAGGTCTTTGAAGATTTTAGTTTTATAAGAAATTCAAGATGTTAGCGTATTAGTTCTGTAAAATCTTTTAAGGAGCTTATTGTACTTGTTTATGCATCATAAGACTCTTTTATTGCAAATAAGTTTTACATGCATTAAAATATGTGTTAAATTGGTATTCTGTTGTAATAGAAAAGGTGTCAAAATCTTTCTTTGAAAAGCTATTAGAAAAGGTGTTAGATAAGTTAACTAGAAAAGGATTTTGGAAAAATTTTCAAAAAAGTTTTTGCTTTTGGTTCACCAAAAAGGTTAGCTTTTCTGGTCCACCAAAAAGGGTTTTAAGAATAGTTATGGTTTTCACTAAAAGACAAAATAAAGGCTAGTCTAGCTTTTTATTAGTTTGTCTTGTCTGTAACGACTATATTCTAATCTATAATGGCTATAATGGATTTTTGGCTATAAATACTACTTTTTTTTATTAAAAAAGGTTTAGAGAAGTTGCAAAATTATATTATCTCTTGAGCTATAAGCTTTCATATTTTTCAAGCAAATTCAACATCTTGCACTTCATACATTATCATTCTCCTCAATTAGATTATATCATTTTATTGTAATTATTTTGTGAGGAAATTTCGTAAAAGATTGTGAGAAGAGTTGGCTAGAACCTTAGGAATTCTAGTAAGTTTTTACATCTTTTACTTAGGAATAAGATTGTCGGTAGAATATATTAGGATTTTATATTAACTTTAACTCTTGCCCATTAAAAGAGTTATTAGTGGAGAGAAAATCTTAAGACGGTGTCTTGAAGAGTAAATGTGGCAGCTAGACCATGATAAATTGATTGTGTTGATCTCTTATTCTCCCCTCCTCTGTTCTATTTTTGAAATTATTTTAACAGTTCTGGTTTTAATTAGAAAATATTTGATATAAAATATTGCATCTTAAAACTATCTCAGTTATTTTATATAATTTATGTAGTTAAATCTATTTTTAAAAAGTGTTTCAATTATACGTTTTGTCATTCATCACATTTTGCATTCATACACGGCATATTCACCTAAAGTACCTCACTTTTACTCAAACAGAACTTAAATGAAAATCTGGTGACACCCAACTCACCCCCTCTTGAGGGTCATTGGGACCAACAAAAATAACATTTCTTCAATGAAGGAAAATAAATTATATTAATTAATAAATTGCAAGATTCTTAATAAAATAGAACCAATATCCTAATTTTCATCCAATAAAACTAGCAATTAAGGATTCTTTACTTGCATGAGAGGACCAATGTCCTTACCTAATTAAACTCAATAAATAATTCATTTGATGTATGTCTATGCCAGTGCTAAAGTATATTTGAATACAAGTTAAAATGCCATGTGATATAAATTGCTTTATCGCTTTCCAAACGTAAAAGAGTGCACATTACATTTATGTGCCATGATATATGCATGAGAAGAGGGATAAAACCATTAATTTAGAAGTCCAAACAAATGTGCTTTTAACTAAAAGTATGAATAAGAGTGAGCTCTTAATCCTTTCTTTTGGTTTGGTATAATAAGGTTAGACCAATTTTCCTAATATTTTACTGGGTGGTGACTTTACAAATGCCTACCTTGTGATGCCCAAATACCATCTCAAAATCGATTGCCAATAAAAGAATAAGAGTACCCCCAAGATGCTCGACTCATACAAGGATTAGGATTAAGAGAATTAGGTCAAACTCTTTGACCATTGCAAAGCAATCGGTTTTAAAGGGTGAGAGACTTTTGCCTAGCCATCCCTAAAAGTTGGAACAATCTAAATAAAATGGCTTTATCCTGCCCCATCACTAGAGGACGCATGTCACACCTGCGTATGTTAAGAGAATAGTTAAATTTGATAAATGCATATTTGTGGAGTATCAAAAAGAGTCTTTGGGATATTATTTCTACTAAAATAATACATTAGACCAAAAAATTATTGTTTCAAAGTATGTTGTCTTCTTAGAGAAGATAATGGGGGTAGAATTGAACTTGATAAAGTTCAAGAACCATAAGTACTAAAAGATCAACCGATATATCCCAAATCTACTTCTAACAGTGATGAGATAGTGAACAACCTATTGTTACACAAACTCCTAGACATTTTACTACAGTGTCCTTTGCTCACGAGATAATTCTTGGGCCAAGATTTCAAGATTATCTTAGAGATATTGGGATATTCTTCACAATGGACTTCACCTTATATTCCATAGCACAATAATGTATCTGAGAGAAGGAATTGAACTTACTTAGACATGATTTGACCCATAATGAGCCTTGCAGACTTGCCCAAGTCTTTTGGGGGCTATGCTCTTGATATTATTGTTTGTGTATTAAAAAGAGTACCAACCAAATGGTTGGTGTTACACCATGAGTGATTTTACACCATATAAAATTATAGAATTGTACTGCTTACATGAAACAAATAGTGTTAGAAAAACTTGATACTAAGTTTGAAAATGATTATTTATGGGATATTCAAAGAAAACTTTGGGATACTACTTTCACCATTTTTTGGAACAAAAATATGTTTGTTACTAAACATGTTGTCTTGTTAGGAAAAGAATTTCTTCTAAGAAGAGACAACAGGAATAAAATTAAAGATATGTTTCTCCTTGGTAACCCTTAACCGGGATCTTTTTGAACCATTCCAAGCATTCTGCCATTTTCAGATTTTTCAATTATTATTAACCTTCAACAATTATAACAATAAAAAAAAATTATTAATTTTAAATAATATTAATTACTAAATAAAAATTGAATAATTATTTTTTTATAAAACAAAAAAAAATTGTTATTAAAAAGAGTTTCCATTGATTGTTTTGCTTTTTCTAAAAGAACAAAATCTCCAAATTTAAATGACATTACTTTGAAATTTAGAATTACATTATAATATTTTATTTGTTTGGACCTAAAATTAAAAATTAAAATTACCTTATAATTCAAATTTGATTTTATAATTTATCTTCAAATGAAACGAAGGCAAGAATGGCAAAGTGCACAAGTAGAGTTGCATCTCTTTACAGAACATGTCTCCATATCAATAATGATACAACATGAAATGATACAAACACAATGCCTTTTAATGGTCATGGTCTATTAATCTCTATTAATCCGAATCAAAGGTAAAGTTAACTTCAAAAAACCTAAAGAAATATAATGGTAAGCTTCTATCTATACATATTTGGTCTAATATTATCATCGATGAATGGGAACTGACTTGGACCAGGCATACTGAAATTTCTACCTGGAAGAGGTGCTGCTGAGAATTCTTCTCTAACAGGCAACCGTGGCATATTGTCAGGGTACGTGGTATTGACTGGATAATTTGGGTAAGTGGACCTACTTGTAGATGGCAAACCTGTATCCAAGTAAGGATCAAAATAAGGCTTCTGAGTTCCAATTTTCGATCCATTTACATATGGGTTGGAAAGAAATTGATCCTCGGTAGTTAAGTTCGGACGAATCTCAAAGTAAGGGCTTGAAAGAAAACGATTGCTTGCAGCTGAGTGAACTCCTGCATCAGGATAATAGTTTCCTAAACTTAACCGAGCACTTGAATTAAGTAAGTCTGCTCGTGCATTGCCTTCAGAAAATTCAGTCGGTAATCTGAAAAGTCCAACACATCCAACCGGAATCTGCACTTTATCTGTGGGCAATGTAGCAGGATCAGTGCGCCCATCAATCTTTCCAACAGGTGTGGCTACTAACGGCAACCTATCAATTCTCTGTTCTAGTGATTGCCTTGCTGCTTTTAGTGCATCCAGTACACTTCCCAACCCATCAGATGCTCTGTGTGGCACCAATGCATAATGTTCATTTTGGCTTCCAGAAGCTTCCTCTTTTTTGAAACTACCATTAGCATTTGACGGAAAGCTAAGCACAGGTTGACTTCCAAGGGAATCATGGAAACCTTGTGAACTGGAATTTTGCTGTGCCATAAGTGATAGTTGATGACAGTTGTTTCCAAGGATCTGCCGATTTTGCATTCCAAGGCTCTCTTGATTTCGCATTCCTATGGCCATGGGAAATGCAAAGTCTTGAGTCGAGGAAGCAGAATCAGGCATGCTACTGCTTTTGCTTTCTTCCAAGGATGCTACATCAATGTGTGGAGATGGAACAGAGCCGTTCAACTGAACTTTGGACACAGCTGCAACTTCTGACCTCACTTCATGGGTTTGGGAGACAATAGTCGTGGGAGGGTGGGGAGCTGTTGCCTTGATCTCATACCTTTCCTCTGTTATATCTGAGTGATTCCCAGGATCATATGAATCCTGAATAAGTAATGGCCAAAAGACTGAAATGTAAGGATTTAACAGAAAAAGAATCGCAATGTGAGAAAAACACTAACTATTATAAGAAGAAAACTCGTGGCAGTGGAATGCTTTCTAATAACTAGAAGCAGTAGAATTAAGCATTGACCAATATAATAGAGACATTGGTGATTATGTTGTTTGGTCATATCTGAAGGTAAATTACTTAAGGAGGCCTATGAGTACAGCAAATGTTCCTGGACTTCAATTATGCCCAAGTGCCTTATTCATTAAGCAATAGAATAGGTAGTAGTAGTTGTAGCTATGGGAGACCATAATATCATGCAATTTTGTAGATACTCAAGGCAAGAGAATTAAGATATAGTGCAATAACAGAAACTGCAACTGACAAGGTTCAGACACACTCTAGCTCTTCCTACTGTTAGTGAAACAAGTATGAGCTTATCAATATTAGTGCACACAAAGAGATCATGTAAATGAAATTAGGCCAATCTCTTCTGCACAATAGTCATTTCCAATTCTGAAATGAATTACCCTTGTGCGCCCTGAAATATATATTTATAACTTCTCTGCTGCATACAGATCTTTCCACCCCTACTTAGTATCAGCATGTGCAATTGTGTCTTTCAATAATCTCAGTAAGCTTTGAAATATGTTTCAAAAATTCCTCAGTCCTATTTAGAGCGGTATGTCATAATCAGCTGCTTTTAGTTTTAAAGCACTGAAAATGAACAGGTAGTTCATATTTTGATAAAAAAATAGAAACGCCTGGTTTGAATAGACCTTTTAAGTGATGCTGGCATGGAATCCAAGAGAAGAAACGAAGTACAATTCTGAAAATCCAATTTTTTGACAGTTACGTCTTAGCGACATACAAAATATTTTGCACCTTCATGGCATATAGCATCAATATATATATATATATATATATATATCGTAAAGGGCATCCCTTGGTTCAGGAATCCATACTTCCCCAATAGTGTACTTTGTTGCCTATAGCGTGAATTTGTTTGATGACTCCTCAGACTTTTGTTGACAACATTTTCAGTTCCTTGCACTTGCACAATCCTTACCAAACTGTAAGTCACATCTAACAGCGCCATTTTACAATCCCTATCTTGATCAACGATTCAAATACATTTAAAGTAATCAATCCCAATGGTCATTATCACATGGAAGCCAACATATCTTACTAGGAAGGGCATACCCTCAAGGAATGTTTCAAATGATGAATACACACTTAAGGTTTTGCAATCATCCACACCTATCAGACAGTGAGTCATATCAATTAGAACTTCCAACTTCTTATTATGTAATGGAATGATAACAGCAATCAATACAATTAACCTTTTATGATTCCTACAGAACTATGAACAGCTTACATCTGCTGCGTCACTTTCAGCTCAATCTTTAGGGTATAAAATCTCATATTAACTTAAAGGAAAAGCAAATTTCATCTAACCCTAGATAATAAAATATAATACTCAGGAAAGCAACCAAAAACACTATTCTAAAATTTGCACATTAGGATTATGCTGTCAACTTTCGATCGGCAAGCAATTCAATGGTTTCAAGTTATAGAAGTTATACCGGCGTACTATTGTTATTTTCTCTGAATTTTTCTTCCCACTCCCTTTGAGCCTTTTCCATTTCTTCATATTGGCCAATCAGTTGTGCCTGATGTCCAAGTGCCTTTTCCATGCCTCTGTCACCTCCATACCCATTACAATCAAGGCCATTATTGCTTCCATTTTGTTCACTTCCTAAGCAGCCTGAAATTGAGCCTTTCAATAACATTTTCTCTTGTCCCCGCTCAACGATAACTCCACAGATCTCAGGCTCATCAGAGAAATTCAGAAAATTTTCTGAAGCAGTTTGAGCGTCATCTTCAAGAGAATCAACTTTGGCAGGATTGGCTTTAAATTTCTCAGCCTCGGACCTGACAACACAATACTGGTTAAGCATCTAACTGGACATTCTAAGCTGCGAGATAAGAATTCCAAACTTTAGTTTTACCAGCCCTAAAAACAGGGCCACTGTGATAACTATCACAATTTTCACTTTTGTCTTTTTTTTTTTTTTTTTGAACCACCAGGGATTGGACGCTTGATTTCCCATTTAATCAACAGGTGCCAAATAAAATTCATTACAGTATACATGTTAACGCTGGCTCAAGCTGTTAAACAAAATCCAATGCTATTATAAAAGTATAATTAGGATAAAGTTACAGGAGGAGCATTTTATTAATTAACTGTTCTCCTAATCATGAGAACGTACAACGGGGAAAATGACAAAAAGGTGTAGATTAAATTGTTTACTAAATTCAAACTACTAAGTATAAGGTAAGATAAACAAACCTAGATTCTTTATGTCTTATTTGGCGGCATGATTTGCCTGGGCGATGTTTTGAAGTACGAGCAATAGAAGCAAAATTACTGTGCCTTCTCAGAGATGGATCCTTGTATTTTTCAAGAGAACGTTGAGTATCTTTGCGACCTTTCCAGGACAAGCTTTTACCAGGTACTCGTGAAGAATCGAGGTCAGAACCTGAGAGTTCTTCTGACTCATTATTTCTCGCTTTTGAATTGACAGAACTCTCTTCTTTAGAGGACCCATCACACACTTTGGATTCACATGGTGTCTCCTGATCAGAGCTTGAATCATATGTCTCGGTAATGTCACTAATCCCATTACCCTCCAGAATAGCAAGAACATCTGCTGTTGCCTTTTCAGCCTTCATTCTCAGAAGAGAAACAACCCTTAGTTGTTCCTCCAACTCTGCTACCTATTTCAAATACAAAACCAGCATTGCATCAGTATTAGATAGGAGAGAGAGAAAAGTTAATTGTTTAAACATTGAGAGAAACATTTCCATATCAAGACATACCCTTTTTGCTAGTTCATAAGCTCTCTGTCTAGCAGTTCTCGATACAGACCTTTCAGACAACAAACGTGCCCGGAGGAATTCAATAGTGGAATCTTCCATGCCAGAATTAGTCCTGAAAAAACATTACCAAATCAATGAAAAAATAAAAATAAAAAGAAGTAAAAAAACCTAAACATAAATTCATTGAATTTGGTTTTGCCCATCAATATCAACTGAAACCATTACAGTTGCGAACTTTATTGTGTGAGCTATAATCCAAACACAAGAAATGTTGAATATCCTTAGTGAAATTTAAGTAAAAAGTGTTATTTTATACCATATCTGATTTGAGTTCATTCACTCTTCCAACGGCTTCATGGGAAAATAGGACAAACAAAAGCTTTCAGGGAGCGAGATGAAAATTACAAGTATTCAGAAAGTAGGATCTAATGGCATATTTAAATGGCTTTTAGGAACCTGACTATTCTAGCAACAAATACAGTCAGCTAAATCCCATCCAATAAATATCACAACTATCATTACCAAACTTTAGTTTGGGAGATGATCCCAAACTAATTGGTAATGGATTCTATGTAAATGCTGGAACCCAATTTGCTGTAAAAAGAAGAAAACATATGAACAGAAAGATATGTGGTTTGTTGTCACTTCATTATGAAAGCTCAAACTTTCAGCAAAATTAAACCAACTCGCCAAACTCTGTTAAATTGCCTCAATTTCTAGCAAATCGCCCTTCTATTCTTCCAGACTTCTTTTTTTAACAAAGATAGCACACATAAGCAAATAAATCTAATCCTTCTGTAATTATCACCAGAAATGAGCACATTCACCCATGAATTCAATAGCAAAATTCCCAACTTTCCGGTAACAATTTTCATAAAAGGAAACACAATGGAATCTTATTCAAGCATCCAACAAATCAACATATGGAAAGTTTAAATAGCATCATAAAAAGGACAAAAGCAACTAAAGACATACAAGCCAATAATTACGAAGAGAAACTCCAGAAACCTAACTGACAATACAAAAAGTAGACAAAAAGAGAAATGCTCAGATAGGTTTTACCTCTGATCTTGCTTATCTCGATCATAATTATCCATAATTTCGCAAGATACCCAAAATCCAAACGATAACCACAGAGCTCCAACTTCAAAATTTAGTTCCTTTAATATAAAGAACCCATAAGATCAACTTCAGCTTGCAGTATTTGAGTACCCAACAAAAAGCTAAGCAAAACCCATGAGTTTAATTTACATAAAGATATAGAAAAAATAATAGGAATTGATAAAGTAAGAATAAGGCCTACCAAATTAAGAATTAGAAAAGAGCACCATTGAATTGAACACAAATGGGCCTTTTACTTTCACTAACTTGTGAGCAAGATTTGATTTTCTTTTGGTTTCTTTGGGAACGAGGAGACGAAGCTTCTCATTTGAAACCAATTGAATAAAACATGGGGCCATTGGCAAACAAGCTCTTCGGAGATTCTTGTATTTTTCGTTTTTTCTAAAATGACTAAATACACCTCGAAAGAAATTTAGCAGGTTGTAAATATATTAGTGTACTTTCTAATTTCAAATTTAATAAAATATTTAAATCTCACTTCTAAATTTTCAAATGTCATTTTAATTTAGGTATTCTATTAATTTTCTGTTAAAATTAATGAAAATTTAATTGTTAATGAAAATTTATTTTTTAGTTTTTATAAAAAAAATAATAGTCTTAGCTTTTTCTAGGAATTAACACTATTTAAAATTAATAATACATTTCATTGTTATAATTAACGAATGTTAACAATATGATTAATTATAAAAAAATTTAGGGGCGATCAATAGTCGGTTCGGTTTAATAATCGAACCAAAAAAATCGAAAATCAAAATTTTAAAATTTTAGCCAATCAAGCCAAGTCGAAATTATAGGATAATTGAATCCAACCCGAACCAAAATTTTCAATTAGTTTAATTCGGTTAACCATATAACTGAAATTTAAAAATTATCAATAAAAAAATATTATATCTAAAAATTATACAAAATTACTAATAATAAAACTAAAATAAAAACATCTAAATTACATCCAAATTAAAAAAAAAATACAAGTTCAAATTAAAGATACAATCCAAATACACATAATACAACAAAAACAGAATAAACTTCATTTTCATTCCATTAACCTTCAATCCAATCATTAAAATCCCATATCAATACAAATTATCATCTAAAAAAAATAAATATTAATAATTGATAAATATATTTATAAAATGATTTTATACTAAATTCTTTCATTTACAAATCCCACCCACGCATGGAATCAAAAGTGAATTATATATAAATATAATCTGATAAAATACTACCGTTTTTTTTATGTTATGTGTGAAATTGGAAATAAAGAATGTTATGATATATTTTTAAGAACTCAACGAAACATAATGAAAAGAATTTTAATAAATAAAAAAGGTGGCAAGAACTCAATTAAATAAATAAACCCAACAACAGTAACCACCAAATAACATTAATGCAACCTTGGGCAACCAATGAAGATACCCAGTTTCTCCACTATTCTTCAATAGGTAATTACATTCCTCTTTCTTGAAAAATTTTCCAAATAACCAATTTCTCCACGATTCTTTGCTAAAAACCATCATGTTCTCATTTGTTGGAACAAAGCCACAACTAGCAAATGTTGAAACCATGGTAAACAAAGAGAATGCGGATATGCTAATTTCTTTGTCTTTAAGAATAGTCCTTGCACTAGAAACAAAGGCCAAGTAAACCAAAACTAGAACTATTCCTGGGAAATGAACCAGTAAAAGGTAACCCAAGACTACAAAACCCAAAACGCTAATTGAATCATATTTGAGCAATTCAGTATCAAATTGGGTTTGGATTTGAAGAATTTCGTGAAAATATTCATGCTTTTTATAAATTTCCCATCTCAATTTGATCAGAAACATGATCAATTTCATTTCCCATTTTGTTTTGAGTTGGAACTTTCTAAAATGAAGACCCACCACAGAAGTAAAAACTTCTCTACCTTAAGAAACCCAAAACCCAGAAATAAAATGTGGCTCGGCTAGGACACCAGGTGGCTCTGCCAGGTCACCTTAAATTATTGTGCAAAATTGGAAGATTTTCAGCAAGAGTTTGACTCCTAGTGGCTGTTGGACTTCTGATAAATTAGGTCTTTTATTGTTTAATACCAGATAATAATTATTAGGTTATTTTTTATCAAGTTAGATTTACTTATTCATTCAAGCACAGTTCTTTAGTTTAGCATTTTTATTTTAGAGTTATTTTCTCTATTGGTTTTCAAGAGCTGAAGATCAAGTTAGAGTTCATCTTATGAGTATAGTATTTGGGTTTTCATTCTTTTGTTCAATTTCAATAATAAACAATGAGTAATTCTTTCTTTTGTTGAGGAAAACTTAAACCCTTGTTTTCCTACTGTTATGACTCTTGATTGAGCTTAAATTCAATATAAATTTGTTATTTTATAATTCCTTTGCTCATCTATATCATTGATCATATTTTGATTTGTGTAATGTATCAAACAGATGATTGAATGTGAATTTGGATGTTGATTAATGATATGTATGTTTTTTCTCTTATATGCTTGTGTTAATATATTCTTATGTTATGGAAATTGAGAAAATAATTTTATTATCATAAGTTTATTAAATTTAAGAATTTGAAATATGAATAAATGGAAGTTAGATTTTTCAAAAGGAGGATTAATTGAAATTTAGGAATCTAAAATTGGGATTTATGCTAGATATTCAATTATGTTTAATTAGGGAATCTAATATTCTAGAAGGGTATTCTGAATAAGATATCGAAACTTAATTTGGTTTTTATAATGAGCTTTCATTACTAAACGAGTTAATTTCAGTAGGAGGCAAGGTAGATAGTGTAGCAAACACACACACATATATATGTATGTATATGTACATGTATATGTATATGTACATATATACACACACACACGTGTGTGTGTGTGTGTGTGTATAAATGTACATATACATATATATGTATGTATATATGTGTATGTGTGTGTGTGTGTGTGTGTGTGTGTGTACACACACACACACATACACATATGTATACACACACACACACGCACACACACACGTGTGTGTGTGTGTGTATATATAAATGTGTGTGTGTGTGTGTGTCTACGAAAATCACACATGTTAGAAAGGTGTTACATTTATTAGTATCAGAGCAGGTTTAGGCGATCCTAAAAGCAGAGTAAATGCATAAATTGATACATGTACATGCCATAAAAGAATAAGTGATTTCGTTGTTGAATCTTACCTGTCTTTTTTGTATATTTCAATGAAAGTAATGGCTTCGGGATCTCGATGAGCACTTAAATTGGAGAGCAATATAGAGAGCATGACCTCAGCCTCAGCCATGCCAGTAGTTAGTGCAACAACACCAATTGCTCAGTCTCGGTTGCCTAGTCAACACACACCACCACCAGCTCTACCAACTTCTCAGCCAATTGCACATGTGCCTTCAAATTTTGCGTAGATGGCAACATACATCCTATATCAGCGATTGTAGGGCCTAGCTCCTCCATAGCCATAGCATCAGTCACCACCTCAGCCATTAAGGAAACCCATACTATAAAAGCTAAAAAAGCTAGGAGCTGAAAACTTCTATGGGCGAGAACAAGTAACACAACAGAAGCTTAAGAAGGCTTTTTGAGATTACTCACAGCCCATCTAAGGAGATGGTAGAGGGTGTTGTTGCATTATTCTAGGGTCCAACCCACACTTGGTGGGATATAGTCAGACGGTATAAACTAGCCAAGCAATTAACATGGGACTTGTTCCTCCAGCAATTCAGAGATAAATATGTTGGGCAAGAATATCAGTGAACTATAAAGGAGGCATTTTGGCGACTGTACCAGTATAAAGACCTAAAATAGGCCCTAGTAGAATTCAAGAGTAATTACATGTTATTAAAGTCTAATTAAACATTATTGGATGAATTAGTAGTTAAGATCTAATGAATTCGTAGTCTTATGTGATAAGAGTATACAATAGTCAATTGATATTATAATATATAGTGTGCATAATTGGAATAAAATATAGTTAAGATATTGATTGGGGCATAAATGTTATTAAGTTGTAATTAATTATGTGATAAATGTATGAATTATATGGTATGAATTTTATAAGGGTATAATTTAAAAAAATAATAGTTTGAGGGCTAAATTAAAAGAGTATATAAATTTAGAGGCCAATGTTAAAATAATGATTAATTGGGGTTGATTTCAAAGAGAAAGAATATAAGGGGTTGAAATTGTGATAAAATAGTTAGTAGGAGAGGATTTTTGACATGCAAAATATTTGAGGACCTATATGAGACTTATCCTCCCACTTTACACTTTGGAGCATTGTATGTTAGAGAGAGAAATACCACTTTTAGGGTATAAAAAGGGCAAATGATGAATTTTAAAAAAAAAGAATATAATTTTTCCTTCATCTTTCTCATCTCTCCCTAAAGAAATAGCTCTCTCTCTCTCTCTCTCTCTCTCAATTCTCTTAAGGAATTTCTTATGCATGTGGATGGATATAACGTTTTTAAAAGGAGTTTGTAAAGGTAATGGATTTGGTCTTTATCTCATTTTTTCTTCTTCTTTCTAAAAGCAAAATACATGTTAATGAAAAGAAATAAGAAATTGGATTTAATGCATGAGTGCATGGATATATGTAGAAGAAGAATAATAAGAAGAAAAAGGTAGAAAGAAAAAAAAGGAAAGAACTTGCAAAAGATTGAAGTCTAAAGGAAAATTTGAC
Source organism: Excoecaria agallocha (assembly GCA_037975025.1). Classification (NCBI taxonomy): domain Eukaryota; kingdom Viridiplantae; phylum Streptophyta; class Magnoliopsida; order Malpighiales; family Euphorbiaceae; genus Excoecaria; species Excoecaria agallocha. The sequence continues at coordinate 34,670,629 of CM075815.1, read as the reverse complement.
CAACGTATGGGATTAGGATTCTCATACTTGCATGTGGATAATTATAGTATAAGTATGATTTAAACATTTTGTAGTATGAACAATTGAAAAGAGAACAAGTTTTAAGAAGTGTTACTAAAAGAGAAGACATGAAGCATTATGAACTAATGGCTATAATTTTAGCATAATTTGAGTTAGAAAACTCTAATTGGGACCATTCAAATTTTTAATGTTATATAAGAAATATATCTACAAATTTGTAGAAGGGACCTAACACTAAATTTTCCTTTAAGTCATCCAAATATTTAATTGAATTCTTAAGAGCTATTGATTTTGGTTCTGGAACAAATTGTAGAAATTATGATGTAATTTCATGCATAGTGGTCAGAATTCTATGAGGTTAAATTCTATGAAAAATATACATTTCATATGAAGGAAGCAATGCCTAATTTTGTCTTCATGCATGTCAAATTTTAGCTTGAATCTCATAGGAATTGTTTCACTGTTAAGGAACAGATTTTGGTATTTTGGGCATAAGTCTTTGTAGAGGAGGCATAATGCTATGTTGTAAAATTATAGTTAAACTAGATACATAGTAGTATAACTTTGATGCAGGAAAGTTGGTCTAATTCTTTCCTCATTTTATTCTATAAATTTCATAAGTGGTAACAAAAACTATTTTTGATTTTATGAACAGTCTATGGTTTTTCTTGAATATCTCAAGTTATAGATGTGATATTGAGATAAATTTTAATGTTTTAGAAACTTGAAACATAGGGGATAAAGTTTTTAGGGGCCAATTAACCTAAAAATGACTTTTTTCAAATTAAAAATGGCATACAAGTTGGATCCAAAATTCTGCCTCTATGTAGAATTTTGGAGGCAGAATTTTTAATATATTTTAATTAATGTTTAAACGTTGTTATGGTAAATGTGTGCCTGCATGGAAGTACATTGAATTATATATGGCATGTAATATGATTGTTGATAAAGGTTTATATATAATCATATATGTACATAAGTAAGGATTGTTGATAATGATATAAAAATATTCATATATGATCAAACTTATATATGTACATGCTTGTTATATGCAATTATGCTTACATGTATATATTTTAATGATAGAGTAAATGTTTATTTGAACATGCACTTATACTATGAAGTCAAGAAATGTAGCACCCTTATCCTATAATCTGTACATATCACTTTATCCAACTCATTACACATGAGTTACTGTGTAACATAAACATATAATCAACTATATAGAGAACTTATATTCATACTTAATCCATAAGAGTGCTAAACTATTAAAACTTCACAATATACATTAGAGTCTCTTTACAAAAATATAACCGCTAATAACATCTTACAAAATAGTTGTACTTTTACAAGATTTCCAACACAACATAAAACCTTTGAAATACAAAAAGGAACAAAAAGACAACTATATACTTTATGATCTTCAAAGACTTGTGTTGGCCAGCCAGCTACAAATATCAATCCTGAGAGAAAGTCTTAACCTTGCAACCTACACGGATGAAACACCCGTGCTAAGCTATAAAGCTTAGTGGGGAACTAAATCATGATAGACGACCACTCACAGTGATCGTCAACAAGCATCCAACATGCTTCAAATGTAACAGTGATTTATTTCAAGAAATGAAAGAAACTAAACATTTAAATTCACTTATAGAAATCATACAATGTAATACATATAAGAATAAAGGACACATATATATAGAGAGCATTTAGCAATTAACATGCAATTTGTTTTTGTACTAGCAGTATAGATACATATGTATATTGAGCATTCTTTTAGACTTGGGTTTTGTATGCAACAAAAGGAATATCATATGTAGAATAGTATAAAGTCAACTAAGAATTTGCATGCCTTATTAAACTTTTCTTAACCTTGATAATAAAGCCTGCACTATTCTAAAGAGGTGGATAACGGGTTATACGGTGCTACCCGAAAGTACTAGGTCACCAGAAGGCACCAAAGAGATAATAGGTCACTCGAAGGCACCAAGGAGATACCCGGAGGTATTAAACGATGATCCCTTGTAGGGATAAAACTGTATGATAAATCGGTGGACCCAAACGGGGTCAATCAAATAACATGGACCCAAACGGGGTCAATCAAATAACATGGACCCAAACGGGGTCAATCAAATAACATGGACCCAAACGGGGGCAATCAAATAATATGGACCGGTCAAGCGGACCCAAACGGGGTCGGCTACAACCCACACGAGGGTTGTTTAAATTAACTTTAACTTTTAAACCCAAACAGGGTCACTATACTTTTAAATTCAAGTGGACCTAAAGAGGTCAAAATGTTCAAAAGCAACTGCAAGTTACCCTTATAGGCATGCCTATCTATCCACTTCCTAGACTCAAAGCAGGCAGAACAATCTCTTTAATTTATCTTTTCTTTATTCATTCATATTCTTATATGCACATGTATACTCTGGTATAACTGTAATCAATGTATTCATATATACAATCATGTGTAACTTTTCTGCATGTCAAGACTATACTTATATAATACCATTATATGCTTTAATAAGATTTCTATAATTGAGTCTGTAGCACTGTAGATTTGTATTTTCGCATGCCAACATGTGATAATACATATGCTTAATTAAGTCATTTCAATTAAGCAAAGACATAGTTATACATTTCACCTTAAAAATATTATTTGAATCATTACTCTAAAATAGTTTTCAAGCTTTGAACCCAACCATGTAAGATCATACATATGCATATATGTTTATATGCACACATATATTCTACTAATCACATTACTTCTTCATACAAGCAAAGTTAACATTTCAAACTATATGTATTATAGTAATTTTGAAGAAATCCATAGGAATCATGTAGAATCATCTAGAGTTATATATATATATATATCAACAAATTAAAGGCCAGTCATACAACTAGATTTGGTAGCCTTAGGTTCATCGGTATGTATACAACTAGGTACCATCATCTTTACACATAAATACATATAACATGACATGTTTTCATTTTCTTAGTTCATAAACCCCAACACCAAATGAACATTCATGGATAGCATTTTTAATATTAACTATCATTCATGTATTTATATTCACATTTGAACTCTATTGCAGGCAACACTATATTCATGTTCATTTCATACTTCAAAGCTGTACTTATAGTATACCATTTGCACATGTATATAATCTCACCTATTAAGTGACATTCAATCATTTTCTATCTCATAGGACAATTACATGCTCATGCACTCATAAATATAATCATAGATTGTACATAACTGTAGTACATTCGCATCTAATAAGCTTGTTCTGATAAGCATGATTATCAATATATATACCTCAATCACTCATCAATCATATGCTATACATATATCAATATGTTACCATATGTCACACACATTTAACTTTCATCATGAACTTATACTTGAACATATGATTTTTAAACAACAATCATGTCACAATCATATTATCATACACATATATGATTAACAATAATTTCATAATTATTCATGGTACTATAACTTAACTATTAATGCACAATTTCCATGATGCATAGGTATACATTCATAGACAATTTTCAATGTAAATGATACAAATCATGCAAATCTATATATATATCCTTTGATACCAATCTATATACACATGAGTTTAGAGCTCTCGCATACTTGCATTCAAGGCCTATTTTGTTCAGTTACATGTGTATCACATGGGGGTAGCCAAATATACTGATAAAGGGGAATAAAAAGCATAGTTACGGGCCAAAATCATGATGTTACGCTCGCGGCAAGTGTCGCGCTCGCGACAGTTTGCTTGGCCATACAAGTTTTTCACCCTGTTTCCAAAATCCTGCAAACTGCTTAATAACTTAATCTTGTACTTCATTTTGGACATAGTAAACGGCCTTTTTAGAAAAAGTTTTCTTCTACAGAGTTGTAGATATACTTTTCGAGTTTCTATAAAATCAAAAATATTTGCAATATCCTTTCTATAACTCGAGATATATTGAAATTACTAAATACTGTTCATTATAGTAGTCAACACAGAATTTCCGATTTTCAAGTGAAAATTAGGCAATGTTCTAGGCATTATTTGACTTTGATTTCTTCATAAATTGTAGGTTTTGAAGTCTAATTTAAGTAGGAATTGACCTCATGTCATTATGATCATTGTACAATCAATTATGAAGTTTTTACCCCAAGCTATTCAAAATCGGAATCAAAGATACATCTAATATTCAATCAATGTAGGGATAAATTAGGGGCCAAATTAATGTCATTTTTCAACTACACTTTTATACCTATATCTCATATGGAACAATCAAGATTATTATAGCTTCAAATTAAGGTCCCTAACTCATTTTTATAGATAAAAATTACAGTCGATAATTCCAGCAATCTTCATGTAACACCTATTGTAACAAATTCTAAATTCATATCTCATCCCATTTATTCCATCTAACACACATATGCACCTTGATGATATAATCAACATTCACATGAATGCAAGGTAAGTACCATCCCATACCTTAGCCGACCCCTATCAAACCCAAGCTTTCAATCCCTTGCAATGTCTTTCCCTTTATCCTTTCTATCTCCTCCTTCTTTAACTACAACAACACAAATCATCCCTAATCCACCATTTCCAGCACTTGTTCATCATTTATCTCCACCAATATGAGAAGAATAAGAAGAAGAAGATAAAATTCAATAGAAACCACTTACCTTAGAGTTATGCACTTAATTGCCTTAATTAACCATAAGAATTGTCACTTAAATTACTTGAAGATTCAAAGACCTTCAAAGGAAATGAATGGAATTAATTTCTGGTTTTTCTCCTCTCACAAATTCCGACCACACCACTCTCCACCATCTCACTTTTCCCTTTCCACCCACTAAGATTATTCTATATATAATACTATGGTAAATGTCCTCTTTAATCCCTCAAGAATTTGCATGTCACATTAATAACATCCAATTCTTTGCATGTTATATTTTGTCTCCACCATTTAATCTATTCCATAAATTAACCCCACCATTTATTCCTTTCCTTAAATTGGCCTCTCAATTATTTATTTATTCACATTTGCCACTAAAGATGCCGTAATTACAAATTTACCCCAGATTAATACTTTTTACTTCAATTACGCCCTTGAATATTATTAAACCAACAATAATAATTTAATTATGACCTTATAAAATTTATACCATATAATTTACACGTTTATCACATAATTATTGATAACTTAATAATATTTTTGCCTCAATTAATATATTAACTCTTAATAATTCATCAAATAATGCTCAATTAGACTTTAATAATATGTAATTGCCCTTGAATTCTACTAGGGCCTATTTTGGGTCCTTACAATTCTCTCCCTCTTAAGGAATTTCGTCCTCGAAATTCATACTTGTGTCTTTTGCTCAAAAGTACCACTATCAATTCTTAGACTTTTATGTTTAGCACTATAAACTTCCATTCCATACTATTTCTGCCATCTTTCCTTGATGCTCACTTTGACTTAATTTGCTTCTTTTATAACTCAATCTCTATAAGGAGCGATATTATCATGAAATTGCATCAGTACTATACTCAACATATATCCTATCAGTTTTCTTTATCAGTTGGGGCCTGTACATGTAATATGATGCTTGATGCTATATTATGCATGAATAATGCTTTCGTGTATGCAATAAGATGCAAATGCATTTTCTCATGTTCTGTATATGTTTTAACCCCATCTCATGTATAATACTTCATCAATTGCCCGTACTCGATAAGGAAATACTGACAGGTATATAGAGCATCATAATTGCACCTCAACTTGATATCTCAAAACCTTCACTATAGATACTTTTATCAACTAAGCAAAACTCCATCTCATGTATTATAATTAAATAATCACTACTTATCCCTCTAACATCCTTATTTCATAATCCTATATACCTTTCATATGTGTATATTTTGTACTATTCACTTCGGGATTAAGATCCCAAGAAAAATACTATCATACATGTAGTCTACTTTCGAATCTTCATTCATATACATTTATCCTCATATACAATTATTCATGTATCTTCTTTATCAGATTCTATCGACTCATCTCACTTCAATATAACCATAGCAAAACAAGAATATTTGCATTGGGCCAACACAAAAACTTCCAATGACAACAACTGTAAACACTTATAGCCTAGGAACGGCTAAATCTTTGCTCTGATACCACTAATTGTAGCACCCTTATCCTATAATCTGTACATATCACTTTATCCAACTCATTACACATGAGTTACTGTGTAACATAAACATATAATCAACTATATAGAGAACTTATATTCATACTTAATCCATAAGAGTGCTAAACTATTAAAACTTCACAATATACATTAGAGTCTCTTTACAAAAATATAACCGCTAATAACATCTTACAAAATAGTTGTACTTTTACAAGATTTCCAACACAACATAAAACCTTTGAAATACAAAAAGGAACAAAAAGACAACTATATACTTTATGATCTTCAAAGACTTGTGTTGGCCAGCCAGCTACAAATATCAATCCTGAGAGAAAGTCTTAACCTTGCAACCTACACGGATGAAACACCCGTGCTAAGCTATAAAGCTTAGTGGGGAACTAAATCATGATAGACGACCACTCACAGTGATCGTCAACAAGCATCCAACATGCTTCAAATGTAACAATGATTTATTTCAAGAAATGAAAGAAATTAAACATTTAAATTCACTTATAGAAATCATACAATGTAATACATATAAGAATAAAGGACACATATATATAGAGAGCATTTAGCAATTAACATGCAATTTGTTTTTGTACTAGCAGTATAGATACATATGTATATTGAGCATTCTTTTAGACTTGGGTTTTGTATGCAACAAAAGGAATATCATATGTAGAATAGTATAAAGTCAACTAAGAATTTGCATGCCTTATTAAACTTTTCTTAACCTTGATAATAAAGCCTGCACTATTCTAAAGAGGTGGATAACGGGTTATACGGTGCTACCCAAAAGTACTAGGTCACCAGAAGGAACCAAAGACATAATAGGTCACCTGAAGGCACCAAGGAGATACCCGGAGGTATTAAACGATGATCCCTTGTAGGGATAAAACTGTATGATAAATCGGTGGACCCAAACGGGGTCAATCAAATAACATGGACCCAAACGGGGTCAATCAAATAATATGGACCGGTCAAGCGGACCAGAACGGGGTCGGCTACAACCCACACGAGGGTTGTTTAAATTAACTTTAACTTTTAAACCCAAACAGGGTCACTATACTTTTAAATTCAAGTGAACCTAAAGAGGTCAAAATGTTCAAAAGCAGCTGCAAGTTACCCTTATAGGAATGCCTATCTATCCACTTCCTAGACTCAAAGCAGGCAGAACAATCTCTTTAATTTATCTTTTCTTTATTCATTCATATTCTTATATGCACATGTATACTCTGGTATAACTGTAATCAATGTATTCATATATACAATCATGTGTAACTTTTCTGCATGTCAAGACTATACTTATATAATACCATTATATGCTTTAATAAGATTTCTATAATTGAGTCTGTAGCACTGTAGATTTGTATTTTCGCATGCCAACATGTGATAATACATATGCTTAATTAAGTCATTTCAATTAAGCAAAGACATAGTCATACATTTCACCTTAAAAATATTATTTGAACCATTACTCTAAAATAGTTTTCAAGCTTTGAACCCAACCATGTAAGATCATACATATGCATATATGTTTATATGCACACATATATTTTACTAATCACATTACTTCTTCATACATGCAAAGTTAACATTTCAAACTATATGTACTATAGTAATTTTGAAGAAATCCATAGGAATCATGTAGAATCATCTAGACTTATATATATATATATATCAATAAATTAAAGGCCAGTCATACAACTAGATTTGGTAGCCTTAGGTTCATCGGTATGTATACAACTAGGTACCATCATCTTTACACATAAATACATATAACATGACATGTTTTCATTTTCTTAGTTCATAAACCCCAGCACCAAATGAACATTCATGGATAGCATTTTTAATATTAACTATCATTCATGTATTTATATTCACATTTGAACTCTATTGCAGGCAACACTATATTCATGTTCATTTCATACTTCAAAGCTGTACTTATAGTATACCATTTGCACATGTATATAATCTCACCTATTAAGTGACATTCAATCATTTTCTATCTCATAGGACAATTACATGCTCATGCACTCATAAATATAATCATAGATTGTACATACCTATAGTACATTCGCATCTAATAAGCTTGTTCTGATAAGCATGATTATCAATATATATACCTCAATCACTCATCAATCATATGCTATACATATATCAATATGTTACCATATGTCACACACATTTAACTTTCATCATGAACTTATACTTGAACATATGATATTTAAACAACAATCATGTCACAATCATATTATCATACACATATATGATTAACAATAATTTCATAATTATTCATGGTACTATAACTTAACTATTAATGCACAATTTCCATGATGCATAGGTATACATTCATAGACAATTTTCAATGTAAATGATACAAATCATGCAAATCTATATATATATCCTTTGATACCAATCTATATACACATGAGTTTAGAGCTCTCGCATACTTGCATTCAAGGCCTATTTTGTTCAGTTACATGTGTATCACATGGGGGTAGCCAAATATACTGATAAAGGGGAATAAAAAGCATAGTTACGGGCCAAAATCATGATGTCGCGCTCGCGGCAAGTGTCCCGCTCGCGACAGTATGCTTGGCCATACGAGTTTTTCACCCTGTTTCCAAAATCCTGCAAACTTCTTAATAACTTAATCTTGTACTTCATTTTTGACATAGTAAACGGCCTTTTTAGAAAAAGTTTTCTTCTAAAAAGTTGTAGATATACTTTTCTAGTTTCTATAACATCAAAAATATTTGCAATATCCTTTCTATAACTCGAGATATATTGAAATTACTAAAGACTATTCATCATAGTAGTCAACACAGAATTTCCGATTTTCAAGTGAAAATTAGGCAATGTTCTAGGCATTATTTGACTTTGATTTCTTCATATAAATTGTAGATTTTGAAGTCTAATTTAAGTAGGAATTGACCTCATGTCATTATGATCATTGTACAATCAATTATGAAGTTTTTACCCCAAGTTATTCAAAATCGGAATCAAAGATACATCTAATATTCAATCAATGTAGGGATAAATTAGGGGCCAAATTAATGCCATTTTTCAACTACACTTTTATACCTATATCTCATATGGAACAATCAAGATTATTATAGCTTCGTATTAAGGTCCCTAACTCATTTTTATAGATAAAAATTACAGTCGATAATTCCAGCAATCTTCATGTAACACCTATTGTAACAAATTCTAAATTCATATCTCATCCCATTAATTCCATCTAACACACATATGCACCTTGATGATATAATCAACATTCACATGCATGCAAGGTAAGTACCATCCCATACCTTAGCCGACCCCTATCAAACCCACGCTTTCAATCCCTTGCAATGTCTTTCCCTTTATCCTTTCTATCTCCTCCTTCTTTAACTACAACAACACAAATCATCCCCAATCCACCATTTCCAGCACTTGTTCATCATTTATCTCCACCAATATGAGAAGAATAAGAAGAAGAAGATAAAATTCAATAGAAACCACTTACCTTAGAGTTATGCACTTAATTGCCTTAATTAACCATCAAGAATTGTCACTTAAATTACTTGAAGATTCAAAGACCTTCAAAGGAAATGAATGGAATTAATTTCTGGTTTTTCTCCTCTCACAAATTCCGACCACACCACTCTCCACCATCTCACTTTTCCCTTTCCACCCACTAAGATTATTCTATATATAATACTATAGTAAATGTCCTCTTTAATCCCTCAAGAATTTGCATGTCACATTAATAACATCCAATTCTTTGCATGTTATATTTTGTCTCCACCATTTAATCTATTCCATAAATTAACCCCACCATTTATTCCTTTCCTTAAATTGGCCTCTCAATTATTTATTTATTCACATTTGCCACTAAAGATGCCGTAATTACAAATTTACCCCAGATTAATACTTTTTACTTCAATTACGCCCTTGAATATTATTAAACCAACAATAATAATTTAATTATGACCTTATAAAATTTATACCATATAATTTACACATTTATCACATAATTATTGATAACTTAATAATATTTTTGCCTCAATTAATATATTAACTCTTAATAATTCATCAAATAATGCTCAATTAGACTTTAATAATATGTAATTGCCCTTGAATTCTACTAGTGCCTATTTTGGGTCCTTACAAGAAATGTTTAAACATGAAAAATGAAAGTTTATAATATATTGCTGTCATATGATTATATATATATATGTGTGTGTGTGTGTGTGTGTGTGTGTGTTTGTGTGTGTGTGTATGTACTCACACATATAGGTAATCATTATATGTGTGTAATACAATGTTAATGCAAATAATAATGTGCATATAAATTGTATGTTTAAGAATATTGGATAGTATTTCTTTGTAAAATGAAACATGTCATATAACAAATATATAAACTATTATACTTATTATTTAGTTTAGATAACATGTACATACTTACATATATTATGTGTATGAATTATTGTGCTAAAGCATCTGAGAACAAGGAGATATGTTTATATTCAATTACTTAAATGTCATATAAGATTTTATGTGAAAGAATGACAAGCTTTAAAGCAAGTTTCAAGTATTGTAAGGTATTACTCACAAGGTGTGCATGTTATGACATATATATATATATATATATATATAATTATGCATGAACAGGAATATATATATGTATGTTACCTATAAGTATATGATAACGAAAGAGTAAAGCATGGAATGAAGATGCTTAATCATGAACATGATATAGCATTATAGAAAATCATTCATGTACATATATATATGATTATGATTATCCTACTCATAGTTTTAAATAGATTTAATTTATTAACTTAATGTTCTAAGATCTATAATATCCTTTCTATGAAATATAAAATCATATTGCCATGCTTTTAAGATTGATATAGGAAAAACTTAAGGAATGTAATGGAGTTATATATAAAAAAAATTCCTAAAAGTAAGCTTGATGTGTGAACTTTAAGTGTTAAATGAATATTTATAAGAGTAAGATTGATAAGCAAATGAAATATTAATAGGCAATTGGTAATGTGTTTAAGTTTAACATGTATAATCTAGTACCTGAAAAATATTGCGAATATGTTTATAATTGTTGGTTAATGTGCTTAATGATATGCTTGCATGTATTTGCATTTTGATGACTTTTAAAAGAGGTCGTCTTTATGATTTATGTTCCCCACTAAGCTTTATAGCTTAACACGGGTGTTTCATCCATGTATGTTGTTGAAGTGATATCTGCAGTAGGATTACCAATTTAAGTGAACAAGAAAGACTAGTGTGGACTTTTATTTTGGGCTCATTGTATATAATAAAGTTTTTCTTGTGGTATTGGAAATATATTATGTATAGATGTTTATCATTTATTTTATGTAAAGAGATTCTAATGTATATTGTAAAGTTTTTATAGTATAGCACTCTTATGGATTAAGTATGAATATATGTTCTCTGTATAGTTAGTTTATGTTTAAGTTGCACTATAAAACTTGTGTAATGAGAAGAATAAAGTGATATGTGTGGGTTAAGGGATAAGGGTGCTACAACCAGGGGACCTAAATAGTGTAAGAATATGATTGGGAATTTAAAAGGCTTAATGCTTATATGAAGGATTATAATATACCACCTACAAAGATGTGTTAGTTGTTCGAAAGGAGACCCTATAATGACATCAAAAAAGCCTTAGCAACCCATGAGTACACTAATAGGAGAGCGTTAGTTGATGTAATTATAAAGATTGAAGCAATTGATGTGAAGGAAGCAAATAGAAGAGCAAGGTCCCAGCAAAGAAGAAGACCATCTATAGGAGCACCCAATAGGCTTAGCAAGAAGTCTAGAGGCTCTATTGCTCCCCCACCAGGTTCTACAATAAATCCTACATCTGTCAGATGTCTACTACTCGGGCTGCTCCTTCTACTACATCTACAGCTAGTGCACCTTGAGGACCTGGAGGATTTAATAATCGTATTTGTAATCATTATGGAAGAAGAAATCTAGGAGAATGTTAGGGGCTTACAAGTGCTTGTTTAAAATGCAGGTTAAAAGGTCATCTAAAGAAGGATTATCCTCGGGCTCAAGTGACTACCTCAGCCACTCTAGTAGACATACCCAATATAGCACCATCTAGAGGCTATAGAAGAGGTAGACCCACTAGAGATACATCAGCTAGAGAGAGCAAATAGGCACCATCAGCACTAGGCAGGCAACCATCAAGTCAGGCATATACAGTTAGGGCTAGAGAAGAGTAGGACGCTCCATATGTCCTAGTAGGTAAATTTTATTTGTTTTATGCTCTAGTGTATGCATTAATTAATCTTGGGTCCACACACTCCTATCTTAGCACAAAAGTTGCACATGGGAAAGGGTTAGCTAGAACACAATTAGATCAGGACATCATAGTCAGCAATATTTTAGGCCACAACATGGTAGTCAACAAAGTATTCAGAGATTTCCCTATTCAGATATAATAAACTACTTTCATCGACCTTCCTTTCCATGAATTTGATGTGATTTTAGATATGGACTGGCTCCATAGACATTACGTAATGGTGGATTATCGATCAAACAGAATCATATTGAAGACCCCCAATGGATAGGAGATCACTGTTGTAAGGGGAAGATCTAATCTCTTATCAAATATCATCCTAGCCACTGTTGAACATAGATGCATTCACAAGGGATGTTCGACTTATCTAGCTTATGTGACAAAGGTTAAAGAAGAAAAGCCTAAAGTTAGTGACATGCCTATAATCCGTGACTTCCCTAATGTCTTTCCTGATGACTTACTAGGGTTACCACCAGAAAGAGAAGTAGAATTTATAATTGATATGATACTTGGCATTGCTCCTATTTCCATTGCATCTTATCACATGGCACCATAGAGTTGAAAGAATTGAAAATTAAGCTACAAGAATTACTTGATAAAGGATTCATCTACCTCAGCGTATCACTATGGGGAGCACTAGTCTTGTTCATCAAAAAAAAGCATAGATCACTACAACTTTGTGTTGATTATAGACAGCTAAATAAAATCACAATAAAGAATAAATATCCATTACTAAGAATTGATGACCTATTTGACCAACTAAAAGGTGGAGGTGTATTTTCTAAAATTAACTTGAGATCAGGATATCACTAGCTTAGGGTTAGAGAAGCAGATGTATCGAAGACTACTTTTCGCACTCGATATGGTAACTATGAATTCTTGGTTATGCCATTTGGTCTAACCAATGCACCAGTAGCATTCATAGATTTAATGAATCGCATCTTTCACCCATCCTTAGATCTGTTCATGATGGTTTTCATTAATGACATTCTAGTGTATTCAAAAACTCTGGAAGAACATGGTAAGAACTTGCAGATCGTACTATAAACATTGAGGGAGAAACAACTATATGCTAAATTCAACAAATGCGAATTTTTGTTGAATGAAGTTACCTTCCTTGGTCACCTGGTGTCAACAGCAGGGATCAAGGTTGACCCAAAAAAAGTTAAAGCCATCTTGGAGTGGAAGCCACCTAAGAACATCACTAAAGTAAGAAGCTTCCTTAGATTGGCTGGCTATAAAAGGTGGTTTGTCAAAAGATTTTCCATGATAGCTTCTCCACTCATTAAGTTATTATAGAAGAATGCTAGGTTGGAGTTGATTGATAAATGCTAGGATAGCTTTGCAAAGTTGAAAAATATGTTGACTGAAGCTTCGATCCTCATACAAACCACTTCAGGCAAACCTTATGTCATTTACAGTGATGCTTACAAGAATGGGTTAGGGTGTGTAGTCATGCAAGAAGGCAAATTAGTAGCCTTTGCTTCTAAGTAGCTTAAACTACATGAAAGTAACTATCTTACCCATGATCTTGAGTTAGCAGCCATTGTATTTGCATTGAAGATTTGGAGGCATTACTAATATGGTGAGAAGTGTTATATCTACATGGATCACAAGAGTTTAAAATATCAACCAACCTAGAAGGAGCTTTATTTAAGGCAAAGATGATGGTTGGAACTCATAAAGGATTATGATTGTTTGATTTACTGCCATCCTAGCAAAGCAAATGTTGTAGCAGATGCCCTCAACAAGAAACACTTAATGGCTTTAAAGGCTATAAATGTCAAATTATTCACAGCATAAGATAGACCACTCATAGCAAAAATACAGCTTAAACCCAACTGGTTGCAGTAGATGAAAGACACACAGAGGCAGGATGAATCATTAGCCTCCATCATTACACAAGTACGGTTAGGAAAGGACAACAAGTTCTCTATTGGTAGAGATGATTGCTTATACTATAAAGGGAGAATTTATGTACCAGATAATGCGAAGTTAAAGAAGAACATCTTAATAGAAGCTCACAGCAGTAGTTATGCCATGCATCTAAGTAGCAATAAAATGTATCAAAACTTAAAAAGAACTTATTGGTGGCCAGGAATGAAGAAAGAAATAACAGATTTTGTGGAAAAATGTCTAATATGCCAGCAAGTAAAAGTCAAACATTGGGTTCCTTCTAGTTTGTTACAACAAATTATCATACCAGAATGGAAGTGGGATCGCATCACTATGGATTTTATGTCCGGGTTATTGCTCACCAGGAAGCAATATGATTCCATTTGGGTAATAGTAGATATATTGACTAAATCTACACATTTCATACTGACGAGATCAGATTTTTTGCTAACCAAACTAGTAGAAATCTATATCAATAAGATTGTGAGATTGTATGGCATTCCTTCCTCCATCATCTTAGATAGGGATCCTTAGTTCACATTAAGATTTTGGAAGGAACTCCAGGAAACACTACAAACTCGCTTAGAGTACAACACTGCCTTCATCCATAAATAGATGGACAATTTAAGTGAGTGATACAAATACTAGAAGATATGTTAAGATGTTGCATCTTGGAGTTTGGTAGTAGTTAGGAGAAATGAGGCTTAATTACCTACATGCATTTGCATAGCAATAAGAGGGGCAGAAACCAATGAAATCATGACAAGTGGCTCAAAAACAAGCCATTGGATCAAATAGTAAATGAATGAATATTGGCCATTAGTTTGGTGGACTTAAGGGCCACCTAGAGACATCATCTTTCTCTCTCCACTATTTTTTTTTCAATTCTCTCCTTCCACCAAGCCCTAATTTTACTTAAATACACTACAAAGCATCCTCTTCATCTTAGAAACTTGATTGGAGCAAAAAAAAGCTTGAAAAATAAAGAATTCTAGTGAGAGAAAGTAAGCCTAATTAGGTGGTACATAAGAATAAAAAAAGAACAAAGAGGAGGAAGGCTAAGGAAAGAAGATTAGGTGATTTCAAGCTTTATAAAGGCTAGTGGATACATTCCCTACACTTAATTTCATTTAATCTTTGAATTTTTCATAAGAATTACATTATGTAACTAAAGAAACTTAAAAAATGAGAAATAATTTAAGAGAACCTTGTAAAATGATGAATTAATATAGAATAAGTATGACCGAATTGTACCCTAAAGGTATGTAATGTGTTGTTTAATGTTAAATGATGTATTAAGCATGAATTTAGTAATACAATGATAAATAAACACCTTATGATTGATTTGAGTAAAAATCATGTAAGTATATAAGAGTTAGTATGTGAACATAATGGTATTTACATAAATAACAATAGAATATTAAGGTAAAATTTACACAAGTTAATATATATACATATAATTTAACCATGGAAACATAAATGGCATGAAATAGAATAAGAAAACATATAGTATGTTGGGTATCCCATTAAGGCCAAATGGTATGCTTTTTGGAAATGCCATATTTACATTATGTTTACATTTTATTTGTCATGTACATTATGAATTTACATGTGAGATGAATGAATACATGAAGAATGAGTAGGTATAATAAGATACATAATGATAATAATATATGGAATAAAAACATAATGTAATATTAAATAATTAGTTACCCTTAGTATACAGTGGGTGATCCAAAACCCTAGGATATAATGGCTAGCCATAGAGACCTATATACCCCGTTAGAATCATACAGTAATTTATTATTAAGGAATTATTACATTTAAGTAGTCACCTCACTTATACAGTCATACAGTATACTCACGCAGTTATACAGTCCTCATCCGCATATCTAGCTCAAGGATTTCCACTGGTCACTACTAGGGGAAAATGGTAATTATGCAAAAAAATAGGGACTAAATGGTAAATTTTACATAAAAGATATCCATAAATGTAAATAAATAGGAAATAATGTGAAAATGAGATTAATATGTTCAAAAATGGTAAAATGGTAATTACGAGATAAACTATGGGTGAAATAGTAATTTGGCATCAAAAAGGGTAATTAAAAGGATTAAAAGAGTCAAATAAGGCAAAAAGGGCAAAACCATAAATAATAAAATGTTCGAGGACTAAAATATAATTTTTCAATTTATAGGCAAACATGGGGACCAAAAAGGAAAATTTTCATCTAGCTTAATGGTCAAAGAAAGTTAAAAGAGTCAAAATGGAATTCAAACAAGATCAAATTAGGTAAATACAAAGTTTAGGGACCTAACGTAATTTTACATCCAAGTAAGAATATTATAGTAATTAATAAGAAAAAATAATTATAATAAAGCTTGAATATTAAATTAGGAAATAAAACAAGTTAATTAAGTTAAATTAATAACGGTAACATTAAAGGGCAAAAAGGTAATTAAATAAAAATAACTACATTAAATGAAATTTTGTGTAGTTATATCCACCACTAGACAACCTTGTTGCTTAGCGCGTGGTTTTTGTTGATTGCACGTAGGGACAGGTATATTTTTGGACTCGAAGAAGATACAACAAGTTGGCATGTACAAGTATAGTTTTTGGATGGGATTAGATACTTTTGTATTGGGATTACTTTTGGAACTATGGCATGTAATATATGTATTACATTGTATGAGAAACACTATATTATAGTAAAAAGATAAACATTTGGGAATGAATATATTTGAGAATGTACGATTGTGCTGTGATGTTGGATGATGGATAAATATAAAAGTGCTATGTATGTTATGTGAATGGAGTATTGGAGGAGGAGGTTGACTATTAGAGATTGTTAAATTGTTCAATTCTCAGGTTTGGGTAGCATGATTTATAAGTCGTTATAGTGCTGAAATTTTGACCAAAAGAATAGTAACTTAGCGACACTAAACATGACTTGGAACCTAAGGAATAAACTGAATATGTTAATCATCAATTTGAACGGTCCATCACAATAAAAGCATGCAACATCTCCATGACGTAGATACACACACACACACTATGGTCAGATGAATGAACCACCAGGAGCTCGTATGAGAGTTGGTTTGATTGCCCTAACTATGGTGGAATAAAAGAGTTTTTTTTTGTTGTTTTTTGCATTTTAAGGAATTGGTTAGTCATGCATTAACAAGTATCTGTAGTAGAGAATATTCAATGAAAGAAGGAGAACAACGAAAAAATAATTGAATAATCAATATCGTGATGCACATATTTGTGTATCATACTTTTTAGAAGGGTGTAACATCATGTACGAAAATCATTGTGATGCTTTTATTGTGATTGACCTTCAAATTGATGATTAACATATTCAATTTATTCCTTAGGTTCCAACTCATGTTTAGTGTCGCTAAGTTACTATTCATTTGATCAAAATTTTAACAGAATAACGGCTTATCAACCATGCTACCTAAACCTGCGAATTGAAATTTTAACACTCCTAATAGTCAAACTCCTCTTTTAATACTCTATTCACGTACATAACACTTCTATATTTATCCATCATCCAACATCACAGCACAATCATACATTCTCAAATACATCCATTCCCAAATGTTTATCTGTTTACTATAATATAGTGTTCTCATACAATGTAATACATATATTACATGCCGTAGTTCCAAAAGTAATCCTAATACAAAAGTTATTTAATCCCATCCAAAAAATATACATGTACATGCCAACTTGATGTATCTTCTTCGAGTCCAAAATATACATGTCCCTGCGCGCAGTCAACAAAAACTACAAGCTAAACTACAAGGTTGTCTAGTGGTGGATACAACTACAAAAAATTTCGTTTAATGTAATTATTTTTATTTAATTACCTTTTTGCCCCTTAATGTTATTGTTATTAATTTAACTTAATTAACTTGTTTTATTTCCTAATTTAATACTCAAGCTTTATTATAATTATTTTCCTTATTAATTACTGTAATATTCTTACTTGGATGTAAAATTACGGTTAGGTCACTAAACTTTTTATTTACCTAATTTGATCTTGTTTGACTTCCATTTTAACCCTTTTGACTTTTTTTGACCTTAAATTTAACCTAGACAGAAAATCTCCTTTTTGGTCCTCATGTTTGCTTACAAACTGGAAAATTATGTTTTAGTCCCTGAACTTTTTTTATTTATGGTTTTTCCCTTTTTGCCTTATTTGACTCTTTTGATCCTTTTAATCACCCTTTTTATCCCAAATTACTACTTTACCCCTAGTTTATCGGATAATTACCATTTTACCCTTTTTGAACATATTAATCTTGTTTTTGACATTATTTCCCATTTATTTACATTTATGATATCTTTTATGTAAAATTTACCATTTAGTCCCTATTTTCTTGCATAATTACCATTATGGCCCTAGTAATAACTAGTTGAAATCCTTAAATCGGATATATGGGATCAAGACTGTATAACTGCGTGAGTATACTGTATGACTATATAAGTGAGGTGACTACTTAAATGTAGTCATTCCTTAATAATAAATTACTATATGATTTTATCGAGGTATATGGGTCCCTATGGCTAGCCATTATATCTTAAGATCCTGGATCACTCGCTGTGTACTAAAGGCAACTAATTATGTAATATTATATTATGTTTTTATTCCAAATTTTATACTATTATCATTATGTATCTTATTATACCTACTCATTCTTCATGTATTCATTCATGCTACATGTAAATTCATAATGTACATGATAAATAACATATAAACATAATGTAAATATGGCATTTCCAATAAACATGCCATTTGGCCTTAAAGGGATACCCAACATACTATATGTTTTCTTATTCCATTTCATGCCATTTATGTTTCAATGGCTAAATTATATGTATATATATATTAAATTGTGTAAATTTTACCTTGATATTCTATTGTTACTTATGTAAATACCATTATGTTCTATTACTAACTCTTATATACTTACATGATTTTTACTCAAATCAATCATAAGGCGTTTATTTATCATTGTATTACTAAATTCATGCTTAATACATCATTTAACATCAAACAACACATTACAAACCTTTAGGGTACAACTCGACCATAAGTAGTTGACCTAACTTATGATTGATTTCTTTATAATTTCATACTTATTCTATGTTAATTCATCATTTTACAAGGTTTTCTTAAATTATTTCTTAAGTTTCTTTAGTTACATAACGTAATTCTTATGAAAAATTCAAAGATTAAATGAAATTAAGTGTAAGGAATGTATCCACTAACCTTTATGAAAAATTCAAAGATTAAATGAAATTAAGTGTAAGGAATGTATCCATTAACCTTTATGAAGCTTGAAATCACCTAATCTTGCTTTCCTTAGCCTTCCTCTTCTTTTTTATTTTCTTCTTCTTCTTCTGTACCACCTAATTAGGCTTAATTTCTCTCACCATAATTCTTTATTTTCCAAGCTTCTTTTTGCTCTAATCAAGTTTCTATGATGAAGAGAATTCTTTTTAATGTATTTGAGTGAAATTAGGGCTTGAGATTTGGTGGGAGGAGAGAGAATTGATGAAAAATAGTAGAGAGAACAAGATGATGGTGGTTTGGATTTTTGAGAGAAAAGGGGGGAAGATGGCGGATATTTAGGTTGAATTGTAGAGGATTTTAGATCTCTCTAGGTAGCCCTTAAGTCTACCGAACCAATGGCTAATATTCCTCCATTGACTATTTGATCTAATGATTTATTTTTAAGAAACTTATCATGATTTCATTGGTTCCTACCCCTTTTTTTTACTATGATGATGCATGTATATAATTAAGGCTCATTTCCTAATTACCATTGTGCCCTTAGATGATTTAAATATGGCTTTTAAATCCTTTAACTAATTTAACGTTGATTTTTCACTATTTTTTTGAAATCAATGTTTTGTTTGTCAAAATGCTATTAAATTTTTCTCCAAATGCACTTTAATATGCAAGAGAACATGGTTAAAATTTCAAGTCATTCTAACATCATTTTGGTATACTTCGAGCTCCAGAGGCAAAATCAGCAAATCCGAAACCTAAAATTTTGAAACTGTCGGAAAAATTATTTTTCACTTTCGATAGCCGATTTAGGTCATATCTAATGTATCTATCTAATTAGAATAATTTTTTGAGGTCTTTAGAATATTACAAGGCTTGGTCAAACTTTTGGTCAACTAAGTTTACAGTACCGAGTAAAAATTTCTCTATCTAATTTGAAGGTCTATTTAAGCTCACTTTATTCTCAAATTAAACCACTGAACTCCATTTAATACCTATTTTCATATTCTAGTATTAAGTCAAACTGCACACTAGGTCACTCATCCTTGAATTTTCTTGACCTGAGCACATTTAACCCTTAAATACTTTTAAATTTTTCTGCCTTATTCTACTCTGTTTACTTTAAAAACAGCCATAGGGTTACTATTTATGCTCTAAAATATGTCATGCATGTCAGATGTAAATTCCGGGCTGTTACAGATAGTTTCTTTAGTAGAAGGTTTTTAGTCATTAATTTTTATCACCAATTTAATTATTCTCTATTTTTAATTGATTTTTTTATTCTCTTTTTGTAATAACCTAATCGTGATCCTAATCGAATTATTATTAATTAATGAGGATCATTGTCAATTAAGGCAAAATTGCATTATTTTATAATTATCGAGGTTAAGTCCCAAGAGGGATATTTTGGTAATTTTAGCATGTGTGTAATTGAATATAGGTAAGTTGTAATTTTAGGGAAATATGTAATTGAAAGTAAATTGGAAGTCTTGGGGTTAAATTGTAAGAAATGGAAATGTAGGAGATCAAAGTGTATAAGGGTATTATGGGAATTTCCTTGGTGAGATATTTACCCCACTAACTTTTATTAGCTTCTTGGAGAAGGAACTCTTGGGGATTAGGAATAATTGGATTGTCATTTTGAGGGAGATAGCTCTCTCTCTCTCTCTCTCTCATTTTTCTCTGTTGGCTATGGGTTGGAGAATGAGCTAGGGTTTGTGAGCTAGCATTAAAGGTAATGTTTTCCCTCTCATAGATCTATTCTCCTCTTCCCTATGTTTGATTTCTGGTATTAAGGAGGTTGAGAGAGATGATGAATTTGTCATGCTTGTTGTTGTCTATGAACAAGGAGAAGAAGGGAATCTTGAGCAAGGAAGTTGGATGAGGAGGATTTAAAAAAGAATTGAAGCTTCAATAAGATATGGGACTATTATGTTTGTTTTTATGCATGGGAAGATGATTTTGATAGTGGTAAATGTAACTCAGAAAATTAGGGTTAGGTTGTCTGGGTTTTTAATCTAGAGTTTTGCAAGAACTGAGATGGAACCATTTTCTGTGTGAGTGCCGGTGCCGAGTCGTGAACTTCCTCACGAGTCGTGTCTGACTTGTGAACCACTTTACGAGTCGTGCACCTCTTGCCTCTGGGCCACTCATGAATTCATTCATGACTCATGAAGATTTTGGTTCTTCCTTGGCTACCAACTCATGATGTATTCACGAGTTGTGCATGCTGATCGAGTCGTGAGCCTTGTGTGACTCATGAACTCCCTCTCTCTTCTTCACTCATGAGCTTGGCTACCGACTCATGAATTCTTTCATGAGTCATACATGCTGATTGGCATGAGACTTGTGTGACTTGTGAATCTCATGGTTTTACTCATGAAAACTAAAAACAGAGGTAGGAATTTAAGAGTTTTACGTAAAATAAGAGAAATTTGCTTTAAGACTAATAAACCTATTTGGACTATTTTGCTTATAAATTAAGCTAGAGAAAATAAAATTGAATGATTCTTGTTGAATTTGAAAATAGACTTCCATAACTATATTTCATATGAAGAAACCAAGTTCTAAATCTGTCTCTAACTAGGCCATATTTAAGTTTGAATTCTAGAACAGTTTGCTGCCCAGTCACTAGGAACAGACCTCAGTGTTTTAAAAATATATGAAAATATAGGAAAAATATCAAGATGATTTATGATGTTTTATAAACTAGAAACATAATGGAACAAGTTTATAGAATACCATATTTTCTAAAAATGCCTTTTTGTTGGTCAAAAACTGCTTACAAGTTGAACTCAGAAAACTGTCTACAACTGTTCACGACTCGTGACTCCTATCACGACTCGTGACATGTGCTACTCATGAACTAGTGCACGAGTGATGAAGTTTGCTTCCTTTCATGAGTAGTGACACCCCTCACGACTCATGACACCTCCCTACCTCACCCAAACATGATTTTTAAGCCCTTTTGTGTCACCAAAGCTGGTCTAAACCTTTTTAAGTAACTTAAAAGCATTTTAAACATAAAATAAAGATAAGTTTTGAAACTAAACATGATTAAATGAGAATAAAGTTAGTAAATGAACACTAACATTAGACTACATGAAAATGTTTAATTGTATGCAATTGTATTATAATGAGTATACGCATGTGGTTTTGGCTTTGCCCAAAAATATTGCACACCGATATTCCTCTACAATGACATAAGAATGCTATGACATAACCTAATGATAATAAGATGATAGTTGCAAGGTTATAATTCTAAGTTGAAAGAGTTCGGACTTTGCTTTTTAGGCTTAGTCATGAGACCATAGAAGTTAAGTTATGCTTTAAGTCATAATGGAAAGTAGTGATTAGCTTTGATATAGAGAAAAATGCTTGTCTTTTTGCTTATGCCATGTATTTTACTATGTAAACCTCTAACCCAAAAGTAGTGTGCTAGTATATAAGATGGGATAATATTGCATAAACGTACCCGATGGTAAGATAATATAAGATAAAATGTACAAGTATGATGATTGGATACATATATAGTCATGTTAGGGTATATAACCTGTGGTCCATGATCTAATAAACTATAAAAGAAAACTAAGGGTTTAACTAAGAACAAGTGTTGACCTAAGGATGTAATTAGTGTATACATTTTATTATATCATCCATAGCTACTTAATTATTGTTTAAGTGATTATGTGAATATGAATGACTATGATATGGCATGGAAACCACTCTCGATGAACAACAACAAGGTATGTCATTGATAACTGTTGATGAAGTAGGTAATTATAATGTCTATTATTGATATATCTATGTTTATTGTTGATGTATCTATGTTATATATGATAAGTGGTCTAACTTAATATGTGAACGGGTATAAATAGCAAAATCCCGTATTGCCATGATTCAAGTTGCATTTATATGTTTATGGATATGCATTTAATGTTATAAAGGTTTTTAGTAGCAACATCCATATTTTTATATTGCCTTATGGAAACCATGCATAACATTATTTATGACGAGATAGATCAATAAAACGTTATATTTTATTATGTTTGCATAATCATGCAACTATTATGATATGAACGAGCGAAAATTGATGCAACTATGTGATCATATGATAACGTCCATATATACTGGAGCCTATAGCTCAATATGTGAATATGATTAGAATGATATGCATTCTTTTATGAAGGGAGGCTTTCAGCCAAATAATGATGTACTAAGTAAAGAATAATATGGTAAATCGAAGACGTTCTTAAAGTCATTAAGCCTGTGGGTCTTAGTTCAGTTGTGGATTAGATAGGCATGCCTAAAAAGATATAAATGCAACTGCCATAGTCGACCCCGTTTGGGTCTTGTTCCTTAATGGAACCATCATTCGGCCCTTTTGGGTCCATAGTTTGTTCTTTGCTGGAACAATTGTTGACCCCATTTGGGTCCATTGTTTGATGTGTTTGGATATCCATAGTTTGATACCTTCGGGTAACCATTGCTCCCGCTATCCACCTTTTGAACTTGTGCTTAGGCAGGCTATTAAAGATGATAAAAATGTACACAAGATATAGTAAAACATGCATTAATTGCCTCACTTATGTAACATAAGCATTATGAATGGCCTATTATATTGCTTACCATGATTTCTTTTGGTTATAAACCATTTTAATGAAATGAAATTATTGGAATGTATATCTATGAGATTTAATTTTCCATGCTTTTATAGAGTGCGTACAATGTTATAATAAGAACTATTTGGGCTATAGCATACACAATGAGTTTCATATGCTTTGGAAACTGTGAAACATATTATAAAACTACCTCTATGAAATGAAATGCTATATTCATTATGATATGATTTTGATATCTCACATCTCTTATGTGGAAATTATGACATGTTTACAAATGGTATGAAGACTTTGTCTATTAATTATGATATGTAATACATATTCATTGAAATGGCATGCAAACCGTTAGTATGTATATGAACAATTACACATGTATATGCATATGTATGATTCCGATATAAACCAAAGTGCAAATCATGATATATATATATATATATATATATTATGATGTTTAAAGCAAAATTATAGGATAGCATTACAGGATAAGTATGAACTTGAAATGACAATTGTATAACGATATATAAAGATATCATGTTTGACCATAACTCTGTGATTGTTTCATGGCATAAGCACCCCCATGTGCATGGATTAATGCAGAATGCATAACTTATGTAACAATATCATTAATGCATTAAGTCAAAGTTTTGTACTATCAACAAGCAGATGTCTGAATTATGACAAGTAGTAAGGATTAGGGAAGGAATGAATAAAGCCAATTTAAAGAAAGAGAAGAAGTAAGATGATGATAGTAAATTGATAGGATTCATAATAAGATAATTTACAGACTGCTCTAGACATAAGTAAATATAGTATTCGTAATAATTTTGAGGACTTTCCAAAATGTTCATTATGAAGTGATCAATGCAATAAACTTATATGTTATTTTGAGTTACTGTGAAAATTATAAGAAATGAGATGAATTATGGAAAAAAGTTATCGATAAAGTTTTATTCCCCACTAAGCTTTATAGCTTAGCATGGGTTTGTTTGTCTGTGTAGGTTTCAAGAGAAGCTCTAGAGGATTGAGCAAAATGCAGTTGCCTTGAGGATTTCAGGATGCTTAAAGCCCTTTTATGTTATGATTATTTATCCATAAGTTGATTTATTTATTTGTGGCATGTAATAATGGCCTGTATTATTATTATTATTATTATTATTATTATTATTATTATTATTATTATTATTATTATTTATGCCTGACCATTAATAGGTTTATGATGATGATGATTATCCATGGTTAAGGGATTAGGGTGTTACACTTTTTTCAATTCATTTAGCTGTTTAAATTAATTTGGTTTAGTTAATAATCACACTCTAAAACTTGGGAATTCTTTCATATAATCTTTATTTCATAATCTAAAATTTATAATCTCTTGGATACGATATTCAAGGGTCTTAATTTTGTTTTCCTATATTACTAACTGATCTAGTACACTTGTTAGATACTGGTCAAGTTTTTTTAGTACCATTATTGGGGATTGGCATTTATTTTAGATTTTATAGTGGATATTGTGTGCTATTCTTTTTCTTATTCTTTATTCTTTTATTTTTTTTATTTATTCTTTTCAGGTGTCAATAGTGTATGATAAGAACAGATCCAATCATACCCATTGGCCTTGAAATTGAGAGGACATTGTGTAGACGAAAACAACAATAGTGAGCAAACATGGACCCGTCGATAATTTACAAAATAATCTGCAAAATGATCCACCTTTCGATAACCAATCACTAATTGGAGGACAATAGGTTCCTATTTAGATTCAGGGAAATCCCAATCAAGTTCAAAAAAATGTGATGAGATCAAGGACCATTAGGGACTATACCACTTCTAGGTGGAATGAGAAGTATAGAACCATCAAGCTGCCTCAAAATAATCACTTTGAGCTAAAGCCAACCACGATAAAATAATCACTTCAAGCTAAAGCTAGCCACCACTACAAGAAAAATGCTCTTTAATGAAAGGAAATTCGGTCTTTAAAAGTTAAAATCCGATCGTTATAACACTATAATGACCGAAAAAACCGGTCGTAACCGGTCGTTAAAAGCCCCATCGTTAATAGTTTAGACGACCGGATTGATTTTCAGTCATTAAAGGTATTAACAACCGTAACAAATCCGGACGTTAAATATAAATTGTTAGCGATGGGATTTCCCTTCGCTAATTGTGTTATGCTTTTAACGAAGGAAATTTCGGTCGTTAAAAAAGCCCTTTTAGCAGCCGAATTT
This sequence comes from Excoecaria agallocha, assembly GCA_037975025.1. NCBI lineage: Eukaryota > Viridiplantae > Streptophyta > Magnoliopsida > Malpighiales > Euphorbiaceae > Excoecaria > Excoecaria agallocha. The sequence continues at coordinate 34,644,011 of CM075815.1, read as the reverse complement.
TCCCTTGGTTAATTGTTTTCCACTTTCAGCGAAGAAAAATCTGGTCGTAAAAATTAACTTATAACGACTAAAATTTTCCTTTGTGGATTTTTTATATCTTTTAATGGAAGAAAATTCGGTCATTAATGATTACAAATGGGACCGAATTTTCTATTGCTAAATATAAATCCGATCATTAATATAAACAATTTTATTTAAATATTTCACGTACACCCCATTCACACTCCCACACATATATACATATCCAAAAATATAATAAATACTCTTTTCATAAATTGTAAAAAAATAATTACAAAGTATACCAATATTTCAAAATTGTTTAACATTCTATTTGTTTAGAAAAATAGCCCCTTGCTATACCAACATCTATCTAGCTAGAATTTTCAAAAAAATAAATAATGAGCTTCAAATCTTCATTGTCCATTGATCGAAAAACCTATAAACATAAATTTATAATTAATATTCATTTATAAAGGCAGTAGATCAAAATGGCTAAGAAAGTAAAAAATAATAATAAGTTTAACAATATATTAACAACATATTATCATATTGCAAATTAAAAAGAATGAAAAAATATGTAAAAAGACTACAGGAAATACATGTAAAATGCAATCACAATAATAAAACAAGAAATTATTAATATTTTAGATAAAATCATTAGAACCTTTAGTCCTAATGTATGATACAAAATTGAAGAATCTTACCCAAAAATTAAAGCAAACATCAAGGTTGAAAAGGTGAGGGAACTGAGCTTTGTCAAGCTACCTAAACCATTTCGATGATAAAAAATCAATTTCAAAAAAAAAATCCAATTTAACCTAAAGTATTCAGTCCAGTTAGGAGCAGAAAAACCAATTAACCTTTTGTTGCACTGTATAAGAATACACCATAACTAATAGCACTTCCAAAAATAGATGTGTATAGGAGTGCCAATATGTCACCTAAAGTTAGCTACTTGAGACCTTCACTGAACACAGGATCATGACTGAGAATCGAGAATATTGCAAGTGGGAGACCGCCAATAACCATGTGCTGCAAAAAACATAAAAATAAAAATTCATGCAAGTTTGTCATGTTCTATTCTTTTTGCTACAAGTTTGATTTAAAAACAAAATAAAGCAGTAGATATTTTACCATGTTCTTGGACACTCAATCTTGCATATTTTTATTACATCTAAACTATAATCATGCATGTTCTTTTATCATGCCAGTAATTCATTAAGGGTACTTGTTTCACAGCACATGATAATATAATTTTAAAAGTTAACAAATAAGAAAAAGGAAGGTAAACTGCAGGTTGAAACGTCCTAAGAATTAGTCTAGAACTTAACCAACGGTTATGAACTGCCTGAAGGTTCCCCAGTTCCATGAATTTAGTTCAGTTCCATACATTGGGACTGAATGTTATAGTGGTTCAAGTTCCTCCTATGAAGCAACCAGCATTATAAATACCCTTTTTCTCCACACTTCACCACACATGTAATAAACTCTACTAAGGAAGTTCAGTCATATCGTTTAGTTTTTCTCAAAAGAGTATAGAGAAAAAAGAAAAGGAAAAAAATGAAGTGTTTGCAGGTATTTTGCTGGTATGCCTTGTTCTCAGTTCCTCTCTCTTTGAGGTTACAATGGCTGGTTCAGGTACGCATATGTATAGATATTATTTGTTTAAGAAGTTAATTTGGTGGTTTTTTTAAGTGTGAAAATGGGATAATTATTATTTGATTTATAACAACATTCTGTGACTCCAAATGTGAGGCGAGGTGCTCAAAAGCAAGAGTTAAAGATCGGTGCTTGAAGTATTGCGGAATTTGCTATGAGAAATGCAAGTGTGTGCCTTTGGGAACTTATAGGAATAAGCATGAGTGCCCTTGTTACAGGGACATAAAGAACTCCAAGGGCAAGCCTAAGTGCCCTTGATTCTTATACACTTAACAAATCTTTTCTCTTAAAGGCTTTAAAATGTTGTTTAATGGAGCTATGTCAAATATTTAATACATTATTATATATGTTAGTTATATAGCTTAATTATCATGTCATATAAATATATAGTGCAATTGAGCTCATGTCTAAAAGTTATCAGTATTGAAAAATCAATCAAAAATAATAAGCATTACTCAACTAAGAAAGTTGCATATACCTGAAGAATCCAACTCATAAGAAAGTTGAAAGTGTAAGAAACTAACCATGCACCAATCCAAATCACCAGTGTCACCAAGTTTTCAGCATTTCCCTTCATATTTATAGCGAAGATCTACCACACAATGAACCTAAGCTTTCAAGGACATAAATAATTTCAGGTGTGGAATACCAGCTACACAAAGACAAAAAAAAAAAGATAAGAAAGAAAATACATAAAGCAATGTAAAACAAAAGGAGGTTAAATAGAAACTTACTTCCACCTTGGAGAAGCATATAAAGCTTCGACTCATAGTGAAGTTGAGGGTGTTTAGTCTTCACAGATTATTGGAAAAAATATAAGAATACAAGTCAGTGGCAAAATAAATTGCACACTTCACTAAGTTGTAGCATGTCAAAACATAACTAAGAAAGAAAGCATGTTAAAATTTAATACAAAAGAAAGACAACCCTTGGATTATGACCAAAAAGAAATAAATGAAAATAGAAAAAATAATCTAAAAACTCACACTTAAAATGAAAAAGCTAAAAGAAGGCTTGTTGTTATCCAGTCAAAACAATCCCTTCTATGAAAGTTGTTGTAATAGGCCTTTAATTAGTATTATAAACATGTAGGTTCAGCAAGCAATCACTTTTAATTCAAATTCAAAGGAGTTCGCTCCAAAATCTCCTTCTATCCATTATCATTATCTATATAGTCAAACTATTCTATGAGCCTCCAAACGATTGACTAGACAAGCTTATAAATCACCAAGAAGAAACTCTCAGCATCTAATGTCCAATATCTTGACAATTACCAGCCAAAGCCAAATTAGTGCTCATTATGGAAACAAAGAAACTATTCAATAAAGAGCAATAGGAACACCCACCACAAAATAAAAAGAGAGGAATTTTAAGTGAGAAATTTCTACTTAGCAAATACAAACTTAATCGTGACAATCACTAAAGCAACAAGTATGGAGGAAAAAAAATACCAACTTAACAGCCACTTCCTCTCCACTCTGTACATTGACTTCTAAAACAAAGAAAGCCAACCATTAACAAAAGAATGCAAAACCCAAAGTCTCAAAATCCAAAAGCACAAAAAGTGATAGTAATCAAAACAACTACGGGAGTTTCAAACTAAGCAAAAACCAAATCAGAAAAATTAAGGGAGATGAAGAAGTAAACAAGAGTCACTGTGTAAAAGCATGGGCAAAATAAATCCAGCTGTTAGGTGATGGAGAATCATTAAATTAAGGGTTAATAGAGATGGAGAATCATTATTTTTTCCACAAGTACATTATTAATTTGGAGGCAAAATAAATCCAACTGTTCTTTTCTAATGCTAGTATAAGGATTAATCCTCTTAACAGCATTTCAACAAACAGATTCTGGTTGTTCACAAGAATTGCAACTGTTAAATCATCCACACCAAACATAATTTCTAAATATGATTTTCATAGATAGCTATATAGAGAGAGATCTAAAATTTCACGTACAACAAAAGAGTAGGGTTTTAAGTTAAAAGATCCCATTTACAGAATTTACAGATAACAAAAGATCTTAATCTCACTTTTGTTCTACTATAGTCGTATTCCTAGAAGAAACACAATTGAGACCGTCCAAAATCAAAGCATAGACAAGTATAGATAAAGCCTTAGCTATGGATATAATGAATATAACCTAAAAAAATATAGCAACCCTAAGCTTATTTTCAATCATCAAATAGCAAAACGAACCTGAGAAAGAAAACATGATGCAAATCAAGAAGGCATGAAATAACGATGAGCGGCCTCTAAAGATGCAGGTAGGAACTGGACTCCCATCTATGGATTCTTATGTATGAAAGAGGCTGGTAAGATAATATTCATCATTGTAATTTGTTCTTTTGGTATCTTGAGCTCTTATATTAGGTTTGGGATCTGTATTTTGCTAGAAACGAATTTCGAAGATAAAGCATAATCGATTCCCGTTTTAGAGAAAAAGAGATAGAAAAGAAAAGGGATAGAATTTATGTTGTGTTTTACAGAGAATAGGTTTATGTTTTTTTCCTAATTTTGAACTTTTGGTATTTTGCATTTTATTTTTTATAAAATAATTTTGAATTATTTTTTTTGGAGGTAATAGAATTTATGTCCCACTACTTTTTTAAAGACAGTAACGATCAAAATTTTAATCTTTCAACGATCGAATTTTATCCTCTCATTAAATAATAATAAAATTTAAGATCTAACGACCAGATTAAATTCCCTTCACTGTTTATATAGTATTACGATCGGATTTTTATCCCTTCATTAATTTTTTGTCGTTAAAAATCAATTTTCTTGTAGTGCATGATCGCAATGGTGCAGAAAAATCAATTTTTAAGATCAAACATTGAAGACCCAGCCCAACACTTAGACATTTTTCTAGAGATAAGCGACACAGTGCAGATCCAAAGAGTTTCCATGTGTAGACACTGGGCCTCGAGGTAGCCTAGATCAGAGTTACTTGATGAGGTAGCATTGTTCGTATTACGGATGGGGAATAAAAACTCTAAGTCTTATAATTGATTTCCACAACTTTTTTAAGGTTTTTATTAGGCTTGGTCCTTTTGCATTTTTTTGGAGCTAAAACGGGGTTTTAATGGAAAAAGTAATCTTTTCTCGTTAATAGACATGCTGTCTGTCTGTAACAAACACCCTATCGAGATTTAGTTTCCACATTTTTAAGCAAGAAAGGGGGATTTTTTTAGAAGATTTTTGATCTAAAATTTGATATGATCTCTTACAATCATATCAGAGTTTTGAATCTAAAAAGGGAAAGTTTTAATGGAACTCAAAAACTCCCTCAAATAAATAGGAAAACCCTAGCATTTAGGGGGTGTTCTTTTTCTCTACTTCTACTTCTTCTTTTTGGTGGTTAAAAAAATTCATCTTTCAATTGAGGGAATTTTAGAGAGGCAGCCATTAGTTCTTAAGAATAAAAAAAACTGATTTTTATCTTTTAAGAATAAAAAGGCTCATTTACATCTGTTCATAACAACAAAAAACATTTATTTTTATTTTTTTTCAACTGTGGAAATTAATCGGAGAGGATCTTGGAGCACAATTCTCTGACCTTCTGCAAAAGCTACTGAGGGTAATATTCTAGGCTTCTTTTCTTTTATTTCCATGGTATGATAATAAATAAGTTTGATTTGAATCATGTAATATTAATAACATGATTATGTGATCTTTTATTTTGTTTGTTTGGGCCACCAAGGGCTATAATTAGCAATGGTGGCAAACATTTTATCACCCATCAGTTGAAAACCTTACTTAGAAAATATGGTGTCAAGTATAAGATCACAACCCAACACCATTCTTAATCTAATGGACAAGTAGAGGTGTCTAATAAGGAATTAAAATTAGTCTTGGAAAAGACTATTAATAATGCTAGGAAGGATTGGTTTCAAAAGTTAGATAGGGCTTTGTAGGCCTATAGAACTACATTTAAGACCCCAATAGGCATGTCTCTATTTAGACTTATTTTTGGAAAAACATGTCATTTGCAAATCGAACTTAAATATAAAACATATTAGGCTATCAAATTTCTTAACTTTGATTTGAGAAGTGCAGGTGAGAAGAAACTTTTGTAGCTAAATGAACTTGAAAAGTTTCGACTCTAGTCATATGAAAATGTTGCTATGTATAAGGAACAGATGAAATGTTGGCATAAAAAAAGTTGGTCCAAAAATATTTTATTCTAAGAATGTCAGTATTGTTGTATAACAGTAGGCTGCAATTATTCTAAGGGAAATTGAAGTCAAGTTGGCTTGGATCATATAAAGTTGTTGTAAGTAATGAATTTGGAGTGATCATTGTGAAAAGTTTGAAAGATGGTCATGAGTACAAGGTAAACGGGCACTATTTAAAGCCTTATAATGCTTCATAAGTAGAGGTTGTTGAGGCAACCTTGATTTTTCTTGATAAGTAAGGCCGTCTCATAAGTCTAGCTAAAGACTTTATAAATTTAGAACTAAAATCTCTAACCTTTCTTTACTTAAAATTTTGTAGACTAATTTAGGTTGTCAATGTTTTGTGTTTCTTTTGTTTATTTTGTGTTTATCATGCAATTGATGAACTTAAGGTGCTGTTTTACAAAATGGTTGCTTGAATTTGGAAATCTAAATTGTGAACTTTAGATGTCAATCTTCCATAGGTTCACTGTGTGTTGTCAAGTCATTTTTTGAGTTTAAGAGGTTAAGGTATTGAATTAGAGGTTGAAATGACAAAATTTGAACAAATGAAGCTACTTCTAATGTTTTTATTACTCAATTATTGTATTTAAATTAGAATATGCTTCAGGATTATTTTAAGAGTTTATATGATTTAAGGGGTTTAATTTGGTAGGAGAGCAAATTAAATTAGAAAAGAGAAGTGAATTTTAGTGAAAATCAACCTAGTTGGGCCATTTTTGGTCCTATTAGGTCCTTTGCAACAAATTAGAGCAGTAGCATAGGACTCGACTGGGATAATTTTTGGTCCTACCAAGTCTTTAAGGCATAATCGAGGTATAATGTTATGGTCATGTCAAGTCCTATTTCGGTCCCATCGGATGATGTTGAAGTTTTAAATACCTTGGCTGTTTTAAAATTGTGCCTTTTCACTTTTTTCTTTCATCTCTCCTATTTTATTCTCCTCTTTCACTTCCTATCTTTTCTTCCTCTTTAATAAGCCTTCCATCTAAGTAAGTTTTTATTCTCATTCCTCTACTTTTATTTGTGCTTCATTTCAATTGATTTTGTAATTTTGTTTGTGGGATTTATTCTTATTTGGTCTCATCTTTTATATGGTTTCTAGGGCTGTTTTGTGCATTTAATTGGGTTTGGAATTGATGCCATTTTGTGTTGGGACTTTGTGTATGGGCATTTCTTTGATAATATTCTATTTATTTGTTCTTAGGCATGAGAATGGTTTTAATTTAATAGCATTTGGTCTTTATTTCTTTATGCACACAAGGTGTTTGATGAAATGCCTAAGTGACCTTTTTTAGTTGTTTTTTCCCATTTCTTTAAATTCATCTCACACAAATTGGCCATATACCTTAGGAATCCTTCTTCAATGTTCAATACGATGCATCTCCATAAAATACTTGTGTGAAACATCATGTTCTCTAATCTTGTCTTCAGAGCCTTGATGAGTTTTGCCCTTAATTTTCAAATCATTTTGCACTTTTTGCTTACTTCATACACCTTTTGATCTTATTGTTGGTTTACCTCCATAAGATTACAAGTTATAAGAGTCTCATGTGCTTTGTTTTACCTCTTTTAGTGATCGATTTTGCCATTGAATTCTCCTTCCAATTTAATCTTTGTTTATGCATTTGTTATGCTTGTCATCCACATGTGTCATGGAATTCATCTTAGTTTCATTTTGCTTCAATTTTAATTTGAATGTCATGAGTTTGTGTGTTGTGCTTTTATCCTATTAGATTGCACTTTATCTTGGCATTTAAATGTTGTCATTGGTTTGTGTAGTGGCTCCAAAATGCTCTCATAATGATGCTAGATCTAGCTCATCTAGGAGTAACATGCCCAGCTATTTCCATCCAAGCAATGCAACGACATATGAATATTTTGTTAGAGTAGAGTATGTGAAGCCTATTTACTTGAATGATTTCTTCTTATATACGGTGAATGAAAATATGAAGTAGGAAGTAAATCAACTAATTGAGAATATTAAATGGATAGCGTGACGTATGCCTGAGCCATAACTCATTTTTGGGTTCACCCTTAGAGGCTCGTTTTTACGGTTTGAGATCGGAGGAGGCTTACTTTTACTTACAAATTGGATACTTCGCAATAAGAAGGGCTCATGTCCAAATTATTATTGGTAGTCAACCCAAGAAGGTGTCTACTAATGGGCCCAAAAGAGGTAGGTGTCATGGAGTCACCACCCAATAGAACGTCGGGAAATTATTCTCGAACTTTTGATATCTAAACAAAGATTGGTATTCGGGACATCACTTTTATTAGACATCTTAGTTAGGTGTTATTTTATAATTGAGTTTTAAATTTAATCCAGACTCCTCTCTCACATAATGCAAAGCAATAAAATTAAATAAACATCCCAAAGAAATAATAAAAGCAATAAAAATGAATAAATAAATTTCAAACTACTTAAACTTATTACAAAAGCAAATCGTTTAACAAATAAGAATAAAGTAATATACATATATAAATTGGGGTACTTATTTGGGATGGGAACATTAGTTCCCTTATGCATGCTTTATAAAAGTGCTCATCTGTCTTGTGTATGGCTTTGGATGGAAAATCGAACATTGGTCCAAGTTTTGAAGAAAACCCAAATTAATTAGTAGAAATCATTTTGAGTGCCTTTTCCTTTTTAACGTACACAAAATGCCCTTTTTTTACTAACTATTACATCCTCGAAATAAAATACATCCAAAATATCCAAATAAATAAACAAACAAAAATAAAGAAATAAATGATAAATAAAATAATGAATAAACTAAAATAAGATAATAAATGGAGTGATTAAATAAAGTAATAGGATGGGTTGGTGGTGATCATCCATTCGGGAGCATGATTTCTAATGCAAAAAACCTCATTAAAAGCCTCGAAGGCGAAAGAATTTGCATACCCACAATTTCATGAGGAACGGGACAAGAAGAAACCCATAATGTCCCATCTACCACTTTAATAGACGGGCATCCGTCGAGGCTTCTTTCCACCAGTTACTCGCTGGATAGAACAGAATGCAGAAATTTACATAAAAAATCATACTTAACCCTAAATATGCAATTATTATATCCTAAAACAATGCTATAGCCTTCAAAAATGCAGAAAACATACTAAAACTTATTTAATTCTAGAATTACAAGATAAAAATAAAACTTACAATCATATAAGAATGGAGGAATCTTTATCTAATCATGCCTCTAATATGCATATTAACCCAGATTTGTATCTCATCACATTTTTAAGCATGCAAATCAATGAAACATAGTAGTCAAACATGATTATTTTAACAAACATTAACATGATTGTGCATGGCAATTCTAGAGAGATAAAATAAAAAAGAGAGCATAGAATATTATCTTTAGGAGATATTTTGACTCTAAATTCCTTATAGTCTAGATTTTCACTTTGATGTGCTCTTTGTTTTTTAGAAAATCGAATGATTATTTGTTGTGTGTGTGTGTGTGTGTTTGGATCAAAAGATTGTTAGGTGAGTTTCTTTCTTCTTAAAGAGAGAGAGAGAAATTATCATTTCTTCTTCTCTAAGATTTTTCCTTTGTATTAAAAAATGATTCCCCCTTAGAAACCCTAAAAATATTTTCCTTTATGCCTAGGGTAAAGGCGGAGTTGGATTTCAATTCCAACTTCCCAAATCTGGAGATATCCTCCTAAAACATTTGGATTAGAATCCTTTAAAACACTTATCTTCCTTTTTAAAATTCCAAAAATGTGGGAAATCTAAAAAAAAGACCCACAAATGGGTGTCCCCCATTAAGTGACGGTTGTCCTTTGGGTGAAAATCCCTGAATTACCAAACTACCCCTGATTTAACCTAAACAGGAAAGAAAAGGCCACAAACGACTGTCCCTTATGAAAGAAATGATTGTTTGTCACCTCTGAAGGCCAAAATTAAGATTTTTCATGCTTTTTTTATTAAAACACTTGCAAACACTTGGAAAATTCATAAATTTTTAGAGAAAAATGTAAGAAATCCATAATTGGAGCTTTGAGATCCGAACCTATTTTCAGTATTGTACTTGTTGGATTTTAACGGTTACATGCATCACATACATGAGCAGAATTTTAAAATTTTTTAACCATTAGTTCTGATCTTGCCATGAATACATAATATAACTATAAGAGAATAAGAAAAATCACCTTTGATTTTTATTGAACAGTTGATTTTACTTCGCACCGGGTTGTCGCAAACCACAGTGTCCAAAATCGAACACCTCCAATGAGTAATCCACACTAGAGAGGGGTAAATTGAACCAACAAAATGGTGTTCAACTAGGGCTGGATGAAATCCAAGAGGCTAGCAATGGAAGTGGCGCAAAAAGGGAGAGAGAATTAAGAGAAATAGACTTTCCTTTTGTTTTAATCACTTAACCCTAATTCTCATTAGTTGGCCTTTTATAGTTAGGTTAAAATTCCAACTCCTTAATGAGATTGGGCTCTTTAAAATTTCTGGAGAATTATTAATTGGGCCTCTGGAATTAATTATAATCATTTGGGCTTAATTAAATCCAAATTAAATCTTTTCATAAAAGACCATGCACAAAATCCACAAACTAGGCCATTTGTGCATCTAATTGGATTTAAATACCCAAATGGATTCCAAATCCAACCAAATTAAATATGTGAGTTCCATAACAATTATGTAACATATATAAATTAATTTGGTCCAAGAAAAAGCCCTCTAAGCCCTTCTGTATGGAGTTGGCGTGTAGCCCTCTTCTGGAGGGCTTCCTCCAACTTCTTCATTCCTTTGGCCCTTTATAATTTCTCCAATGCTCCTATTAATTATTATATCAGTCCTATAACACTTATAGTAGTCTTATAACACTTATAAGACAATAATAATTAATCATGAAATACATTATTTCATTTAGGTCCAATTTACAAAACATTTCTCAAAAGTTCCGCGGACAATTTTATTTGATCATAATTAATTAAACTCTTTAATTAATTATTATCATATTCTCCTCTCTACCTTTATAATAATATCAAATATTATTATCCTTGTTATTTTACCATTTTACCCTTTTCTCTATATGTGTGTGACCTATTGGGTTCCTGTCCATGTTGGCAGTATAATATGTAATTGTGAGTTCTATTCAAAACTCACATGATTTAAATTCCTTTAAATCATTTTATCAATCTCTATTGATATTTTGATACATCATTATACAAGTCATGATTGGCCTCTAGCTAGGCATCATGACAACCCAAATGTTAGAAAGTCATGTGGTTTGACTGTACCCTTCCATAGAAACAGTTACCGTGCAATTACTCCTTTCACCACTCTTATCTCAATTAGATTCTGAGTATGGATTTCTGTCAACTCATATAAATCTAATTATGTATGTTCTATTAATTCAACCATTGTTTCTAAAATGCCCTTCATGGATCTCCATCCATCTCGGCATATTACTCTGGCCAGAGATTCTCTGAACAAGGCAATTATAGAATCATGCGAGATAACTTCCCTTGTTAAATCTAGGATGGTGAATCCTTTGTCAATCACTCAACTATCTTCAAGTAGGTCATGATATACCCAATCTCCTAACTATGTTCACTCCCAATTGGAAGTAATCAGTTATGGAGTCAAAGTATACCACTTGCTACTTAAGATAACTTTGGTGATCTCAAGTCTAAGGATACTTGCACAACCGCTATGAAGAGATTCCTCACTGACATAGATTTAATATCCATATGAGGATTCTCTTTGCAGGTCTCCAATGAACTTGTTCCTCTAACAAGCATCAACATGTTAGCTTTGATTATCATCCATAATCACAATTATGAGAACCATTGCTTGAACCATTCAAGAAGCATAACATGTGCTAGTCTGTCCGAATTAACAATGTCCTATCTTGTTAATTATATGACTAGGGATATTTAGATATTAACACATTTGCATGCGATAGACATCTCACATCATGAACACCTTCATGATTGCCTTTGCACTGTGTTTATAATATCTAGGACTTCATTTATTAATTTAAGATTTACAAACTCATGTATTCAAACATAGCATTAATAAATGAATGATGCCTTTTATTAAGAATATAAATTTCATACATATGAAAAACATCCCTATTACATGGGTTCTAGGGCATACTCTCTAACAATCTCCCACTTGCACTAGAGCCAATCACTTATATGTCTCAGACCCATGCTATTTATATGGTGATCATGCTTTATCTGGGAAAGTACTTTAGTGAGGGGATCCGCCACATTGTCATCTGTGGGAACCCTTTCTATTTTCACATCATTTCTAGCTACTATTTCCCTTATGAGATGGTAGCGTCTGAGAACATGTTTGGATTGCTGATGAGACCGTGGTTCCTTTGCTTGCGCAATGGCTCCATTATTGTCACAATATAAAGGAATCGGATCAATAATGCTAGGCACCACTCCTAGTTCGGTTATGAACTTTTTGATCCAGACTGCTTCTTTGGCTGCTTCTGAAGTAGCAATGTACTCAGCTTCCGTCGTGGAATCAACAGTTGTTTCTTGTTTGGAACTTTTCCAACTAACTGCTCCTCCTTCCATTATGAACACATAACCAGATTGTGATTTACAATCATCTTTGTCAGATTGGAAGCTGGCATCTGTATACCCGTTTACTTCCAAACTGCCCTCTTCATATACCAATAATATATCCTTAGTCCTTCTCAAGTACTTAAGAATATTCTTGACAGCTGCCCAATGTTCCTCTCCAAAATTGGAATGGAATCTGCTTGTGACACTCAAAGCAAATGCTACATCTGGACGTGTACATAACATAGCATACATGATAGAACCAATTGCAGATGCATATGGTATTCTATTCATGCTCTCTCTATCCTCTAGTGTCTGCGGACACATAGACTTAGAAAGGTGTTTCCCATGCACCATGGGTATAAACCCTTTCTTAGAGAGATCCATATTGAACCTCTTCAATACTTTATCTATATATGTACTCTGAGAAAGACCTAGCAACCTATTGGATCTATCCCTATAGATCCTTATTCCCAGAATATAGGATGCTTCTCCAAGGTCTTTCATGGAGAATTGCTTGGATAACTATATTTTAATAGATTGGAGAAGAGAAATGTCATTTCCCATGATCAATATGTCATCTACATATAGAACTAGGAAGACAATTGCACTCCCACTGACCCTTTTATACACATAAGGTTCATCTTCATTCTGTGAGAAACCAAACTCTTTGATTGTCTCATTGAATCGTATGTTCCAGCTCCTAGAGGCTTGCATCAATCCATAAATGGATCTTTGAAGCTTGCATACCTTTTCGCTATTTCCTGATGTGAATCCTTCTGGTTGTGTCATATACACATCCTTAGAAAGATTTCCATTAAGGAAAGCTGTCTTCACATCCATTTGCCAAATCTCATAATCATAATGAGCTGCAATGGCTAAAAGTATTCTTATAGACTTAAGCATCGCTACAGGAGAAAAAGTTTCGTCATAGTCAATACCTTCTTTTTTATGATAACCTTTTGCTACTAAGCGAGCTTTATAGGTAACTATATTACCTTCCATGTCAGTCTTCTTTTTGAAGACCCATTTGCACCCTATGGATTTTATCCCTTCAGGTGGTTGAGTTAAAGTCCATACTTTATTCTCATACATGGAGTCCATTTCGGACTGCATAGCCTTAAGCCATAAATCACGTTCTGAACTGTTCAAAACTTCTTGATAGCTTATAGGTTCATTGTCTTCTACTACAGTTATGCCTCTATCCGAATCAACGTGATACAGGGATAGAACGCATCCTAGTAGATCTTCTAGGATTTTGTGTATAATCAGGTTCAACTGTAATCTCATCATTATGAAATTCAGTTTCGGGTTCAATCGGTTGATCAACTTCTATTTGTGGGTCTTGAACTTCACCAAGCTCAATTTTACTCCCACTGTCCTCTCGTAGGAGAAATTCTCTTTCCAAGAAGACAGCATGCCTTGAAACAAACACCTTTTGTTCTAAGGGATGATAGAAATAATATCCAAACATTTCTTTTGGATATCCCACAAATAAACATTTATCAGACTTAACATCCAGTTTGTCTGACATTGTCCTCTTCACATAAGCAGGACAGCCCCATACTTTCATATGAGAAAGCGTGGGTTTCTTGTTATTCCACATCTCATATGGAGTAACATCAACCGATTTACTAGGAACTCTGTTTAATACATAAACAGCAGTTTCTAGTACATATCCCCAAAAAGACTTAGGCAAGTCCGCTCGGCTCATCATTGATCGAACCATATCTAATAGTGTTCGATTTCTCCTTTCAGATACACCATTGTGTTGTGGTGTATATGGAGGAGTCCATTGAGATAAAATCCCATTATCTCTAAGATAATCCTGAAACTCTTGACTGAAGTATTCTCCACCTCGATCTGATCTAAGTGTTTTAATACTTTTGCCAAGTTGTTTCTCTACTTCATTTCTGAACTCTTTGAACTTTTCAAATGCTTCAGACTTACATTTCATTAGATAGATGTATCCAAACCTGGAATAATCATCTATGAAAGTAATGAAGTAGGAGTAACCTCCTCTGGCATGTGTAGTCATTAGACCACATACATCTGAATGTATTAAGTCCAAAACCATTTTAGCTCATTCTCCTTTACCAATAAAGGGAGCTTTTGTCATTTTTCCCAATAAACAAGATTCACATATATCAAATGATTCATAATCAAATGATCCCAAATCACCTGACTTGTGCAACTTGGTCATGCGTTTTTCATTTATATGGCCTAAACGACAATGCCATAAGTATGAGGTACTCAGATTATCATATTTCATTCTCTTGGTATTCACATTATGTACTTCTTTAATTAAATCAAGAACAAATATACCATTCTCAATGATAGCTTTTGCATAAAACATATTGTTCTTAAAAATGTAACAACATTTGTCCTTCAAAGAAATATCATAATCGTTCATCAAACGACTGAAAGAAATAATACTTTTGGATAAGGCTGGAACATAATAACAATTATTTAATTCCAGTACTAATCCACTAGGAAGAGGCAAATAGTAAGTCCCCACAACTGTTGTAGAGATGTTCTGTCCAGTAGCTGACTGCAAACATATCTCTGCCTTTCCAACTCTTCTAAAGCTTCTAAGCCCCTGTAGATCATTACATAAATGAGATCCACATCCGGTATCTAATATCCAAGATTGTTTAGAAGCAATAGAATAATTATTAATTTCAATCATATGAATACCTGAAGTAGATGCAACAACTTGCTTCTTCTCCTTAAGAGAATCTAGATAAGCCTTGCAGTTACGCTTCCAATGACCATCTTTTCCACAATGGAAGCAAGTTCCTTTGGGATTCTCTTTCTTGGCAACCTTCTTCTTGGAGATCCCACCATTCTTTGGCTGCGCCTTGGTTATCTTCTTCTTCTTCTGCTTCTTGCCTTTAGCAGAAGTGACAACCATGAAACTTTTTGGATCTTTCTTAAATGATCCATCAGCTGTCTTGAGCATGTTGATTAACTCAGGAATGGATACTTGGATCTTGTTCATGTTGAAGTTAAGCACAAAAGGTGCATAACTTGGAGCCAACGAGTACAAGATTAAATCTATGTATAGATCATTATCCATAACATAGCCAAGTCTACTCAAATGCCCAATATACCCATACATCTTCAATGCATGAGCAGCAGCTAAAGTGCCTTCCACCATTTTACAACTAAATAGAGCTCGAGCAATCTCATATTGCTCAGTTCTAGCCTGAGAAGAATAAAGCTCCTATAGATGCAAAACGATGGTTCTAGCATCCATCATTTCATGTTGCTTCTGAAGCTCCGAGGACATAGCACCCAGCATCAGACATGCTGCTGCTTCACTATCCTCCATGTATTTTCGATAAATACCTTTGATCTCATCAATGGCATCATCTGATGGAAGTGGTGGTGGATCTTTATCCAAGACATAATGGATCTTTTCAGCCCTGAGAACAATTCTCACATGCCTGATCCAGTCAGAATAGTTGTTGCCAACCAGCTTGTTATCCAAGATTGATCGTATATTAATGTTTGATGTGCTCATGATGATGACCTAGATGTGAAAAAGAAAAGATATGAGAGTATGTTCATATGTATGCATTAATAAGGTCTTTAATTAATCCATTTATTCCCACTATTTTATTGTGAATTAATAGCCCTCACTATATAATCCGAGAAAACCCGATGGTTTTCTTAGTGGGCCAATATCCAATCCTTGATATGTAATTTGACCTTGACTGTGATCAACAAGCCAAATTCCATACCCTTGAAAGGTAGGTATCTCTATACCAATTGTGTCTCTGCACAACTATTGGATCATTAGGTTATCAACTCTTGATGCATGCATATCATATATGCATTCCCTAATCTTGCCTCTAGAACCATTAGCCTTGACTGTGGTCAACAAACTAATGGGCTAGCTAAGATGACCCATTTAATTAGATTTGAACATATTCGATATAATGTGAGCTTGACTGTGGTCAACAACCCACACTATAAAGAACTCTGGTTCTCCTCAAATTAATGGAAGGCTTATATACCTTAGTATTTGTTTGAGGGTTTTAGTTAATTAAGTCTCATCATACATGGTTGGCATACATTGGTATGCATCCTTTATCTATCACATAAATATAAGCATACAAATATGGTATAGTTATGGACTTCACTACATCGATTTCCCCGAGCCAAGAGGGAAATCAAAAGGTCACACCTAGGTAGTATGCATGATTCAAACAAGAAAATAATTACATTATCTTCAAGCTTGTTGGATCTCCATCCGACCCATCTTGCTCCTTGATACTGGTCTCCATCTCTATTTCTAATTCTAATCTAAGTAATCTAATTACATATTACAATTTGAAAAAAATACAAACCAAAAACAAGTGGCCGGGACATGAAAGTCCTCATTGGGCCAAAACATGCATTATGCTCAATCACATTGGGCTTTGTCCATAACTAACCATCATGCCAATCATTCACCCTTATATGCCTCTCTAATGCATAAAGAAATGGATTACTAACTTTGTTTCAACCTTTGAAACTATATTTTGAGTTATTTTAATGATGTGATCAAATTAGGAAACTTTTTTCATTTTGGAAACTTTCATTTTAGGAAACCTTTTTGCATGAATGTGTTCTTGCCTTAATAATCAATCAAATTGATTATTAATTAATTATAAATTGATTATTTAATTAATTAATCATATTAAATAATTAAAAGAATCAATTTTGGGCTTAAAACAAGTGTAGGCCGAAACCCACAGAAGAAAAACCCTAAGTGTGTTCACACACAAACTAGTTTTGTGTCATTTGGACCATTTGGGCCTTTTGGAATGAGCCAAAGCCCTTAAAACCCATTAATAAACTTAATTAATGTTTATAATAGTTAATTGAAATCAGCTCCTTGGGCCCACCAAGTCATTCACTAATTTAAACCAAGTCCGTAAACATAATTAAGCTCATTAAGTGGTTTTAATGAATTAAAATTAATCAAATTAATTTAAGGCCCATTTTAATTAATCCAATTAATTAAAAACACTTTAATATATCATATATATCAGATTTAGAAGATCAAAAGTCGTTCTAACCATGAACACATCAAGAACACACGAAGAACACCAATTTATCGAACTTTTCGACAAAACTAATTTTCATGCAAAACTTGTTCGATTTTAATTCCGTTCGATCCTACAGCTTAATATCACATATTAAACACATAAAATATCATCTAAATGATTTTTAAATGGATCCATAAGAAATTAAATTAGAACAGCCCCTACATTACCTAGGGTTTCACGCCAAACCCAAATCACTTTTCTTCAAAAATTTCGGTTTTGTTTGCACCAAATTTATTTGATCACAAATACATCCAGAAATCAATATTTCTCATTCATGAACAATTAAATCTCATATTTTAAAGTTCATGAAATAAATAACTAAAAATAAAACAAAACTTATTCCGCAGAATAATATAGAATTGTATATCCATGGCAAAACCTGGCTCTGATACCATGTTGGATTTTAACGGTTACATGCATCACATACATGAGCGGAATTTTAAAATTTTTTAACCATTAGTTCTGATCTTGACATGAATACACAATATAACTATATGAGAATGAGAAAACTCACCTTTGATTTTTGTTGAACAGTTGATTTTACTTCGCACCGGGTTGTCACAAACCACAGTGTCCAAAATCGAACACCTCCAATGAGTAATCTACACTAGAGAGGGGTAAATTGAACCAACAAATTGGTGTTCAACTAGGGCTGGCCGAAATCCAAGAGGCTAGCAATGGAAGTGGTGCAAAAAGGGAGAGAGAATTAAGAGAAATAGACTTTCCTTTTGTTTTAATCACTTAACCCTAATTCTCATTAGTTGGCCTTTTATAGTTAGGTTAAAATTCCAACTCCTTAATGAGATTGGGCTATTTAATATTGCTGGAGAATTATTAATTGGGCCTCTGGAATTAATTATAATTATTTGGGCTTAATTAAATCCAAATTAAATCTTTTCATAAAAGACCATGTACAAAATCCACAAACTAGGCCCTTTGTGCATCTAATTGGATTTAAATACCCAAATGGATTCCAAATCCAACAAAATTAAATATGTGAGTTCCATAACACTTATGTAACATATATAAATTAATTTGGTCCAAGAAAAAGCCCTCTAAGCCCTTTTGTATGGAGTTGACGTGTAGCCCTCTTCTGGAGGGCTTCCTCCAACTTCTTCATTCCTTTGGCCCTTTATAATTTCTCCAATGCTCCTATTAATTATTATATCAGTCCTATAACACTTATAGTAGTCTTATAACACTTATAAGACAATAATAATTAATCATGAAATACATTATTTCATTTAGGTCCAATTTACAAAACATTTCTCAAAAGTTCCGCGGACAATTTTATTTGATCATAATTAATTAAACTCTTTAATTAATTATTATCATATTCTCCTCTCTACCTTTATAATAATATCAAATATTATTATCCTTGTCATTTTACCATTTTACCCTTTTCTCTTTATGTGTGTGACCTATTGGGTTCCTGTCCATGTTGGCAGTATAATATGTAATTGTGAGTTCTATTCAAAACTCACATGATTTAAACTCCTTTAAATCATTTTATCAATCTCTATTGATATTTTGATACATCATTATACAAGTCATGATTGGCCTCTAGCTAGGCATCATGACTACCCAAATATCAGGAAAGTCATGTGGTTTGACTGTACCCTTCCATAGAAACAGTTACCGTGCAATTACTCCTTTTACCACTCTTATCTCAATTAGATTCTGAGTATGGATTTCTGTCAACTCATATAAATCTAATTATGTATGTTCTATTAATTCAACCATTGTTCCTAAAATGCCCTTCATGGATCTCCATCCATCTCGGCATATTACTCTGGCCAGAGATTCTCTGAACAAGGCAATTATAGAATCATGCGAGATAACTTCCCTTGTTAAATTTGGGATGGTGAATCCTTTGTCAATCACTCAACTATCTTCAAGTAGGTCATGATATACCCAATCTCCTAACTATGTTCACTCCCAGTTGGAAGTAATCAGTTATGGAGTCAAAGTATACCACTTGCTACTTAAGATAACTTTGGTGATCTCAAGTCTAAGGATACTTGCACAACCGCTATGAAGAGATTCCTCATTGACATAGATTTAATATCCATATGAGGATTCTCTTTGTAGGTCTCCAATGAACTTGTTCCTCTAACAAGCATCCACATGTTAGCTTTGATTATCATCCATAATCACAATTATGAGAACCATTGCTTGAATAATTCAAGAAGCATAACATGTGCTAGTCTGTCCGAATTAACAATGTCCTATCTTGTTAATTTTATGACTAGGGATATTTAGATATTAACACATTTACATGCGATAGACATTTCACATCATGAACACCTTCATGATTGCCTTTGCACTGTGTTTATAATATCTAGGACTTCATTTATTAATTTAAGATTTACAAACTCATGTATTCAAACATAGCATTAATAAATGAATGATGCCTTTTATTAAGAATATAAATTTCATACATATGAAAAACATCCCTATTACATGGGCTCTAGGGCATACTCTCTAACAGTACTATTTTCTCATCATCAGGTAACCCTAATCTAGGCTACCTCGGGTCATGGTGTCTATAGCTACTCCTAATTTTTGAGAGCTAGCGCACTAGTGCCAAAGTGAGCCAAAATTTAGAGTAAAAGGAAAAAAAGATGCGTACCTGAGGAAGCAAATCTCTTGGTTGATTAAATCATGCACGTTTTGAGGCAATGAGTCTCTTGGTTGGGTAGTTATTATTAGCTTATCGATGCGTTAATCCTAGTTCGAGTAGTTAACATCAGTTTAGAGATGTGTTAACCCTTGATTGACTATCTGACTAACATCTGGGGCATCCCAAATCGAGACAAGTTGACTAAATCTGATTAATTCCAAGGGTATGTAAAATGAGGTTGTTTGAGAGCATCTGATTAGCGCTGAGGTATTTAAAGCTGAGACGAGATGACTAAATTTGATTAGCACCTAAGGCATGCATAATTAGGTTGTTTGATTGCATCTGATTAGCACCTAAGGCATGCAAAATCAAGATGAGTTGACTAAATCTGATTAGTGCCTGGGGCATGCAGAATAAGGTTGTTTGATTGGTATTTGGTTGGTGTCATCTATAGACATGGCTAAATTTCCAGTTGTGTTGACTGGGACCCCCTGTGGGTGCAGCTGCCTCCTTTTGAAACAATATTCCTTTTGAGGAATTTCTAGCAAATATGTATCTGTAAGTAGTCATTGATATGCTTAAAGCTTGTGCTTTGTATGTCTATATCCACCTTAGAGATATTGTAGTGTAAGACTGTGGTCTTGGCAATATTATGTACACCTCCTAATGACTGTGTAACCACTTTGTAGATTGGCACCAATATAAGGAAAACCATCATCATCAAGGCTGTCGACACGCCTGGTCTTACCTTGTGTCTTCCTTGAATTTGCATTTTCATTTGGCTTTCGCCTCTTTTCCAATAGTTTCTTACTATTAATATCAGTCTTATGACTTTTTGTGTGTTTAGATCAAAACATCTCATCCTCTAAAGAGTATGGTTCATTGCCCTAAAATCCTTTCAGTAATAGCCTAAATGGACATTGATTACTACAGTGGCATTCTAACCATTATACAGCTCTGGCTTCGATAGTATTCTATTTTGACCTTGTGATAATATAGGTTTTGTAGGGTAGTCAGCGATGAAGGTTCCAAGAGATGGCTTTCCCACAATATAGACCTAATAGAAAAGACATGTCCAATTCACAGTGAATGTACTTCCTCAAGCGAGAGGGGATGTAAAATCCTTTTGAAATTCAAAAATATCTGCCCTTCTCTTTATTGTACATCTCTTTTATTTTAACTTGTTTAGGTAACTTCTTGTGACAAGGATGGGTGTTTTGGCCTTTTCTTTAGTTGTGGTTGTAGGTATATATCCCTTGATGGGGGTTTCAGGTGCCCATGAGAAGGATTCGATATTAGTGTTCTTGCTTATTGAATTTGTATGTTTGTTTTTCTTTCCTTTTCTGCTATTGTTGTTATTAATTTTCTTTCTTCCTTTTTTATGTCTGGTCATTATATGTTAATTACAGGTCTTTTTATTAATTTTGTGGCATTTCTTTTTCATTTTTCTTTCCATGCATGTCAAGTATGAATAAAGCAAAATATAACATCATATAAGATAAGTGCATATATTAAATACAAGTTCTATTTTTATATACATAAAAAATATTTAGAAAAAGTCTTAAACTCCCTGAATACAAAATAAATCCACTATGAAGGCTCCAGCCCTTTGTGATAGGTTGGCCTAGATAAAGGTTTAAAGATTGAGGGTCTGAGAGGTCTAACTGGTGCCACTGCTGGCAGCTACTCCTTGCCCTGTTTGAATCTAAAATAAAACTCAAACAATACTGCCGTTAAAGACTACAGGATTTGTACTATCACCCCTACCCAACCTCAATAACAGCCCTATAATGCTGCTTAAGATATCTCATCAGATCACCTCTCAAATATCCGATGTATCTCCTCAGCTGCTCATCTATCTCCACTACAGCCTGTCTGCCTCAAGGGACCTCTCCCTCAATGCAAGTGCCTTACTCCCTAATTTAGGTGAGTCACTCATCAACTACCTACAGGGTCGCCTCAAATCTCTAGCGCTGCACCTATGTCAGTAGAGATTGTAGTATCCCTAGTAATGCTTGTAAGAACTATACTACTGTCAGCACTAACTACAACATCTGATCATGGCATCTAATAACCTCCTTTATTGCTGCCAATCTTCTAGAGATGTCACTAGATGAAGGGACAGAAGATGGATGCACAGGTGGTATAGAAGATGAGGATGCCTTTGGATGTCCTCGTGGTGGTGGAGCAGTTGATGTAGAGGCCCTTAGTGCCTCAATGGTGCAGGAGCTGAAGATGTGGATGCTCTTGGATGTTCGTAGGGAGAAAACCTCCTAATCCTCTTAGTCGACGATCATTGTTATTTGATAGGTGATCGAGGATGTGCTGGCAGCTGTGATGACCTATTTAGGAGGTCGTATGGTCTATTTGCATATCAAACTCATAATTTGAATCAACTCCTACCCTCTGGTTGTCTTGTGGCTCATTTAATTGATACTTCTACTATGTTGGCTGTATTGGAGGTGCTTGTGGTGCCTTCTATGGTAGCTAGTCTTGAACATCCTCCTCTACAGGTGCATCTAACATTATGGGATCTAGATCGTACTTTTGTCTAGTCTCTAGGAAAGTCAATAGACTGTACTACCCCTCTTGTCTCTATATAGGCTCTACCATCTTCATGGTGAGCATAGCCTACAAATCCACATATATACTCTTAAGAACAGGATCCCTAAATATGCTCTCGTTTGCCCCTAGTGATAGTAATAGTTGAGTAATGACACCTCCCATGCAAATCTATGCGGTGGACTGAGTAGCCACCCTAACCATTAAGGCGATAATCTCGTGGGTGATATCCATGCACCTGCACTCCTGCATCCCCCAAAGGCTAGTGATATCAAAGGAGTTTACGAACCCTAGACTCCTTGTATGTCCCAAATAAGAAGTAGACCAAACCCTTTGTATGTATCGATAAGTCTGGGTGGCCAACATAGTGCTCTTTGCTGTATCTGACTAGTATCTGGTCCTGGGAAGCATCACTGCTCTCCATTTAACTTGGTCAATGATCTTTTCAGGTACAACCACATCAGGCCCAACTGGAAGAACCATGGCCTAGGGGAATCGGCGGTGTGTGATATTATATTGAATGCCTAGCATACAGAACTTGACCATATTCTCCTCAGTGTCTGACCTTTAAAAGCCACCATACTACAGTATGGCTAAAACCTCTTGAGTGACGTTCGAGTAGGTCTAAAATGCCGGAGCAAAGAACTTCATCCACTTTGCTATGGCTAAAAGTCAATCAACCTCCTCTATTAGCCTAATATCCCCGTAGAAACTATTTGGAAATGAAGTGACTTGACCTGAATTGGACTCATAGCAAGACTCTATATTTGGTGGCTTGCAGGAGTGTCATATATACTGGTATGGGCTGAGCCGGGGTAGCTTGTACGGTTCTCCGAGGCATCCTGTGAAAAAGATTATATGTTAACTTCTATGACTAACTTGGGTTACAAGTAAGCTAATGTGTTAGAATTTGTTAGAACTTTGGCAGCATACCAGCTTAAATAGAGACAGCCCACTTATATGCAAATGTGCTCTAGGCACCACAATACAATATACAACATCCTAAGCCCATTATAAGCTGATCTGGCAATCATGCACAATAGATAAGGTATAATACATATTTTGCATTTTACATAAGTTCTAATAGAAATTCGGTAGCATTTTAGATAAGAATGTGCTTGCCCTCTGCTCAAAAATCAATTAGAACCAACACACAGACCATCATTGGCCACCAAATAATACAATATATGCTATTTAACAAAAGAAATTAAATTTGTATAAAATTATTTTTGTGCAATTATAGTTCTAAGTATAACATGCTTCTAAAAGTACAAAAATAAAGGCTACTCATGCCAGCTGCTAAAAAAAGAAAAATTTACACATTTATGTGCTCATATACAAGCCTTTTCTTAACTACAGTGTCATGCAAAACAATATATTTGGTTTAAGTTTAAAATCTAAACTACAAGGCATTAATTAATTATAACCTATATATACTAGATAATATAACATAAATGCAGAAAGAAAAAAGAAAATAAAAGAAACAAAGAGGTAAAGAGACACTTACTTGTAGTGAGAAGGAGAAATAGGATAAAAAGGAGAAGTGCAAAATTATTACTACCCCAATGTGCATGTTGATCCCCGATGAATTTTCATGCAAACAGGGCAAAAAACGAATGAAAAATGGAGGAGAAAACCTAAGAAAACCAAGAGAGAAAGCTTTAAAATTAGGAAAAATGGCGATTACAGAATGAGGAAGAAGAAGAAGAAGAAGAAAAAGAAGAAGAAGAAGAAGAAGAAGAAGAAGAAGAAGAAGAAGAAGAAGAAGAAGAAGAAGAAGAAGAAGAAGAAGAAGAAGAAGAAAAGCCTTTATATTTTCAAAATTTAGAGCTAAAAATGAGAAACCTGTCCTTTGCTAGTGACAGATGGGCTTATAAGATGTTCTTTGCCTCCCTGCTTTTGACCATTTTTCCTTTTTCTTTTCTTTTTAATTTTTATTTCTTTATTTCTAATTCTTATTTACATTATTTACCTAAAAACACTTTATTTCTTCTTTGTTACATATTTATCATGCTTCCTTCTAACACGAAAATAAGACAAAATGCAATAATATGTACGTGCAATGCATGGGACATGCAAGAAAAATGCATTTTGGTTGTCCAAAGGCAACAAATGGGTTGGCCGTGGTTGACTTATAGAGGGATAGGCGTCTATCATCACTTTTTTATAAATAGTGCCAATCATCCTTGCTCGTTGTGCCTTTGACTTTCCCCTTTTCCAAGGAAGCTTCTGTTAGGTATTTTATCTTTCTTCCCTTCCATTTTCTTTAATTTTCTAGCCATTTTCCTTTTAGTTATTTATTTTCCTCCATTATTTTTGTGTTTAGACCACTTGAAAATTCTCATTACCATGAATTTCAGACTTGCAAAATTACATCAACTGTTGGATGACCTAAAAACTTGGGAGGACCCTCTTCTGGCTCCATACACAAAACTGAGATTTCTAAGGAGAGTTTCCTTCAATAGGAACCTGTTACTCATTGCTGCTCAGTATTGGGACTCAAGGTTCCATGTGTTCAAGTTCACTCACTAGGAATTATGCCCTTTATTAGAGGAATTTGCTACGATAGATGATGCTAGGTTCAAGCCCGGTACCCAGCCATGCCTGCCTTCTGTTATTCTAGATACCCTAAGGAGGTGGTTCGTGTCTTAGGCATCCTTCCTTTCGATGTTAGGGGCTTGGTACCTCATGGGAAGACATTCTCATTGGAGCCATTGACTGATGTATTGGCTGACTTTGATGACATGCCCACTTCCCACTTTAGTGTGATACAGCTCTGTTATTTTGCTTGGTGTTTATTGATGTGCACTAATGATGCCATGAATGGAGATTTTGAATTATTCAGCATTATGGACGACATGCTCTGGGGGCACAATCCATATCCTCCAATTTTGACAGAGACCATCATTGGCTTGGATGTTGTTCATTATGACTCTCATTCTTGGTTCACCAGCTACTTTAGGTATATCCTTCGCTTTAAAGATAGTACACAACTTGTGGGTTTTAATACTAGCATTTCTTAGTGGAAAACATGTCCTTTCGAATTTTCACGCATTTTTTTGCCTTGTTTTTGCCTGAAATGAACCCAACTCACTCCAGCGGCTTTTTTTCATTTTATTTTTCAGGTATGACTTCATGTGAAGTTAAAGCTGCTGTCAAAACCTCCTCCTTGAGTCAGGGATATGGACACTTACCCTATGAGATATGTCATACTTAGACCTTTACTGTAACACCCTAAATTCATTCACGATTTCCATATACTGTATATAGTTATTGACGGCGTTATATGGTTACTATTCATTAAATAAAATTTTGGCAGTATAATGGTTTGTAAACCATGTTGTCCAAACCTGCAAATTGACAAATTACCACTCCCAAAATGTAACCTCCACCTCCAATACTCCAAACATTCATAGCACTTCTAATAACAACCCACAGTCGTTATCGCAACACAAATACAAATTCACCAAACATGCATACATTTATAAATATACATTTGTTCATTATTAGTAGACATCCATATTACATTGTGCTATATTATATGCCATTTGTACCAAAACCTAATACACAAGGTTTCTAATCCGCATCTACCAAAAAGTGACACATGTACATGCCATTCGCTCCATGTCCTTCTTTGAGTCCTTATTTACTTGTCTCTGTGCGTAATTAACAAACCATGCATTAACCAAGAGTGTTGCTTAGTGGTGGATACAACTACATAAAATTTCATTTAAATAAATTTATTATTATTATTATCATTTTGTTTTGTTAGTTTTATTATTATTTTCCTTTTTATTTATCTTTCTGCATGAATGTAATTTTCAAATTACTATTTAGTCCTTGTTGACTTTATGTCCTTATATGTTCTCCTTTTTGTTGATTGACCTTTGTTACGTATATTTTCGATAATAAATTTCCTTTATGCCTCTACGTTTGCATTTAATTGCTTACTAGCATTTTTCTTTTACTTAATTAATTATTTTACTTTATTCACCTTATTCGACTATTATTCTAATTTCATAATATTTTATAAATTCAGTCATATTGAGCCTACTTTTGCGTAATTGACTGAATAACATTTTGTTGTACTTAATTCCTTAATTACTCTTAAATTTTCCATCTTTTATGGCATTTTCATTTAGATCCTTACTTTATCAACGAACATTTAAATTTTGTAAATTTTCTAATCTTACATCTAAGTTTTGTGTTCCACTGAATTAACATCTAAATTCTTTTTCTATCTTGACTGACCTTTTTGTTGTTTATATACTTATGATTACTATTCTACTCTTTATTTTTTATTCCTGATAATTTTCTCCATGAAATTATATTTTCTTTCACTCTAAACCTTACATTTACTTCCTTTACCAAACTTAGCGTTTCGTCTTTGTTTTCTCTGCTTTTGACTAAATTACTATTTTACTATCAATTTACTAAAATTGTTCACTTTTCCTCTTGTTTATTCTTTTTTTGTCTTTTTATTTTATATTGACTTCTCAATTTACCTTTTTATCTTCAAAATTTCTTCATGATGTGGTAAATTATCATTTTACCCCCTTTTTATTTCTTTTTGCAAATTAAATCAATTTACTCCTTTTATATTCCAATTTTGCTATTTAATCCCTTGATCCTTAATTTCTTATTTATTTTCATATAATTCTTAAATGTAAAATTACAATTTAGTCTTTAATCTTTTTATTTCATCATTCTGACCTAGTTTGACCTCAATTTTGACCAATTGCCATATTATTTCTTATATCCATTTATCTTGCATATTAAATCTTATATAATTCTTACCTGAATGTGAAATTACAATTTGGTCTTTATTGTACTAAAATACTCTAATGTCATCCCTTTTGCTTTCTTTATGCACTTATTCCTTTCTAAGGTCAATATTTATATTTTAGCCCCTGTACTTTTTTCATGTGATGGTAAATTACCGTTTGGTCCCTAACCCTTATTTTCTTCATGTTTGATCTTGTTTGACTTCTATTTTGACCATTTTTACTTCTTTTGACTTCTATTTCCTTCTAAATGTAAAATTTGCCTAAATAATTATACATAGGCACACCATTATGTTCACATAATGATCATTATGTATATATTTATTATTTTATGCTCAATTCATTTGTATAATACTTATTCTAATTAATAATACACATTTTATAACTAATATGAAAAATGTCATCAAATTAGCATAATGTTCAATATACAACATAATTTGGCCAAGGGATCATTTAATACTTCCATCATAGTATTTCACATTTTATCATGCCTAATATGTGATGGGGATTTAATTGAACCCTTAGTCTCACTAGACTGTATATAGGATGAGTAGGGTATCGTTCCAAAGAGAACGGGGTAAATTTTGTATTGAAACCACAAAGATTAGATGGATAGGTAATGAATAAAATGAAGATTATGTATTTAATTAAATATCTAAACTACTTTGCATATATTAAATCAAATTGGATTAAAGATAACTTAAATGATGGTATAAATATATATTATAAATAAGAGAAGCAATTCATTTAAGAACAAGATCAAGTAATTGTATGGATGAAGTGACTGGAGAATTTAGCCAATATTCTTTAAAGAAACTCTTGCTATCAGTAAAGATATTTTCAGTTAGAGTCTATACGCACTCTCTTGTCATTATAGAGATAAACAAAAATTATGAAGCTCTGTGCCAATTCTTTAACCCCTGAAAGTGAATTCCTTATCTCTAAGTGAATTCAATGCTTCAAGTACATTCATTTGTTTTTCCATCAAAGAATTCCTACTCTCGTTGCGAACAAATTGACTAACATGCCAAATATGGTGGCCAATCATACATAGCAAATCAAACCACACAAATGGATGTAAATCATACTTCATTCATAATAATAATAATAAACATGTCTTAAACAAATACTAGTACATATTTATAATGTACAAAGAAAACTAGCCAAATACATATTTAAATTTAAGATAAACAAGAGAAAGAAACTTATCTCTTGCTCCTTTGGCTATGTCCCTTTGCCATCTTCTAGTAAAAATCAAGTAAAAATATTTATCCAAAATAATAACTGTATTTCTAAAAACTAAACATTGATCAATTCCTTTTCTTCAGTTAATGCCATCCATATTTATAAAGGGAATAACTCTATAAACATGTCTCTTCATAATAGTTGTCAATGTGAAAGTTGCCATGAAAGCTCATGATTGTTGGTTGAGAAAATATATGCTGAAGAATGATGTCGCTTGAGAACAGTTGTGATGTCTGACTCATGAATGCCTTCATGAGTCGTGCATCTTCACACACTGTATCAC
This sequence comes from Excoecaria agallocha, assembly GCA_037975025.1. NCBI lineage: Eukaryota > Viridiplantae > Streptophyta > Magnoliopsida > Malpighiales > Euphorbiaceae > Excoecaria > Excoecaria agallocha. The sequence goes on along the minus strand of CM075815.1, from coordinate 34,615,027 downwards.
TCGTGAATATATGTCTTCTCTCGTGAATTCAGGTTTGACTTATGATCCCTCTGCTTATCGAGTTGTGAATCCTTTCACGACTCGTGAATGTCTGTCTGAGTCATGAAAAGAGGTTCCTTTTTCACTCCTTCTCCACTTGTGAGGCTCTTCACGAGTCACGTAAAGTTGTCCAAGTCGTGAATCCTTTCACGACGCATGAATATTTATCCCCTTTCTCCACTTTTACACACACCTTATCCTATAATACAATTAAACACAATAATTAAACAAAAACACATAAAATATATATAATATTACACACTTAACTCCTTAAATGAAAGAAAATACACACTAAATAATAGATCATATCACATGGTATCAAATTCTCCCACACTTAAACTTTGCTTGTCCTCAAGCAAGAGAAAAGAATGAGAAAATTTAATTACAAATTAAACTAAGTAAGTTGTACTATAAAGCATTGTTCAATATGCATATGTGATAGGATTGAAATTAAATCAAAGACCTTAAACACTCAAAATATCAGCGAATCAAATCTTAAAGCATGCATTCTAAATTAAAAAGTCACCTAAATTTACTAATTTCAACATTAAGAGTATAAAGTCTTAAAACTAAACATGCTAAAGAGAGAACATTGATCATAAAATTTAAGGTTCTAAGATTGTTAGTTGCCTTTTAGGATAATTTGCAAGCACTCATACCCTTAATCCAATCTCGTGGCATTTTTAGACTTGGCTTTTTCTTCTTCTATTTTTTTACATGGGCATACTTTTAGTTATCTAACCCATGAATTTTAAAATAGCAAGAAAATGTAGCATTGGGTGCATTTTACGCTCCATCCCATACTCTATTGAAAATTTTGGATATGCATCTTGCTTTATTTTATTTTTTTCATTTTCATTTTTTCCTTATTTCCAATAGTCCTTATCCATTATTGAAAGGCCTAAGGGTAATATGTTAGAGAGTATGCCCTAGAGCCCATGTAATAGGGATGTTTTTCATATGTATGAAATTTATATTCTTAATAAAAGGCATCATTCATTTATTAATGCTGTGTTTGAATACATGAGTTTGTAAATCTTAAATTAATAAATGAAGTCCTAGATATTATAAACACAGTGCAAAGGCAATCATGAAGGTGTTCATGATGTGAGATGTCTATCGCATGCAAATGTGTTAATATCTCAATATCCCTAGTCATAGAATTAACAAGATAGGACATTGTTAATTCGGACAGACTAGCACATGTTATGCTTCTTGAATGGTTCAAGCAATGGTTCTCATAATTGTGATTATGGATGATAATCAAAGCTAACATGTGGATGCTTGTTAGAGGAACAAGTTCATTGGAGACCTGCAAAGAGAATCCTCATATGGATATTAAATCTATGTCAGTGAGGAATCTCTTCATAGCGGTTGTGCAAGTATCCTTAGACTTGAGATCACCAAAGTTATCTTAAGTAGCAAGTGGTATACTTTGACTCCATAACTGATTACTTCCAACTGGGAGTGAACATAGTTAGGAGATTGGGTATATCATGACCTACTTGAAGATAGTTGAGTGATTGACAAAGGATTCACCATCCCATATTTAACAAGGGAAGTTATCTCGCATGATTCTATAATTGCCTTGTTCAGAGAATCTCTGGCCAGAGTAATATGCCGAGATGGATGGAGATCCATGAAGGGCATTCTAGGAACAATGGTTAAATTAATAGAACATACATAATTAGATTTATATGAGTTGACAGAAATCCATACTCAGAATCTAATTGAGATAAGAGTGGTGAAAGGAGTAATTACACAGTAACTGTTTCTATGGAAGGGTACAGTCAAACCACATGACTTTCCTGACATTTGGGTAGTCATGATACCTAGCTAGAGGCCAATCATGACTTGTATAATGATGTATCAAAATATCAATAGAGATTGATGAAATGATTTAAAGGAGTTTAAATCATGTGAGTTTTTGAATAGAACTCACAATTACATATTATACTGCCAACATGGACAGGAACCCAATAGGTCGCACACATATAGAGAAAAGGGTAAAATGGTAAAATGACAAGGATAATAATATTTGATATTATTATAAAGGTAGAGAGGAGAATATGATAATAATTAATTAAAGAGTTTAATTAATTATGATCAAATAAAATTGTCCGCGAAACTTTTGAGAAATATTCTGTAAATTGGACCTAAATGAAATAATGTATTTCATGATTAATTATTATTGTCTTATAAGTGTTATAAGACTACTATAATTGTTATAGGACTGATATAATAATTAATAGGACCATTGGAGAAATTATAAAGGGCCAAAGGAATGAAGAAGTTGGAGGAAGCCCTCCAGAAGAGGACTACACGCCAACTCCAAACAGAAGGGCTTGGAGGGTTTTTTCTTGGACCAAATTAATTTATATATGTTACATAAGTGTTATGGAACTCACATATTTAATTTGGTTGGATTTGGAATCCATTTGGGTATTTAAATCCAATTAGATGCACAAATGGCCTAGTTTGTGGATTTTGTGCATGGTCTTTTATGAAAAGATTTAATTTGGATTTAATTAAGCCCAAATGATTATAATTAATTCCAGAGGCCCAATTAATAATTCTCCAGCAATTTTAAAGAGCCCAATCTCATTAAGGAGTTGGAATTTTAACCTAATTATAAAAGGCCAACTAATGAGAATTAGGGTTAAGTGATTAAAACAAAAGGAAAGTCTATTTCTCTTAATTCTCTCTCCCTTTTGCGCCACTTCCATTGCTAGCCTCTTGGATTTCTGCCAGCCCTAGTTGAACACCAATTTGTTGGTTCAATTTACCCCTCTCTAGTTTGGATTACTCATTGGAGGTGTTCGATTTTGGACACTGTGGTTTGCGACAACCCGGTGCGAAGTAAAATCAACTGTTCAACAAAAATCAAAGGTAATTTTTCTTATTCTCATATAGTTATATTGTGTATTCATGGCAAGATCAGATCTAATGGTTAAAAAATTTTAAAATTCCGCTCATGTATGTGATGCATATAACCGTTAAAATCCAACATAATAATTATAGCTGTAGTTTCCATGAGGCAACAAAAATCCTAAAAATCTTAAACTAAATGAGCAAATTCTAACCTTAAAGTATAGTTAGTAAAGAGACTAAATAACCTAAAATGTTGGAAGAAGTAAAAAGAGATAACTTGAAAACACAAAATACATGTCAAAAGCCTTGAAAAACTAATCAAATGAGCATAAAAGGCAAATGACTTAACATAACAACCTATATTATATACAATGTGAACAAAACTTATAATAAAACTTACTAAAAAGTTTAGCCTAAATGAAGAAAAAGACACACAATGAAACAAACGTAACAGTGTGAAACAAAACATACAACACACAATATACACTCCCCGACACTTAGAACAAACATTGCCCTCAATGTGAAGAAATAAAACAAAAAAAAGGAAAATGAAACAAGCTAAAGAATAGAGGAAAGAAAGCTCCCCTAAAGATCATGGTGAAGGTGGAGGTGAGGATACCACATAGCCCAATTAGGCAATGAAAGTATCCACCTTGTGCTCAAGGCATCATTGACGTCGAACCTATTATGATGTAACTTGCTCCAAGGATATAAGTTGATGCTGTATGGTGGACTGGTTTTGCAATAATTGAGTGAACATGGAATGGATGGTATTTGAAAAAGATCCAGCAGTTGATGAAATAGCAACCTCGTTACTAGGTACATCATCCATAGTATCATCACTTTGTCCCTGCTCCTCTTACCTTGCCTCATCCGAAGTGCTCTCCACAGTAGCTTCGCGTGGAGAAGAGGTTCCTACAAGGTCCTTCCAACAAAAACGTGAAAGCGGGGGAATCAATTGAAAAGAATTATTGACAACTTCACCCTGAACAAAAAGATGGTTGAAAAAATATAAACATGGTAGGACAGGATCATAAGTACGCAAATCAATGTCAAGAATCCTAGCAATAGCAGCTATTACATGTCCATGTATGAGAGGAGACTTCGGACGACCAACGCAATTCATTAACTGATTAAATACCCAATAAGACCAACAAACTGACTTGCGATTATGCACACACCACATTAAAAATAACTCATGATGAGAGACTCTATTAAATTCAGGCTTGTTAAAGACAACAAAAGCTAAAATCTTATGCAAAATCCAATATTTCAAATCTGTTATGAATATTGATTTAGCCTCTCTAGCCCTAAATGGTGTGGTCAATCCAGTCAAAAAATTCCAAAATTCATTAGGTCTATAAACCTTAGGAGGATCACATAATCCATATGGTTTAAAGCCAAAAATGCGATGCATCATGAAATAAGTAAGTGTATAATCAATGCCATTTAAATGAAAGTCCACTAGCCTTGAATTTTCTGCATTCTCTTTCAAATTGGTATAAAATTCCAAGACCAAATCAGTATAAAAATGTTCATGCATATTAACAAAACACAGCAACCCACATTGAGATAACATATCATTAACACCATTAAGCAGTCCCACTTGTTCAAGGAGAGAGTCAAGAAAATACTTACATTAGGAGATTGCCCTATCTTTGAGAGCAAGGAAACAATTACCTTTATGCACAGAAGAAATGGGAAATGGAGCACTAAATTGTATTGGGAGGCTTTCAGATTGTGCTTCATCTACCCCTAGTTGTCCCCTTGAAGATGACACGTTCTTTGTTCTCACCATGGTTGAAAAAGAGGAAGACAGAAAAAGAAGAAATGCAAGAGTATAGAAATGATAGAAGAAGATGATGAAGAGAAACACACTGACAAATGAGTAGTAGAATAGAAGACAAAGTAAAAGAAAAGAAATGAAAGACAAAACCCAAAAGTAAATAAGTGCACGAGTGAAGAAAGAAAAGAACTGTGAGAAAAAAGAAAATAGTAACTGCTATATTTATAGAGAAATGAGGGAGAATAGTGAAACAGCATGTTGTTTCTCAAACCTTAATTTCAATTGTAACCATTCCCCCTTTATTTAAACTAATTAAGTGCAGTTAATAAAGATTTAAAAATGGAAAGGATGATTAAGTAAAATGATTAAGAAATAAAGAAAGAAAGAAAACAAATTAAGATGGAAAAAAGGGTTAAAATTCACGACTCGGTAAATTTGAGAAACATTGAATCACGAGTCGGAGAAAACTTCATGATTCATGAAGAACTTATTATGTGACACATGTGAAAATGTTCATGAGTCGGACAGAAGTTCATGACTCATGAAAAATTGGAGTAGGGCACATCTTCACGAGTCGAACAAACCTTCACGACTCGTGAACCTTTCCATTCTATGTTACTCGTGAATCCCCTCACGAGTCGATCTTGTAATGCATGACTCGGTAAAAACTTCATGACTCGTGAAGCTTTTGCTTCTAGAGCACTCGTGAACATCTTCACGACTCGAACCTAACTCGTGAATAGATCCTAGTGTTGTAACTTTTCTACAAAAATTACTTAACTTGATAAAAAATCGAAGGAAACAAAATAGATATTAGATAATAAAACTACAACTATAAAATACATAAAACAAAATCGAAAATTAACCATAAAACAAATAAAATCTAAATTAAGAAAACTTAATCCTAAATAATATCATACAGTCCTAAAGAAACCACTACTTTATTTTAATCAATAAAAATTCATTTAAACCATTCCCCGGCAATGTCGCCAAAATCTGATGGGGATTTAATTGAACACTTAGTCTCACTAGACTACGTATAGGATGAGTAGGGTATCGTTCTAAAGGGAATGGGGTAAATTTTGTATTGAAACCACAAAGAGTAGATGGATAGGTAATGAATAAAATAAAGATTATGTATTTAATTAAATATCTAAACTACTTTGCATATATTAAATCAAATTGGATTAAAGAAAACTTAAATGATGGTATGAATATATATTATAAATAAGAGAATTAATTCATTTAAGAATAAGATCAAGTAATTGTATGGATGAAGTGACTAGAGAATTTAGCCAATATTCTTTAAAGCTACTATCGTTGTCAGTAAAGATGTTTTCATTTAGAGTCTATAAGCACTCTAGTGTCATTATAGAGATAAACAAAAATTATAAAGCTCTATGCCAATTCTTTAACCCCTGAAAGTGAATTCCTTATCTCTAAGTGAATTCAATGCTTCAAGTACATTCATTTGTTTTTCCATCAAAGAATTCTAACTCTCGTTGCGAACAAATTGAATAACATGCCAAATATGGTGGCCAATCATACATAGCAAGTCAAAGCACACAAATGGATGTAAATCATACTTCATTCATAATAAGAATAATAAACATGTCTTAAACAAATACTAGTACATTTTTATAATGTACAAAGGAAACTAGCCAAATACATATTTAAATTTAAGATAAACAAGAGAAAGAAACTTATCTCTTGCTCCTTTGGCTATGTCCCTTCGCCATCTTCTAGTAAAAATTAAGTAAAAATATTTATCCAAAATAATAACTGTATTTCTAAAAACTAAACATTGATCAATTCCCTTTCTTCAGTTAATGCCATCCATATTTATAGAGGGAATAACTCTATAAACATGTCTCTTTATAATAGTTATCAATGTGAAAAGTTGCCATGAAAGGTCATGATGGTTGGTTGAGAAAATATATGCTGAAGAATGATGTCGCTTGAGAATAGTTGCGATGTTCGACTCGTGAATGCCTTCATAAGTCGTGCATCTTCAAACACTATATCACTCGTGAACATATGTCTTCTCTCATGAATTCAAGTTTAACTTGTGATCCCTTTTCTTACCGAGTCGTGAATCCTTTCACGACTCGTGAATGTCTGTCTGAGTCATGAAGAGAGCTTCCTTTTTTCACTCCTTCTTCACCCGTGATGCTCTTTACGAGTCACACAAAGCTGTTCGAGCCTTGAATCCCTTCATGACTAGTGAATATTTATCACCTTTCTCCACTTTTACACCCACCTTATCCTACAATACAATTAAACACAATAATTAAACAAAAACACATAAAATATATATAATATTACACACTTAACTCCTTAAATGAAAGAAAATACACACTAAATAATAGACCATATCACATGGTATCAATATGCTTTAATGCTTATTATAGGCCTTTATACATTGATGTGCTTTTAAATTCCACTGTTACTAATTTATTTCTTTCATGGACATCATTATGTTTAATTGATGAAAATAGTATCCATGCATTATTTTAATCTTAAATCATTCTAATTATGCTTCTTTAACTTATTATAACACACCTTATGCATAAATTGTTAATCAACATCAATTTACCCTATACTACCTCATTATGTACAATTCGGCCCTAACATGGATTCTCATTCTAAATTTGATTTCTTCCTTATTTCATGTTTATTTTATGTCAAAATATCATTTTACATTGTTATCTTAAATTATTTCTCACTTTCCATTAAATTCTGATAGTTACATAATATAAATTTTCATACCAAAATTAAAAAATTAATTGAAATAAAGTGTAGTTTGTATCCACTAATCGTAGAATAGCTTGAAAAACCTTATTCTTCCTTTCTCCTCCTTGCTTCTCTCGTTTCCTTTAATTTCCCTTTTCTGCCGAATTTAGAAAGGAAGAATTGGTGTGCTTATGTTTTGAATTCTAATATCTAATTGCTACCAAATAATCCTAATAAGGATACCCTACAAGCCTATAACAATTTCCCCAATTAAATCTAACAAAGCATAAATTCTTACATAATTAAGTCATTTTTCTCTCACTAGAATTCTCCATCTTCAAGCCTCCTTGAGCTTGATACTAATTTCTATGTTAGAGATGAGGCCTTCTATTTTATTTGGGTGAAATTTGGGAATGAGAATTAGTGGGAGGAAGAATAAATGAAGAAAAAAATGGTGAAATCCTAAACTAAAGGGTGGTTCAGATATTTATAGAGAAAGGGGCTAGAATTGAAGATTTTTGAAGAGTTTTGGAGACTTTTCTCCACTTTTCTATTTTTTCCTTTAGTTGTAAAATGGATTGCTAAGATTTAATTATTTACTATTTAATCTAATGGCTTATTTTTTTAGCCACTTGGCATGATTTCATTGGTCCCTACATATTTTTATGCTATAATAATAATGCTTGTAACTGATCATGGCTCATTTTCTAATGACAATTAGGCCCTTGGATGAATTAAATATTGCTTTTAAGCCTACTAATTATTTTAACCTTGGTTTTCCACCATTTTTCTCAAACTAATGCTTCGCTTGTCAAAATGCTTTGAAATTTTGTCCTATATGCAATAAAATATGTAGAAGCTTATGCTTAAAATTTCAAGTCATTCCAACATCATTTCGATATACTTTAAACTCCAGAGGAATAATCAGCCAGTTTGAAACTCGAAAATCCGAAAATGTCAAAAAATTTATTTTTTAGTTCCAATAGCTTCTTTATGCTATTTCTAATGGGTTTGTGTGAATGGAATAACTTTTGGAGCTCTATAGCATATTTTTAAGCCCGATCAAACTTTTGATCAATGTTTTTCAGTACAAAATAAAAACTTCATTGTTTGATTTGAGAGCCTATTTAAACTCATTTTTTTTTGTTTTAAATTATGCCACCAGACTCTATTTAGCACTTATTTTCTTATTTTAGTTTTGTCTCAAACTGCTCGCTAGGCCACCCATCCTTGGATTTCCTTGGCTTGAGCACATTTAACTCATATACGCTTTTAAGTTTTTCTGTACTACACTGCTGTAGTCATTCTAAAACCTACCCCAAGGTTATTGTTCATGCTTTAAAACATGCCATGCATGTTAGATGAAAATTTTGGAGTGTTATAGTTCTCCCCCTCTAATAAAAATTTCGTCCTTTAATTTATCCAAATGGGAAATCCATAAATACTACTGTCTCATGGATCCCTCAAATTTTCAGAATGTCTCTTTCACGTCATGACATATTCAGAATACCTTGGTGAATGGTATCTATATGTTCCTTAGCTTATTAACCTTTTGACCAGAATTCTTAGTGGTTTTTCATTAAATAACAAATCGATTCCAAACTGGACTTTCTTTGACTTCTTTGGTCAAATTGATTTTAACCCACTTGCTTTGATTGAGGTTAGTTCTCTACACTTCTGCTGCGTCATTCGAATGTTTAACTCTTACTTGCTAACATGTTCAACATATTTTGTCACTTTCTAGATGCACAACTTGTTTATGAGCTTTCAATAAAATGTTATTCCTTAACTATACTCTATCTGATAAAAACATTTTCCCTTCACAGTATAAGTAGTCATCTCTACTAAGAGAGAATTCACTGTCCATTATTCATTTTTGTCTCTGTATGGTCTTTTTTGTTGTAACTAACTGAGTGTAAACTGTATTTTGACTACAAGTGTTAAATCTTGAGTTGTAATTAACCAAATGATCATTGCCTATAAAGCTGTTAAATCTTCAGTCTTTAATTTTTCCCATAATGCTACTGTGGATTCCCTAAGTGGTCGAGATGGTAATTAATGCTATGCCTATGATAGAGCTGGGGCCTACCATTGCCAATATAGCATACCCACCACCAACTATGCAAAGTGTAGAGCATGCAATTGTATGATTAGATGAATGTCTAATGCATAGGTATACTGTGTGATGTATGACTGTGTGAGTTTGATGTATGAAGGTTTGTATTATTGAATGTGTGTATGCGTGAAGGTTTATATGTATAGTAAAATGCAAATGTATATGCAAGTGGCGGAGGTGTTGAGCTAGTGGCGGTGTCTGTTGGCTGAGTTAGCAAATATGACTAGTGGAGTTATCATACTAATTGCTAGACTAGCTGGGCCCCACTCTCTACATCTCTTGCTATCTCACTAATTCACCTGAACCCAAAAATCATAACTATCACTTAAAATACTTAAAAGGGACAAGTTAATTCCAATATTAAGTTCACTTACTCCTTTATGGCATGTACATGTATTGACCCAAATACTTATCCATTCTGATGTGTTTACTCCGATCTTAGCATTGCCTAAACCTTGCTCTGATACCACTAAATGTAACATGCTCAGTTCATTCATGATTTTCGTATACTGTGTACAGTTATTGACGACGTTACATGGTTACTATCCATTAATTAAAATTTCGGCAGTATAATGATTTGTAAATCGTGCTGCCCAAACCTGCAAATTGACAAAATAACACTCCCAAAATGTAAAAACCACCTTCAATACTCCAAACATTCATAACACTTCTAACAACAACCAACAATCATTATCACAACACAAATACAAATTCACCAAACATGCATACATTTATAATAACACATTTGTTCATTATTAGTAAACATCCATAATACATTGTGCTATATTATATGCCAGTTGTACCAAAACCTAATACATAAGCTTTCTAATCTGCATCTACCAAAAAGTGACACATGTACATGCAATTCACTCCACCTTATATGTTGCATCCTTATTTACTTGTCCCTACGCGCAGTCAACAAACCATGCGCTAAGCAATAGTATTGCCTAGTGGTGGATACAACTACACAAAATTTCATTTAAATAAATTTATTATTATTATTATTATTATTATTTTATTTTATTTTGTTATTTTTATTTTTATTTTCCTTTTTATTTATCTTTTTGTATGTATGTAATTTTTAAATTACTCTTTAGTCCTTGTTGACTTTATGCCCTTTTATATGTTCACCATTTTGCTGACTGACCTTTATTACTTATATTTTCAATATTAAATTTCCTTTATGCCCCTGCATTTGTATTTAATTATTTATTAGCATTTGTCTTTCACTTAACTAATTATTTTACTTTATTCACCTTATTCGATTATTATTCTGATTTCATCATATTTTATAAATTCAGTCTGATTGAGCCTACTATTTATGTAATTCCAATTTAATATTATTATAGATTTCCCTGCTTGTTGACTAAATAACATTTTGTTGTATTTAATTCCTTAATTATTCTTAAATGTTCCATCTTTTATGGTATTTTCATTTAGATCCTTACTTTATCAACCAACATTTAAATTTTGTAAATTTTCTGATGGTATGTGTAAGTTTTGTGTTCCATTGAATTAACATCTAAATTCTTTTTCTATCTTGACTGACCTTCTTGTTGTCTCTAAACTTATAATTACTATTCTACTCTTTATTTTTCCTTTCTGATATTTTTCACCATAAAATTATATTTTCTTTTACTCTAGACCTTACATTTGCTTCCTTTACCAAAATTACAGTTTCATCTTTGTTTTCTCAGCTTTTGACTAAATTACTATTTTACTATTAATTTACTAAAATTGTTCACTTTTCCTCTGTTTATTCTTTTTGTGTCTTTTATTTTATATTGACTTCTCAATTTACCTTTTTTTCTTTAATATTTCTTCAAGATGTGGTAAATTATCATTTTACCCCATTTTATTTCTTTTTGCTAATTAAACCAATTTGGTCCTCTCATATTCCAATTTTGCTATTTAATCCTTTGATCCTTAATTTCTAGTTAATTTTCAAATAATTCATACTTAAATGTAAAATTACAATTCACTCCTTAATCTTTTTATTTCATCATTTTGACTTGGTTTGACCTCGATTTTGACCAATTGCCATAATATTTCTTATATGCATTTATCCTACATATTAAATCTTTATATAATTCTTACCTAAATGTAAAATTACAATTTGGCCCTTATTATATTAAATTACTCTAATGTCATCCCTTTTGCTTTCTTTATGCTTTTATTCCTTTCTAAGGTCAATTTTTATATTTTAGCCCCTGTACTATGTTCATGTGATGGTAAATTACTGTTTGGTCCCCAACCTTTATTTTCCTCATGTTTGACCTTGTTTGGCTTCTGTTTTGACTCTTTTTACTTTTTTTGACTTCTATTTCTTTCTAAATGTAAAATTTACATTTTAGTCCTTATATTTCTTCATGAACTGGTAACTTACATTTTGGTCCTTAAAGTTTACATTATTTACAATTTTCCCCATTTCGCTTATTTAACTATTCTAACTTCTTTATTCACTTTTATTGATGTTAAATTACAATTTTGCCCTTAATTTATTGCGTAATTATGTTTTTGCCCTTATTGAATCTATTATTTATGTTTTCCATTTTACTTTATGTTTAATCACATGTATGACTTCTTTTATGGCTAATTTAATTTTTGGTCTTTACTTCCTCGCGTAATCACAAATTTGCCTTTTTTTAATTATTAATTGTATTTCTCACATTATTTCTTATTTTGTCAACTTTATGACATTCATTTTGCTTAATTTATTATATAATTCCTATTTTCTTATGTAATTATCATTTTGCCCCTAGTGATGACTAGTGGAAATTAACAAACCGAATATGAAGGATGAGGCCTGTATGAATATATTGTATGACTGTATGCTAACATACTGGAGGGACCACAACCTAATGCGATACCAATACTCCAGTACGGGGGAAGGGACCATAAAATAATGCGATCCAACTAGCCCATCATATATTATGTGCTAGCTGCTCATCAGTATGTTTAGCAAATCAGATCTCATAGTGATCTCATGGTGGCACCACTATATATGTGTCTCTATGGCTAACCATTATATCCGAAGGTCTTGGATCACCCATTGTACATTAAGGGCAACTAATTATTTTACTTGATGTTGTATTTTTATGCTAGACTTTATGTTATATCCATTATATATTATATCATACTTGCTCATTCTTAATGCAGACATTCAATCTTCATGTAAAGTCATAATGTACATATTAAATAACATTCAAATGTGATAAAAATATAGCATTTAACCAAAGACACCATACGTCCTCTACAAGAAATCCAACATGCCATGTGATTTCTGCTTCATTTTCACACTTTACATGTTTCTACATTTACTTTGTGTGGTTATATGTTATCATACCTTTATGGTACTTTTCTATTTCTTAGTTATACATAGGCACACCATTATGTTCACTTAATGAACATTATATATATATATATATATATATATATATATCATTTTGTGCTCAATACATTCATATAATATTTATTCTATTTAATAATACACATTTTATATGTAATATGCAAATGTCATCAAATTAACATAATGTTCAATATACAACATAATTTGGCTAAGGCATCTTTTCATACTTTCATCATAGTTTTTCATATTTTATCATGCCTAATATGCTTTAATGCTTATTATAGGTCTTTATGTATTGATGTGCTTTTAAATTCCATCATTACTAATTTGTTTCTTTCATGTACATCATTATGTTTACTTGATAAACATAGTGGCTATACATTATTTTAATCCCAAATCATTCTAATTATGCTCCTTTAACTTATTATAACACATCTTATGCTTAAATTGTTAATCAACATCAATTTACCCTATACTTCCTCATTATGTACAATTCGGCCATAATAAGAATTCTTATTCTAAATTTGATTTCTTCCTCATTTAATGTTTATTTCATGTCAAAATATCATTTTACATTGTTACATTAAATTATTTCTCACTTTCCATTAAATTCCTATAGTTACATAATATAAATTTTCATACCAAAATTCAAAAATTAATTGAAATAAAGTGTAGTTTGTATCCACTAACAGTAGAATAGCTTGAAATCCCTTATTCTTCCTTTCTCCTCCCTTTTTCCTCCTTGCTTCTCTCTTTTCCTTTAATTTCCATTTTTTTTGAATTTAGAAAGGAAGAATTGGTGAGCTTATGTTCTGAATTAAATATGGCTTTTAAGCCCACTAATTATTTTAACCTCGATTTTCCACCATTTTTTTGAAACTAATATATACTTCTAGCTCCAAAAGAATAATCAGTCAGTTTGAAACATAAAAATTCAAAAATGTTGGAAAATTTATTTTTCGGTTCCAATAGCTTCTTTGTGTTATTTCTAATGGGTCTGTGTGTTTGGAATAATTTTTGGAGCTCTGTAGCATATTTTTGAGCTCGATCAAATGTTCGGTTAACCCTTTTTATAATACTGAATAAAAACTTCGTTGTCTAATTTGAGGGCCCATTTAAACTCATTTTTGTCTCAAATAATACCACCAGACTTCGTTTAACACTTATTTTCCTATTCTAGTGTTGTCTTAAATTGCCCACGAGGCCACCCATCCTCGAATTTTACTGGCTTGAGCACGTTTAATGCATAGGCACTTTCAAGTTTTTCTATACTGCACTACTGTAGTCACTCTGAAACCTACCATAGGGTTACTATTCATGCTCTAAAACATGCCATGCATGTTAGATGCAAATTTTAGGGGACTATAGTTCTCCCCCTCTAATAAAAATTTCGTCCTTGAAATTTATCTAATTGAGAAATCTATAAATGCTAATGTCTCATAGATCCCTCAAATTTTTAGATTGTCTCTTTCACGTCATGACATGTTCAAAATACCTTGGTGAATGGTATCTATCTGTTCCTTAGCTTATTAACCTTTTGATCAGAATTCTTAGTGGTTTTTCATTAATTGACAGATCGAGTCGAAACTGGACTTTCTTTGACTTCTTTGGTCAAATTAATTTTAATCCACTTGCTTTGATTAGGGTAGTTCTCTACGCTTCTGCTGCGCCATTCTGATGTTCAACTCTTACTTGATAACATGTTCAATGTATTTTGTCACTGTCTAGATACACAACCCATTTATGAGTTTTCATTAAAATGTTCTTCCTTAACTATTCTCTGTCTGATACACACAATCTCCCTTCACAGTATAAGTAGTAATCTCTACTAAGAGAGAATTCACTATCCATTATTCTTTCTATCTCTGTATGGCCTTTGCTTGCTGTAACTAACTGGGTATAACTTGTATTTCGACTATAAGTGTCACATCCTGAGCTGTAATTAACCTAATTTTCACAGCTTATAAAGCTGCTAAATCTTCAGTCTTTAATTTTCCCCACAATGCTATTGTAGATTCCCTAAGTGGTTGAGATGGCAATTAATGCTATGCCTATGATAGAGCTGAGGCCTACCATCGCCAATATAGCAAACCTGCCACCATCTATGCAAAGTGCAAAGAGTGCAATTTTATGACCGGATGAATGTCTAATGCCTAGGTATATTGTGTGATGTATGACTGTGTGAGTATGTTGTATAATGGTATGTATGTGCTGCATGTGTGTATGCGTGAAGGTCTATATGTATAGTAAAATGCAAATGTATATGCAAGTGGCAGAGGTGTTAAGCTGGTGGCGGTGTCTGCTGGTTGAGTTAGCTAATCTGACTAGTGGAGTTATTATACTAATTGCTAGACTGAATGGGCCCTACTCTCAATGTCTCTTGCCATTTCACTCATTCACCTAAATCAAAAAATCATAATTATCACTTAAAATACTTAAAAAGAACAGGTCAATTCCAATATTAAGTTCACTTGCTCCTTTATGGCATGTATATGTATCGACCCAAATACTTATCCATTCTAATGCATTTACTTCGAACTTAGGATTGCCTAAACCTTGCTCCGATACAAATAAATGTAACACCTCAATTCATTCATGATTTTCATACACTGTATATAGTTATTGACAGTGTTACATGGTTACTATTTATTAATTAAAATTTTTGCTGTATAACGATTTGTAAACATTACTGCCCAAACCTGTAAATAGACAAAATAACACTCCCAAAATGCAACCTACACCTCTAATACTCCAAAGATTTATAACACTTCTAATAACAACCCATAGTCATCATCGCAACATGAAAACAAATTCACCAATCATGCATAGATTTATAAATAAACATTTGTTCATTATTAGTAGACATCCATAATGCATTGTGCTATATTACATGTCAGTTGTAGCAAAACCTAATACATAAGCTTTCTAATCTGTATCTACCAAAAAGTGACACATGTACATGCCATTCGCTCTACTTTCTTCTTCACGTCCTTATTTACCTGTCCTTGTGCGTAGTCAACAAACCACATGCCAAGCAATAGTGTTGCCTAGTGGTGGATACAACTACACAAAATTTCATTTAAATAAAATTATTATTATTATTATTATTATTATTATTATTATTATTATTATTATTATCATTTTTTGTTATTTTTATTATTATTTTCCTTTTTATTTATTTTCTATATGTACGTAATTTTCAAAATACTATTTAGTCCTTGTTGACTTTATGTCCTTATATGTTCACCTTTTTGCTGACTGACCTTTGTTACTTATATTTTCGATATTAAATTTCCTTTATGCCCCCGCGTTTGTATTTACTTACTTACTAGTGTTTGTCTTTCACTTAAGTGATTATTTTACTTTATTCACCGTATTTGATTATTATTCTAATTTCATCATAATTTATAAATTTAGTCTTATTGAGTTTACTGTTTATGTAATTCGATTTTAATATTATTATAGATTTCCCTACTTGTTGACTAAATAACATTTTTTTGTACTTAATTCCTTAATTACTCTTAAAATGTTCCATCTTTTATGGCATTTTAATTTAGATCCTTACTTTATCAACCAACTTTTAAATTTTGTAAATTTTCTGATGGTATGTCTAAATTTTGTGTTCCACTGAATTAACATCTAAATTCCTTTTCTATCTTGACTGACCTTTTAGTTGTTTCTAAACTTATGATTACTATTATACCCTTTATTTTTCCTTTATAATATTTTTCCCTATGAAATTATATTTTCTTTTACTCTAGACCTTACATTTGCTTCCTTTACCAAAGTTACTGTTTCGTCATTGTTTTCTCGGCTTTTGACTAAATTACTATTTTAGTCCTATTTTAGCTAAAATTGTTCACTTTTCCACATTTTTATTCTTTTTGTGTCTTTTATTTTATATTGACTTCTCAATTTACCTTTTTGCCTTCAATATTTCTTCATGATGTGGTAAATTACCATTTTACCCCCTTTTTTATTTCTTTTCACTAATTAAATCAATTTGGTCCTCTCATATTCCAATTTTGCTATTCAATCCGTTGATCATTAATTTCTTGTTAATTTTCATGTACTTCTTACTTAAATGTAAAATTATAATTCAGTTTTTAATCTTTTTATTTCATCATTTTTACTTTGTTTGACTTCAATTTTGACCAATTGCCATAATATTTCTTATATCCATTTATCCTGCATATTAAATCTTATATAATTCTTGCCGGAATGTAAAATTGCAATTTGGTTCTTATTGTACTAAATTACTGTAATGTCATCCCTTTTGCTTTTTTTATGCTCTTGTTCCTTTCTAAGGTCAATATTTACATTTTAGCCCCTCAACTTTTTTCATGTGATGGTAAATTACCATTTGGTCCCTAACCTTTATTTTTTTCATGTTTGACCTTATTTGACTTCTATTTTAACTTTTTTACTTCTTTTGACTTTTATTTCCTTCTAAATGTAAAATTACATTTTGATCCTTATGTTTCTTTATAAAGTGGTAAATTTACATTTTGGTCCCTAAAGTTTACATTATTTATAATTTTTCCCCATTTCACTTATTTAAATATTCTAACTTCTTTATTCACCTTATTGATGTTAAATTATCATTTTGCCCCTGGTTTATTGCATAATTACATTTTTGCCCTTATTAAATTTATTATTCATGTTTTCCATTTTACTTTATGTTTAATCATATGTATGACTTCTTTTATGCTTTGTTTACTTTTTGGTCCTTACTTCCTCGCATAATCATAATTTTGCCTTTTTAAAAATTATTAATTGTATTTCTCACATTATTTCTTATTTTGTCAACTTTATGACATTCTTCTTGCTTAATTTATTATTTAATTCCTATTTTCTTGTATAATTACCATTTTTTCCATAGTGATAACCAGTGAAAATTCTCGAATTGGATATGGGATGAGAATTGTGTGAATATGTTGTATGCTTGTATGCTAAAATATTAGAGGGGCCACAATATAATGCGATACCAATACTCTAGTATAGGGGAAAGGACCACAACTTAATGAGATCCAGCTAGCCCACCGTATATTATATGCTGGATGCTCATCGGTATGTGCAATAAATTAGATATCATAGTGATCTTATGGTGGTTGCTCACCCTCGATCAAATCTGAACAAACAAACTCCTCAAAATAGTCAAACTTTAACCAAGAATTATGCATTTCAAAACTATGTTTAGCAATTAACAAGAGCACTTAAAAAAATCTAGCTAAAATAGATTCAATCAAGAATATATATGCTAGTTTCCATATGTGTGTGTTAGACCAAAACATTTTAAAGCATTTTTAAAACAAAAATACCAATGCAATTACATAACCAAGCTTAAAATGAATGTTACAAAGATGGTGGTAAATTGCAATTCTTCAATCTCTCTCTTCAATTCTTCCATTTATGCTCCCAAACACATGGAGAATAAGACTCTACAACAAAAGATGGTGGTAAATAAAGACTCGGTGCATGTGTTCTCGTGAACTCCTCCGTTTTTCTCATGAACTCCTATATTTTTCTCTTAAAATCATTCAATTGCTATTGTAAAAGAAACAATGTATGATCTTTGACATTTTCTTGAAAAATGGATGAAATTTTTCCTGCAAAAAAAATCACCAAATAAAAAACAAAAAGAAATCTCAAACTAATTCAACCAAAGATATTAAAAAAACAAAATCGTTGTTCTCCAATAACGGCATCAAAAACTTGATCGGTGTCTAGCAAGTGTATTAGATCGGCTAGTAATATAGGAAAATATAGATTAAGACCCAAATATCGTACCCAAAGGAACATAAATTGCTACGGATAATATCTAAGCATGATTTGAATAAATATGAGATTATTTTTCAATGTTTTCGATTTAAGAACTAAGTAAATAATTAACTAAAACAAAAACTAAAATTAGACGAACATGAATTAAACATAAAGCAATAATATAAATACTCTTGCTAAAGGAAATATCCACCTCAACTTCCATTGTAATGACTTAATAACAAAAGTAACACAAGTGATTATGGAAAGACTAGATGAATAAAGCCTGATATCTTGAATCAAAAATATCTTTCTTAAATATCAAATTCACTATTTAAGAACATTTTAATACTTAGCATAAAAATCTGGTTTAACTTCCTATACTTTCATTAAACTCTTTTCCAAGAAAATTCAATTCTAGTATAATCTTGGTTCCTCCTCTCTTTATACTAATCAAAATTACCAAGGCATAATCATCTCGAAACAAAAAATAATCATGCATTGATTCAAAAGATAAATCCAAGAACATGCAAATCTTCAATTATGCTTAAATCAACTTTTAGCTTTCAAATCAATAAACCAATAAATAATTTTAACAAAATTGAATATAAGAATATGTTTAAAACCAAGAAATAATCATCTTGAGTTTGAATATAAAGCTCAACTTAAGTCATTACAATAAAAGTTAAGGATTCAAGCATCCCTTAACAAAAGAAGAAAACTACTCACCAAACATGATCAAAATTAAAGAACAACTAAAAATAAAACAAAGAGAATTGCAAACTATTAATAGAAAAATAAAAAATAAAACTACTGTATAAAATAATGCAAGAAAACTAAAAATTCATAATTGAAAATTCTATAATTATCTAACTACTTGACTCCCTTCCATCCTCTACTTGTGTCATCAGTCTTCCTTTTATAGGCAAAGCAGAGGTAGCAAAACAAGAAGTTTTAATTCACCTAAAATTCCTAATCTGAGCAATAACAAACTTCCTAATTGTTAGAAGACTTCTTATTTCAGAAAACTTCCTTTTTTAGCAAACTTAACTTGAACCGGTGGAATACGTTTTGAAACCACCGGATAACCCTGCTTCGTTCTTTAAATAAGTGCATTCGGTAGAATCACTTTGTGATTCCACCGAATGAGCTTTGTTCTCCTATTTAAAAGAGCCATTCGGTAGAATCAAAAAGTGATTCCACCAAATGGTCCTTCTCTAAACTTATAATCGATGAAATTCTTCTTCTTTGCTTCTTTAATTTGCTGAATTCTCCTTTTAGTCCTTCAATTTGTTATTTTTCTTTCAATTTTATACCTAAAACACCAATAAACTTAATTAAGTCCTCAAATCACAAGTTTAACAAATTAATTACTAAATTAACTAAATAAACACTAAATTAACACAATAAATATATTAAAAAACCTAAATATATAGTATAATTCACACTTATCAGTGGTACCGCTGTATATGTGTCCCTATGGCTAGCCATTATATCCTAGGCTCTTAGATCACCCACCGTACACTATGGGCAACTAATTATTTTACTTGTTTTTGTATTTTTATGCTAGACTTTATGTTATTTCCATTATGTATCATATCATACTTGCTCATTCTTCATGCATACATTCATTCTTCATGTAAAGCCATAATGTATGTATTAAATAACATTCAAACGTGATAAAATATATCATTTCAACCAAAGATACCATTCGGCCTCCATAAGAAATCCAACATGCCATGTGATTTCTTCTTCCTTTTCATACTTTACATGTTTCTACATTTACTTTATATGGTTATATGTTGTCATACCTTCGTGGTACTTGTTAGTGTAAGCCTTAGCCCCAATGCATTGTAATAAAACACTTTGCATTAATAAAATGAGGCATTTATTTTATTTTTTGTATTCCTGTGCATATCAATTGATAGAACTATCCAAGAATGTCGTTTTGATTTAAGTTATCATGTGTGAGGCACATGGTTGTAGGACCTTAAAACAAATGAGACTTCATTCTAAACATCCCTAGTCAGTCATTGTTATAGGAATAACAATGAATTAAGACTAGTATGCTCTATCTGATATTATGAGTTCTGTCTTATGGATCATTAGGACAAGAGTGTCAATCAGAGATCATAAATACATGTTAAAGAACATGGTATTTGGATATGATCCGCTCATGAGAACACTACATAGTACAAGTCATAAGTGTTTCTCATATGCAAGTTTTGTATCGGAGTTTTTAGACCTAAAATCTCTATGAAACTCTTTATGAATTACTGTATACTTTGACATACACCTAACATGCTCGTAACAGAGTGACAAGTACGGGTATGATTGGGTATGCATTGATTCATGTTAGAGAGCATGAGATAAGTTTATTTTGATTAAATGACTAATGCCATTTAAATTTGAAACCTAATAGAGTTTGAATTAATTTAAATCACTTAATTAGGAAGTGATGGAGGCTGAATATATTCCTAATTCTAAGGGATTTTGGTATGACCTATCTTTCCTAAATTAATGATATAAATTAATTAATTCTATTTTTGACAAGGTGAACAATTTTTCTCTTTTGGCCGAAATACATAAGGGGAAGAATACTTTCTTGCTTTCTTGTGTTCTTGGCATTAATAGCACTAAAAGAAGTGCAAGATCAAGTCTTGTAGCTTTAAACCATTACCTTTACACAATACTTTAAAAGAGAGCTAGCAATCTTTATTTTAAGCCATCTTTGCAAATGTGTGTGTGAGAATAGAGGGAGTGGCATAAAAGGCTGTTCCTTGGCATTGGTGATCAAGATCTAAGGCGAATAAAGTCATCTTAGTTTTTGTTCATCACAAAATTCAAGATTTAAAAGGCATCAAAAGTTGTAAGTTGTAAAAACCCTAAAATTGCATGTTTCGATTCTTGTTATAGAATTGTTTGGCATGCATGATTGTTTTTCATCATTTTTCCGCTGCACGATTACCATGAACATATCATGTCATATTCCATCAGTACTTTACTATTTCTTAGTTATACATAGGCACACCATTATGTTCACTTAATGATCATTATATAAATATATTATTTTATGCTCAATTCATTCGTATAGTACTTATTCTAATTAATAATACACATTTTATACCTAATATGACAAATATCATTAAATTAGCATAATGTTCAATATACAACATAATTTGGCCAAGGGATCTTTTAATACTTCCATCATAGTATTTCATATTTTATCATACCTCATATGCTTTAATGCTTATTATAGGCCTTTATATATTGATGTGCTTTAAATTCCACCATTACTAATTTATTTCTTTCATGTAAATCATTATATTTAGTTGATGAACATAGTGTCCATGCATTATTTTAATCTCAAATCATTTCTAATTATGCTCCTTTAACTTATTATAACACATCTTATGCTTAAATTGTTAATTAACATCAATTAACCCTATACTACCTCATTATGTACAATTCTGCCCTCACATAAATTCTCATTCTAAACTTGATTTCTTCCTCATTTCATATTTATTTCATGTCAAAATATCATTTTACATTATTATCTTAAATTATTTCTCACTTTCCATTAAATTCCTATAGTTACATAACATAAGTTTTCATACCAAAATTCAAAAGTTAATTGAAATAAAGTGTATTTTGTATCTACTAAACTTAGAATAGCTTGAAATCCTTTATTCTCCCTTTCTCCTCCTTGCTTCTCTCTTTTCCTTTAATTTTCCTTTTTGGCCAAATTTAGAAAGAAAGAATTAGTGAGCTTATGTTTTAAATTCTAACAAAATAAGGATACTCTACAAGCCAATAACAATTTCCCCAATTAAATCTAAAAAAAACATAAATTCTTACCTAATTATGTCATTTTTCTTTCATTATAAATTCTCCATCTCCAAGTCTCCTTGAGCTTCATAATTATTTCCATGTTAGATAGGAGGACTTCTATTGTATTTGGGTGAAATTTGGGCATGCATGAGAATTTGTGAGAGGAAGAAGAAATGAAGAAAAATGGTAAAATCCTAAACTAAAGGGTGGTTCGGATACTCAAAGAGAAAGGGGGTAGAATTTTAGATTTTTGAAGAATTTTGGAGACTTTTATCCACTTTTCTATTTTTTCCTTTAGCGTGTAAAATTGATGGCCAGGATTTAATCATTTACCCTTTAATCTAATGGCTTATTTTTTAGCCACTTGGTATGATTTCATTGGTCCCTACATATTTGTATGCTATGCTAATTCTATATCTGATCATGGCTCATTTTCAAATGAATATTAGGCCCTTGGGTGAATTAAATACGGCTTTTAATCCCACTAATTAATTTAACCTTAGTTTTTCACTGTTTTTTTTTGAAACCAATGCTCCGCTTGTCAGAATGCTTTGAAAATTTGGCCCACATGCAATAACATATGTAGAAGATTATGTTTAAAATTTCAATTCATTCTGAAATCATTTCAATATACTTCCAGCTCTAGAGGCATAATTAGCAAGTTCAAAACCCAAAAATCCGAAAATATCAAAAATTTTATTTTTTAGTTCCAATAGAAAATTTATGCTATTTATAATAGGTTCATATGATTGAAATAATTTTTGGAGCTCTGTAGCATATTTTTGAGTCCGATCAAACTTTCGGTCAACCCTTTTTATGGTACAGAATAAAAACTTCATTGTCTAATTTGAAGGCCCATTTAAACTCATTTTTGTCTCAAATTGTACCATTAGACTCTATTTAACACCTATTTTCTTATTCTAGTGTTGTCTCAAATTTTTTGCCTAGCTACCATCCTCAAATTTCCCTAGCCTGAGTATGTTTAACCTATATGAGCTTTCAAGTTTTTCTATACTACATTGCTATAGTCACTCTAAACCCTACCCCAGGGTTACTTTTCATGCTCTAGAATATGACATGCCTGTTAGATGCAAATTTTAGGGTGTTATATTTACAGTGTGAGTTCCTATCAGTCCCGGATAGAGTTAATTGGTTGAGCCATTTGATAGATGATGATATCATGTTTAGGTGCACATGGTTGCCTTACTTATGTGGTTCGGGATGGGACATCTGGATGTGTTGCTCTATATGGATTGCATCATGCTACTTTATATGTTATTGCTCGCTACTTTATGGATCGATTGGACATTTTTAGGTATTCGATAGGCTTTCGAGGCAGTAGGCATGTTTATAATTTTCTATCTAAGTACCACTTTTGTCTCCTACAAGCAATGGGTCACTAGTCTAACTATTGACAATAAGTTATTATATCTTAAGCACCTGGATGGAGAGAGAGATGTGATACAGATAGACTAGATTAAATACTATCATAGACTATTTTTGCTTTTATTGAACTCTTTAAATTTAATCATGTGGAAAGGATACACTATTTTTAGTTACATTGGTGATTTTTATGAATACATGCATGATATTTTTTTTTTAATTTTAGTATGCATGATCAGCATTTGATATTATTCCAATGAACCATATTATTTAATCTCGAAATGAAACTTTAAAAGCATCATAACTCTTGTCATCAATCAACCTTTTTGGGTTTTCTTAATTAATTATTTTCTCTCGGCCTTTAGTTTCTACCCAGGGTGTCTTTTTTCGATTTTCACCATAGCGAGAAACCAAATTTCAACAGGGCCGCCATTTTTCGATTTTTGACTCATTGGGCATTTATTCTCTTCTTTTTTTCTTTTAGTCTTAGCCATAGAATCTTTCCAATCTGTCTATGTTCACCGGTTATTTGAACTCATTGTGATAATATGTGCTCATTCTATATCCGTCTAATAGGTTGAGCTATGATAGCCTCTGCCTAGGCCATTCCATTGCCAGTATCTTAACTTCTAAAACTACTCTTAAAGATTGATGCTCAATTTTCATTGGCAATACCACTTCCATTGCATAGACTAAGGAGAATGGAGTATCTCCTGTTGAAGTTCTGTTTGTGATCTGGTAATCGCACAATGCGAAGGGTAGCTTATTGGCTTAGTCTTTATAAGTTCAAACCATCATGGCTAGGATTCTTTTGACGTTATTATTAGCTACCTCGACTACTTTAGTTGCCTGAGGTCTATAAGGATAGAAATTATGGTGTTAAACACTATACATAAAGAGCATTTGCCTGGTTTCACCAGAGAACTATAACCCATTATCAGACACTATATGATGAGGCAAACCATATCTTCATATCAAGTTCCTTTCAATAAACTTAGCCATATCCCTTGCATCTATCTTTTTGAAAGATTCCACTTTCACCCACTTGGTAAAGTAGTCAATGGCCACTATAATAAACCCGTGTCAATTTGAAGTGGTCGGATGGATTATGCCCCATATGGCTAATGGCCATCATGACATGATATTGTATAGCTCAAAAATAGGTAAATGCCTCAAGTTTACATACTATTGGTATAGTTGGTATTCTCTAACATACTTAGAACAAACAGTGTCCATCGTGAGCCAAAAGAACCCTTGGTGCATGATTTTCTTTAGTTAGGATAAGTTGTTCATATAGGCTCTATACACTCCTGCATGCACTTCTTCTATGACCTTTCTTACCTCCTTTTCATCTAAACAGCCTAATTGGATTCCATCAAGCTGCCTCTTATAAAGCACTCTTCCTACAGTAATGAATTGGGTAAACAAGTTATGGATTATTCTTTGGTCTTTTCCAAAAGCTTCTTTAGGAAATATTGATCTTTCCAAGTAGTTCTGAATGTCATAGTACCAAGTCTTTCCATCATCCACCTTGATATCCATAATCTGCTTATCCTTAAAACATGGCTTTTTCTAAACTTGAAATTAGCACAAGCTTTGTACTTACCTTTTTTGGGTTATCCCACATCAATACCAAAGTGGCCAAAGCATCCACTAGTTGATTTACTTCTCTAAGCATATACCCAAAGGTGCAAAACTTGAATTGACTACTTAAACCTTTTAGACACTTAAGATAGGGCAATAATTTCTCTTCCTTCACTTACCAATCACCTTTCACTTGATAGACTACCATAGTTGAATCTCTAAATACTTTAGCAAACTTTACCCCCACGGTTAACAAGGCTTCCAACCTGAAGATGCAGGCTTCGTATTTGGCTTTGCTGCTCATGGCTTTATACCTTAGCTTTTTGGCTAGTGGTATAAGGCCCTAATTTTGACCCTAGTAGAAATTCATGATTTAAATAATAATATTTATGTTTGATGTTTAATTAATTAATAGAAATTCAATTTGGGGTCATAAGGGCAAAGTGGTAAATTTAATTATGTTATGTATGTAAGTTATTAAGCATGATTAGTTTTATAAGGTTGTAATTGAAATAAATAAAGTAGATTTATGGGTTAATTTATAAAAGAAGGAAAGGTGAGGTTGATTTTACAAGGAAGAATTAAAGAGAGGGGACAATTTTTGACATGCAAGAAAGTGAAGGGCTAAAAGGAAACTTCTCCACCCTTTATATAATTAAAATTTCTATATGTAAGAGAGAGAAAGGTAGTCATTGGATTCTTTTTGTGCCTTGGATGACATTTGAAGAGAAAAGTTCCAGATTTTCTTTCTTTCTTTCTTTCTCTCTAGAAAGCTTGCATGTTCTTCCTCTCTAAATTTTCAAGATCTAAGCTTTATGTGAGCAGATTAAAGCATGTTGAAGAGAGATTTGGTAAGGTAAACAAGACTCTTCTATTAATCTACCTTTGAGTTCATCTTTTTCTTCTTATTTTATGGTTTATCATGGGTTTAATGAACAAAAAATCTAGATTTAATGCAAGAGAAACATGGCTATATGTAGAAGAAGAAGTAGAAACAAAGAAAAACAAGGGCAAGGAGTGAAGTAAAGGATAAGGTTTTGGCCAAGGTATGGGATTATGGAGTTAGTGATATTCATGGTTGATTTGAGTTGATTTTGATGTAGGAAAGGTTTAATTTAGAGAATTATTTAGTAAATTTTAGATGAGTATAAATAAATGTGTTGAATGGTTAAACCTTAATTTTGAACTTAAAAAGGTCATGCAAGGGAAATCCTTAAAGTAAATATGTTAAAAACTAATCCCTAATTATTTAAATTTTCATTTTAGTTTAAATGTATCAAAATGCTTGAAAATTCCCTTGTAACCAAAATTCGTAATTGAGTTCTCCTTACCTAGTGAGCTTGTTTTGCTCATATCTTGAGTTAAATATATGAAAATTGGATAATTCAAATTGGGTTAGAAACTAGACTTCCATATCTACATTTTATATGCAGAAGAAAAATCCTAAATCCATCTCTAAGCTTGTCTAAATTTAGGTTAAAAATCGAAATTAACTGCTGCCCTGTCACTAGAATAGCCTTCTAAAATTTATAAATATGTTGAGTTGTAGATATGATAATGAGATGATTTTTAATGTTATAGAAACAAGAAATATGGAGGAATAAATTTTTAGAAGGACACTTTACCTAAAAATGATTTTTAATAGGTCAAAAATCACAGATAGGATGAACCAGTGAATCTGCCTTTAGACATAATGTATGTCATGGCCAGTTGCTTTTACCTGTTGACTTTGAGGTCAATATAGAACTAAAATTAAACCTATGTCATGGTCAATAACTTTTACTTGTTGATTGTGAGGTTAGTACAGAATCTAAAGTGCGCCTATATCATGGTTAGTACATATTTCCTGTTGATCGTAATCCTCTCATGTCTCACTACTAATTGATTTAAAGGTTCTAAATGTTTACCAAAATTACCTAAGCCTCTTAAAACATCCTTAAAGCATTTCACAATGTAGAAACAACATGTAATAAGTAATAAATTCAATAAGTATATGATAATATCATATTGTATAGCAATAAACATACATGGTTAATGAAGCATGAATATGGAAATTGCAAGAACAAGTATGTTGTTATTAACTTCATTGCGATAGCATGAACATGTTTACATGTTTTGATTTCATGTGATGCTTATATGTTAGCATGCCAAAGTATATGACTACAAGCAAACATGTTCAATTATAGTTACTCATAGGGTTATATGAGATTGAGAATACATGTTTATGTATTTGAGATTGCATATCTATTTATATAAGATTATATGTGCAATATGTATAGTAAAAGCTCAAGCATTATAATTAACTTGCATGTGAATACAATATTGACTACAATTTGAGTTCAATTGCGGATAGATAGGCATGCTTATAGGGATATAGTTGCAGCTGGTAGAGTTTATCCCCATTTGGGATTACCATTGTTCAAGTTTGGGACTACTGTTGTTCCTGTTTGGGACTACCGTGTCTCCATTTGGGACTACCATTTAATCTCAATTGGATCCATTGAACTTGATACCTATGGATATCCATCATTTCCATTATCCACTTTTAGAACTTAGGTAGGCTAAACTCCAAGTATAATTGTGGTTACAAAATTTGAATTTAAATATGATTGCTCATATGTTATTATTAAATTATATGATTTATTTTAATTACAGAAATTGTATCTCAAGTATAATTGTTTATAGTATATCCTTCAATTCACATGCAATACATATGCTAAGATATATGTTTATCTCAATTGCATCACTGATTTTGTTTTGAAATGTTGTAAAAGTTAATTATTTATTTATCATTAATATCTTATGTTACATTGATGCATGTTGAGTGTGGTTGTTGATGACCGCTGTGAGTGGTCATTTATTATTAATTGATCCCCACTAAGCTATATAGTTTAACACAAGTTATTTTATCCATATAGGTTCATTAGGCAAGACTTTAACTCAGGGACGTTCTTTGCATCAGGAAAAGGCCAATAGAAGGTTGTCAAGAAGTTGATGTAGGGATTTTATGAATATATATTATGTATAATTTTGGCATTAATAGTTACATGTATATAAAGAATGTATCTAGTTTGGGCATGCTACATTATAAATGCTCACTTTTGTATAGAGAATAGTAATGTATGTTAGTGTGAACTAAAGCAACTAACATACCACATGATATGCATACTATAGTACAAGCAAGTATGTTAATAAGAATAGTGCTAGAAATAACTACATGCAGATGAATTAAAGTGTGTGAACAAGTATAGTAACACCTTAATCGAAATGTATGATAATTGGTATGAAGAGTATGATGATGATAGTATGATTTAAGAATGCATGATGATATAATAACATATTGTTAATTGATTAAAGATGTATGACTCAGTAATATGGTTAGGTTATAGAATTAGGGGGTTACAAGTAGCATTTTCCCTCCTTCTAAGGTGACTAAAATAACTCTTAAACTCACTCATCTGTTGTTCATAGCCCCATCAAAGTGTATCTACTAACCCTGCACTACTTTGGCCATAATGTGCTCATCTGGAAATTCATATGTTATTTCCTCTCCTTATAAAGGTTGATCAGTTAGGAACTCTGCCACAACTCTCCCTTTAATATTTTTTCCTAGTGATGTATTCTACATCGAACTCTTGTAGGAGAATTAACCATCTTTCCATTTTTCCTAAGTGTGAAGGTGCTTCTTATAGATACCTAAGAGTGTCCTACTTAGCCACTGCTTGTATCCTATAAGAATAGAAGTAATGCCTTATTTTCTTTGACACCTAAATGACTGCTAGAAAAATCTTTTCAACTTCTATATACTTTTCTT
Organism: Excoecaria agallocha; assembly: GCA_037975025.1. Taxonomy (NCBI): domain Eukaryota; kingdom Viridiplantae; phylum Streptophyta; class Magnoliopsida; order Malpighiales; family Euphorbiaceae; genus Excoecaria; species Excoecaria agallocha. The sequence continues at coordinate 34,585,761 of CM075815.1, read as the reverse complement.
TATAAGGGAGAAACTTCTTGGTGAGGTAGTACACTACATACTCAATCCTAAAGTCATCCTCTTGAGCCATCATTGCCTCTATTGAGCTATCCTCTATAGCCAAATACAAGATTAGAGGCTTACCTGCTTGAGGCAGTCTCAACACTAGTGGATGGTGAAGGTATTCCCTAATGCTATTGAATGCTTTTTAGCAATCTTCATTTCATACCATTGGCTACTCCTCCCAAAGTAGCTTGAATATTGGCTCACAAATCATAGTCAACTTTACTATGAACCTACTTATGTATTGAATTCTCACTAAGAATCCTCTAAACTCTTTCTCTTTCTAGGGTACTGGCATTTCCCTAATGGCTCTCACATTATCAGGATCTACTTCTATATCTTTCTATCTCATCACATACCTTAAAAGCCTGCTTGAAGTGACCCCAAAGATACACTTCTTTGGGTTGAGGCAAAGGTTGTATTTGTCGATTCTCTGAAAGAACTTTTCTAATCCTCGAAGTGACCTTCTTGTGTAACTGACTTAATCATCATGTCATCAGAACATACCTTTACTTCCTTGTGAATCAAGTCATCCAATATCCTAGTTGCCATCCTCTGGTAGGTAGCACCTACATTTTTAAGTCCAAAAGGCATAACCCGATAGGCATATGTACCCCATTCTTTTATAAAGGCTATTTTAATTCGATCTATTATCTTGTTCAAAATTTGGTAATACCCTACATATCCATCCATAAAATTATACATGGCATAGGCGACTACACTATCAATATGGATCTCTCTAAGAAAGGGTTTATACCCATGGTGCATGGGAAATACCTTTCTAAGTTTATGTGTCTGCAGACACTAGAGGATAGAGAGAGCATGAATAGAATACCATATGCATTTACAATTGGTTCTATCATGTATACTATGTTATGTACACGTCCAGATGTAGCATTTGCTTTGAGTGTCACAAGAAGATTCCAATCCAATTTTGGAGAGGAACACTGGGCAGCTGTCAAGAATATCCTTCAGTACTTGAGAAGGACTAAGGATATATTCTTAGTATATAGAGAGGGCAATTTGAAAGTAAATAGGTATACAGATGCCAGCTTCCAATCTGACAAAGATGATTGTAAATCTCAGTCTGGTTATGTGTTCATAATGGGAGGAGGAGCAGTTAGTTGGAAAAGTTCCAAACAAGAAACAACTGTTGATTCCACGATGGAAGCTGAGTACATTACTGCTTTAGAAGCAGCCAAAGAAGTAGTCTGGATCAAAAAGTTCATAACTAAACTAGGAGTGGTGCCTAGCATTGTTGATCTGATTCCTTTATATTGTGACAACAATGGAGCCATTACACAAGCAAAGGAACCACGGTCTCATCAGCGATCTAAGCATGTTCTCATATGCTACAATCTCATAAGGGAAATAGTAGCTAGAAATGATGTGAAAATAGAAAGGGTTCCCACAGATGACAATGTAGCGAATCCCCTCACTAAAGCACTATCCCAGATTAAGCATGATCACCATAAAAATAGCATGGGTCTGAGACATATGAGTGATGGGCTCTAGTGCAAGTGGGAGATTGTTAGAGAGTATGCCCTAGAGCCCATGTAATAGGGATGTTTTTCATATGTATGAAATTTATATTCTTAATAAAAGGCATCATTCATTTATTAATGCTATGTTTAAATACATGAGTTTGTAAATCTTAAATTAATAAATCAAGTCCTAGATATTATAAACACAGTGCAAAGGCAATCATGAAGGTGTTCATGATGTGAGATGTCTATTTCATGCAAATGTGTTAATATCTAAATATCCCTAGTGATAGAATTAACAAGATAGGACATTGTGATTATGGAAGATAATCAAAGCTAACATGTGGATGCTTGTTAGAAGAACAAGTTCATTGGAGACCTATAAAGAGAATCCTCACATGGATATTAAATCTATGTCAGTGAGGAATCTCTTCATAGTGGTTGTGCAAGTATCCTTAGACTTGAGATCATCAAAGTTATCTTAAGTAGCAAGTGGTATACTTTGACTCCATAACTAATTACTTCCAACTGGGAGTGAACATAGTTAGGAGATTGGGTATATCATGACCTACTTGAAGATAGTTGAGTGATTGACAAAGGATTCACCATCCCAGATTTAATAAGGGAAGTTATCTCGCATGATTCTATAATTACCTTGTTCAGAGAATCTCTGGCCATAGTAAAATGCCAAGATGGATAGAGATCCATGGATGGCATTTTGGGCATTTTGGGAACAAGGTTAAATTAATAGAACATACATAATTAGATTTATATGAGTTAACAGAAATCCATAATCAGAATCTAATTGAGATAAGAGTGGTGAAAGGAGTAATTGCACGGTAACTATTTCTATGGAAGGGTATAGTCAAACCACATGACTTTCCTGACATTTGGGTAGTCATGATGCCTAGCTAGAGGCCAATCATGACTTGTATAATGATGTATCAAAATATCAATAGGGATTGATAAAATGATTTAAAAGAGTTTAAATCATGTGAGTTTTGAATAAAACTCACAATTACATATTATACTGCCGACATGGACAGGAATCCAATAGGTCACACATATATAGAGAAAAGGGTAAAATGGTAAAATTACAAGGATAATAATATTTGATATTATTATGAAGGTAGAGAAGTGAATATGATAATAATTAATTAAAGAGTTTGATTAATTATGATCAAATAAAATTGTCCGCGGAACTTTTGAGAAATGTTCTGTAAATTAGACCTAATTGAAATAATGTATTTCATGATTAATTATTATTATCTTATAAGTGTTATAGGACTACTATAAGTGTTATAGGACTGGTATAATAATTAATAAGTCCATTGGAAGAATTATTAAGGGCCAGAGGAATGAAGCAGTTGGCGAAAGCCCTTTTGTAAGGGCCACACGCCAAGTCCAGAACAGAAGGCCTTCATGGCCTATTTCATGCACCAAATTAATTTATATATGTTACATAAGTGTTATGGAACTCACATATTTAATTTGGTTGGATTTGGAATCCATTTGGGTATTTAAATCCAATTAGTTGCACAAAGGGCCTAGTTTGTGGGTTTTATGCATAGTCTTTTATGAAAAGGTTTAAATTGGATTTAATTAAGCCCAAATGATTATAATTAATTCTAGAGGCCCAATTAATAATTCTCCAGCAATTTTAAAGAGCCCAATCTCATTAAGGAGTTGGAATTTTAACCTAACTATAAAAGGCCAACTAATGAGGAATTAGGGTTAAGTGATTAAAACAAAAAGAAAGTCTTTTTCTCTAATCTCTCTCTCTTTTTTGCACCAACTCCAAGCTAGCATCTTGGAATTTCGGCCAGCCCTAGTTAAACACCAATTTTTTGGTTCAATTTATCCCTCTCTAGTGTGGATTACTCATTGGAGGTGTTCGATTTTGGACACTGTGGTTTGCGACAACCCGGTGCGAAGTAAAATCAACTGTTCAACAAAAATCAAAGGTGATTTTTCTTATTCTCATATAGTTATATTGTATATTCATAGAAACATCAGAACTAATGGTTAAAAAATTTTAAAATTCCGCTCATGTATGTGATGCATGTAACCGTTAAAATCCAACATGGTATCAGAGCCACGGTTTTGCCATGGATATACAATTCTATTTTTTTCTGTGAAATAAGTTTTGTTTTGTTTTGAATTATTTATTTCATGAACTTTAAAATATTAGATTTGATTGTTCATGAATGAGAAATATTTATTTCTGGTTGTATGTGTGATCAAATAAATTTTGTGGAAACAAAAACGAAACTTTTGAAGGATTGTAATTAGGGTTTGGCGTGAAACCCATTAGGGTTTGGCGTGAAACCCTAGGTAATGTAGGGGCTGTTCTAATTTAATTTCTTATGGATCCATTTAAAAATCATTTAGATGACATTTTATGTGTTTAATATGCGATATTAAGCCGTAGGATTGATCGGAATTAAAATCGAACAAGTTTTGCATAAAAACTAGTTTTGTCGAAAAGTTCGATAAATTAGTGTTCTTCGTGTGTTCTTGATGTGTTCTTGGTTAGAACGACTTTTGATCTTCTAAATCTGATATATATGATATATTAAAGTGTTTTTAATTAATTGGATTAAATAAAATGGGCCTTAAATTAATATGATTAATTTTAATTTATTAAAACCACTTAATGGGCTTAATTATGTTTACGGACTTGGTTTAAATTAGTGAATGACTTGGTGGGCCCAAGGAGCTGATTTAAATTAAACATTATAAACATTAATTAAGTTTATTAATGGATTTTAAGAGCTGGAGTGGGCTTGGCTCATTCCAAAAGACCCAAATGGTCCAAAAGACACAAAACTAGTTTGTGTGTGAATACAGTTAGGGTTTTCCTTCGGTGGGTTTCGGCCTACATTTGTTTTAAGCCCAAAATTGATTCTTTTAATTATTTAATATGATTAATTAATTAATTAATTAAATAATCAATTTATAATTAATTAATAATCAATTGGATTGATTATTAAGAAAAGAACACATGCATGCAAAAGGTTTCCTAAAATGAAAGTTTTCAAAATGGAAAAAGTTTCCTAATTTGATCACATTATTAAAATAACTCAAAATATAGTTTCAAAGGTTGAAACAAAGTTAGTAATCTATTTCTTTATGCATTAGAAAGGCATATAAGGGTGTATGATTGGCATGATGGATAGTTATGGACAAAGCCCAATGTGATTGAGCATTATGCATGTTTTGGCCCAATGAGGACTTTCATGTCCCGGCCACTTGTTTTTAGTTTGTATTTCATTTCAAATTGTAATATGTAATTAGATTACTTAGATTAAAATTAGAAATAGAGATGGAGACCATTTTTAAGGAGCAAGATGGGCCGGATGGAGATCCAACAAGCTTAAAGATAATGTAATTATTTTTCTTGTTTGAATCATGCATACTACCTAGGTGTGACCTTTTGATTTCCCTCTTGGCTCGAGGAAATCAATGTAGTGAAGTCTATAACTATACCATATTTGTATGCTTATATTTATGTGATGGATATAGGATGCATACCAATGTATGCCAACCATGTATGATGAGACTTAATTAACTAAAACCCTCAAACAAATACTAAGGTATATAAGCCTTCCATTAATTTGAGGAGAACCAGAGTTCTTTATAGTGTGGGTTGTTGACCACAGTCAAGCTCACATTATATCGAATATGTTCAAATATAATTAAATAGGTCATCTTAGCTAGCCCATTAGTTTGTTGACCACAATCAAGGCTAATGGTTCTAGAGGTAAGATTAGGGAATGCATATATGATATGCATGCATCAAGAGTTGATAACCTAATGATCCAATAGTTGTGTAGAGACACAATTGGTATAGAGATACCTACCTTTCAAGGGTATGGAATTTGGCTTATTGACCACAGTCAAGGTCAAATTACATATCAAGGATTGGATATTGGCCCACTAAGAAAACCATCGGGTTTTCTCGGATTATATAGTGAGGGCTATTAATTTGCAATAAAATAGTGGGAGTAAATGGATTAATTAAAGACCTTATGAATGCATACATATATATGAACATACTCTCATATCTTTTCTTTTTCACATCTAGGTCATCATCATGAGCACATCAAACATTAATATACGATCAATCTTGGATAACAAGCTGGTTGGCAACAACTATTCTGACTTGATCAGGCAAGTGAGAATTGTTCTCAGAGCTGAAAAGATCCATTATATCTTGGATAAAGATCCACCACCACTTCCATCAGATGATGCCATTGATGAGATCAAAGGCATTTATCGAAAATACATGGAGGATAGTGAAGCAGCAGCATGTCTGATGCTGGGTGCTATGTCCTCAAAGCTTCAGAAGCAACATGAGATGATGGATGCTAGAACCATCGTTTTGCATCTAGAGGAGCTTTATTCTTCTCAGGCTAGAACTGAGCAATATGAGATTGCTCGAGCTCTATTTAGCTGCAAAATGGTGGAAGGCACTTCAGCTGCTGCTCATGCATTGAAGATGTATGGGTATATTGAGCATTTGAGTAGACTTGGCTATGTTATGGATAATGATCTATACATAGATTTAATCTTGTACTCGTTGGCTCCAAGTTATGCAATTTTCGTGCTTAACTTCAACATGAACAAGATCCAAGTATCCATTCCTGAGTTAATCAATATGCTCAAGATAGCTGATAGATCATTTAAGAAGGATCCAAAAAGTGTCATGGTTGTCACTTCTGCTAAAGGCAAGAAGTAGAAGAAGAAGAAGAAGATAACCAAGGCGCAGCCAAAGAATGGTGGGATCTCCAAGAAGAAGGTTGCCAAGAAAGAGAATCCCAAAGGAACTTGCTTCCATTATGGAAAGGATGGTTATTGGAAGCGTAACTGCAAGGCCTATCTAGATTCTCTCAAAGAGAAGAAGCAAGCTGATGCTTTTACTTCAGGTATTCATATGATTGAAATTAATACTTATTCTATTACTTCAAAACAATCTTGGGTATTAGATACCGGATGTGGATCTCATTTATGTAATGATCTACAGGGGCTTAGAAGCTTTAGAAGAGTTGGAAAGGTATAGATATGTTTGCAGTCAGCTACTGGACAGAACATCTCTACAACAGTTGTGGGGACTTACTATTTGCCTCTTCCTAGTGGATTAGTACTGGAATTAAATAATTGTTATTATGTTCCAGCCTTATCCAAAAGTATTATTTCTTTCAGTCGTTTGATGAACGATTATGATATTTCTTTAAAGGACAAATGTTGTTACATTTTTAAGAACAATATGTTTTATTCAAAAGCTATCATTGAGAATGGTATATTTGTTCTTGATTTAATTAAAGAAGTACATAATATGGATACCAAGAGAATGAAACATGATAATCTGAATACCTCATACTTATGGCATTATCGTTTAGGCCATATAAATGAAAAACGCATGACCAAATTACACAAGTCAGGTGATTTGGGATCATTTGATTATGAATCATTTGATACATGTGAATCTTGTTTATTGGGAAAAATGACAAAAGCTCCCTTTATTGGTAAAGGAGAACGAGTTAAAATGGTTTTGGACTTAATACATTCAGATGTATGTGGTCCAATGACTACACATGCCAGAGGAGGTTACTCCTACTTCATTACTTTCATAGATGATTCTTTCAGGTTTGGATACATCTATCTAATGAAATATAAGTCTGAAGCATTTGAAAAGTTCAAAGAGTTCAGAAATGAAGTAGAGAAACAACTTGGCAAAAGTATTAAAACACTTAGATCAGATCGAGGTGGAGAATACTTAAGTCAAGAGTTTCAGGATTATCTTAGAGATAATGGGATTTTATCTCAATGGACTCCTCCATATACACCACAACACAATGGTGTATCTGAAAGGAGAAATCGAACACTATTAGATATGGTTCGATCAATGATGAGTCGAGCGGACTTGACTAAGTCCTTTTGGGGATATGCACTAGAAACTGTTGTTTATGTGTTAAACAGAGTTCCTAGTAAATCGGTTGATGTTACTCCACATGAGATGTGGAACAACAAAAAACCCACGCTTTCTCATATGAAAGTATGGGGTTGTCCTACTTATATGAAGAGGACAATGTCAGACAAACTGGATGTTAAGTCTGACAAATGTTTATTTGTGGGATATCCAAAAGAAACATTTGGATATTATTTCTATCATCCCTTAGAACAAAAGGTGTTTGTTTCAAGGCATGTTGTCTTCTTGGAAAGAGAATTTCTCCTACGAGAGGACAGTGGGAGTAAAATTGAACTTGGTGAAGTTCAAGACCCACAAATAGAAGATGATCAACCGATTGAACCCGAAACTGAATTTCATAATGATGAGATTACAGTTGAACCTGATTATACACAAAATCCTAGAAGATCTACTAGGATGCGTTCTATCCTTGTGAGATATGGATTTCACGTTGATTCGGATAGAGGCATAACTGTAGTAGAGGACAATGAGCCTACAAGCTATCAAAAAGTTTTGAACAGTTTAGAACGTGATTTATGGCTTAAGGCTATGCAGTCCGAAATGGACTCCATGTATGAGAATAAAGTATGGACTTTAACTCATCCACCTGAAGGGATAAAACCCATAGGGTGCAAATGGGTCTTCAAAAAGAAGACTGACATGAAAGGTAATATAGTTACCTATAAAGCTCGCTTAGTAGCAAAAGGTTATCGTCAAAAAGAAGGTATTGACTATGACGAAACTTTTTCTCCTGTAGCGATGCTTAAGTCTATAAGAATACTTTTAGCCATTGCAGCTCATTATGATTATGAGATTTGGCAAATGGATGTGAAGACAGCTTTCCTTAATGGAAATCTTTCTGAGGATGTGTATATGGCACAACCAGAAGGATTCACATCAGGAAATGGCGAAAAGGTATGCAAGCTTTAAAGATCCATTTATGGATTGAAGCAAGCCTTTAGGAGCTGGAACATACGATTCAATGAGACAATCAAAGAGTTTGGTTTCTCACAGAATGAAGATGAACCTTATGTGTATAAAAGGGTCAGTGGGAGTGCAATTGTCTTCCTAGTTCTATATGTAAATGACATATTGATCATGGGAAATGACATTTCTCTTCTCCAATTTGTTAAAATATGGTTATCCAAGCAATTCTCTATGAAAGACCTTGGAGAAGCATCCTATATTCTGGGAATAAGGATCTATAGAGATAGATCCAATAGGTTGCTAGGTCTTTCTCAGAGTACATATATAGATAAAGTATTGAAGAGGTTCAATATGGATCTCTCTAAGAAAGGGTTTATACCCATGGTGCATGGGAAATACCTTTCTAAGTCTATGTGTCTGCAGACACTAGAGGATAGAGAGAGCATGAATAGAATACCATATGCATCTGCAATTGGTTCTATCATGTATGCTATGTTATGTACACGTCCAGATGTAGCATTTGCTTTGAGTGTCACAAGTAGATTCCAATCCAATTTTGGAGAGGAACATTGGGCAGTTGTCAAGAATATTCTTAAGTACTTGAGAAGGACTAAGGATATATTCTTGGTATATGGAGAGAGCAGTTTAGAAGTAAATGGGTATACAGATGCTAGCTTCCAATCTAACAAAGATGATTGTAAATCACAATCTGGTTATGTGTTCATAATGGGAGGAGGAGTAGTTAGTTGGAAAAGTTTCAAACAAGAAACAACTGCTGATTCCACGACGGAAGCTGAGTACATTGTTGCTTCAGAAGTAGGCAAAGAAGCAGTCTGGATCAAAAAGTTCATAACCGAACTAGGAGTGGTGCCTAGCATTGTTGATCCGATTCCTTTATATTGTGACAACAATGGAGCCATTGCGCAAGCAAAGGAACCACGGTCTCATCAGCGATCCAAACATGTTCTCAGACGCTACCATCTCATAAGGGAAATAGTAGCTAGAAACGATGTGAAAATAGAAAGGGTTCCCACAGATGACAATGTGGCGGATCCCGTCACTAAAGCACTTTCCCAGATAAAGCATGATCACCATATAAATAGCATGGGTCTGAGACATATGAGTGATTGGCTCTAGTACAAGTGGGAGATTGTTAGAGAGTATGCCCTAGAGCCCATGTAATAGGGATGTTTTTCATATGTATGAAATTTATATTCTTAATAAAAGGCATCATTCATTTATTAATGCTATGTTTGAATACATGAGTTTGTAAATCTTAAATTAATAAATGAAGTCCTAGATATTATAAACACAGTGCAAAGGCAATCATGAAAGTGTTCATGATGTGAGATGTCTATCGTATGCAAATGTGTTAATATCTAAATATCCCTAATCATAGAATTAACAAGATAGGACATTGTTAATTCGGACAGACTAGCACATGTTATGCTTCTTGAATGGTTCAAGCAGTGGTTCTCATAACTGTGACTATGGATGATAATCAAAGCTAACATGTGGATGCTTGTTAGAAGAACAAGTTAATTGGAGACCTGCAAAGAGAATCCTCATATGGATATTAAATCTATGTCAGTGAGGAATCTCTTTATAGCGGTTGTGCAAGTATCCTTAGACTTGAGATCACCAAAGTTATCTTAAGTAGCAAGTGATATACTTTGACTCCATAACTGATTACTTCCAACTGGGAGTGAACATAGTTAGGAGATTGGGTATATCATGACCTACTTGAAGATAGTTGAGTGATTGACAAAGGATTCACCATCCCAGATTTAACAAGGGAAGTTATCTCGCATGATTCTATAATTGCCTTGTTCAGAGAATCTCTGGCCAGAGTAATATGCCGAGATGGATGGAGATCCATGAAGGGCATTTTAGGAACAATGATTAAATTAATAGAACATACATAATTAGATTTATATGAGTTGACAAAAATCCATACTCAGAATCTAATTGAGATAAGAGTGGTGAAAGGAGTAATTGCACGGTAACTGTTTCTATGGAAGGGTACAGTCAAACCACATGACTTTCCTGACATTTGGGTAGTCATGATGCCTAGCTAGAGGCCAATCGTGACTTGTATAATGATGTATCAAAATATCAATAAAGATTGATAAAATGATTCAAAGGAGTTTAAATCATGTGAGTTTTGAATAGAACTCACAATTATATATTATACTGCCAATATGGACAGGAACCCAATAGGTCACACACATATAGAGAAAAGGGTAAAATGGTAAAATGACAAGGATAATAATATTTGATATTATTATGAAGGTAGAGAAGAGAATATGATAATAATTAATTAAAGAGTTTAATTAATTATGATCAAATAAAATTGTCGCGGAACTTTTGAGAAATGTTCTGTAAATTGAACCTAAATAAAATAATGTATTTCATGATTAATTATTATTTTCTTATAAGTATTATAAGACTACTATAAGTGTTACAGGACTAATATAATAATTAATAGGACCATTGGAAGAATTATTAAGGGCCAGAGGAATGAAGAAAGTTGGTGAAAGCCCTCCAAAAGAGGGCCACACGCCAACTCCATACAGAAGGGCTTAGAGGGCTTTTTCTTTGACCAAATTAATTTATATATGTTACATAAGTGTTATGGGACTCACATATTTAATTTGGTTGGATTTGGAATCCATTTGGGTATTTAAATCCAATTAGATGCACAAAGGGCCTAGTTTGTGGATTTTGTGCATGGTCTTTTATGAAAAGATTTAATTTGGATTTAATTAAGCCCAAATGATTATAATTAATTCTAGAGGCCCAATTAATAATTCTTTAGCAATTTTAAAGAGCCCAATCTCATTAAGGAGTTGGAATTTTAACCTAACTATAAAAGGCCAACTAATGAGAATTAGGATTAAGTGATTAAAATAAAAAGAAAGTCTTTTTCTCTTATCTCTCTCTCCCTTTTGCGCCTACTCCTAAGCTAGCTCTTAGGAATTTCGGCCAGCCCTAGTTAAACTCCAATTTGTTGGTTCAATTTATCCCTCTCTAGTGTGGATTACTCATTAGAGGTGTTCGATTTTAGACACTGTGGTTTGCGACAACCCAGTGCGAAGTAAAATCAACTGTTCAACAAAAATCAAAGGTGATTTTTCTTATTCTCATATAGTTATATTCTATATTCATGGCAAGATCAGATCTAATGGTTAAAAAATTTTAAAATTCCGCTCATATATGTGATGTATGTAACCGTTAAAATCCAACACTTATATAGTATATGATATATATAGATGCATGTAAATGAGTTATGTAATATGCATGATAGTGTCATGAGAAAGTAAGTGAATAGTATAGTAACACCTTCATAAAATTGTGATTCTCTTATTTTCTTATTGTTGTTTTTAGTTTAGTTTCGTAGTTTATTTCGTTAGTATATTGCTTTAAGTTTATTTTATTTTATTTTGTAGCATTTGTTCTTATTTAGTTGATTGTTATTTTTGTTTTAGTCTTTATTTATCGTTGTTATTACTTACTTTCACATCTTAGTGTAGTTTGCATTTGTTTGTTGTTCTCGTTGTGAATAAACTTGAACTTAAAGTTAGAAAAATTTATTTAAAATAGTTTGAATAGCAAGAGAATAGAAGTTTGTTGAATGAATTTTCTTTATCGATTAGTTTCAATTAGATTAATGCTAGTAAATTTCCTAACTGTGGTACACTTTAGGCTTGTTTTCAAAAAATGAGAAAAAAACAGTGCATGAAGGTGCTTGAGTAGGAATTCTAAAGTACTAAAACCTTTATGATCACCCTTCAAAGTAATAAAATAACTCAAAAGTGAAACTAGAAATGACTTAGGAATATTTTTTTATTAATCAAACTCTGAAAAAAAGACTTTTAGCCTACCCTTTTTATATAGTATCTTTTGTACACCCTTTTTGAGCCTAATTGAGCATGCTAAATGCATGCTCAAATTAATTTTTGGTGATTACACTTGTATCAATGCCTTAAAGCCTAAAAAGTCTTTGTCTTACCCCTCTAAGAACTAGTCATTCTAGGAGTAGGTTGGATAAAATCTTCTTGGATGGTTCAAGTGAATATAAGGTTAAGCTTCAAATGTTTACAAGTCTAAGAAGTGGGATAAATTGCCAAGTTTAGTATGATTGTGAAATTCCATATTGTAGTCTATTTCTTTGGTGGAATTTCGTTTAGCGACTTTTACTGAAGTTTTGTTTAATTTTTTCGAATTTGTGTTTTCTCTCTTTTAAAGTTTGAAGATATGTGAATGTGGTCTATTCATTTGCTCGAGGGCAAGCAAAAGCTAAGTGTGAAATATTTTATAACTCCAATTTTGTGTTTATTTTTAGTGCGTTTTTATCTGTGTTTGTGTCTCTTTTTGCATGTTTTTAATGTTTTGTGTGTTAAATCTCCATCTTTTTTGTGAAAATGGATTATTTTTAGAATTGTTGAGTTTCAGTGTGCTTAATAGTGAATTTTGACTTTTATGCAGACAATTAACTTTGGTCACAATAGAGAGTGCTTAGTCTCTGTCGTGGCTCATGAAGAAATCTAAAAGCGCACTGTTTCATTAATGGTTACGATAGAAAGTGATTAGTCTCTGCCTTGACCAAGGCAGTTTTCAAAGAGTTCAGTCCAAAATCATTAGTCACGGTAGAGACTAATCAGTCTCCACCATGACCCATTTAATATTACATCAATAACTGCTCAGTCACAATAGAGAGTAAACAGTCTCTGCCATGACTTACTTAAGTCTATAAAAGACCAGCATCTGTTTAGCAAAAGGGAGGGAGGATATGCATATTTCATTTTCTCTATAATTTTCTTCAGTAGTTTTAGGATTTTTAAGTTTTCTTCTTCATTGTATACACTACATCTTATTGATTTCAATATTTTTAGTAGATTAAACATTAAATTTACATTAGTTGATCATAGTTCTAATGATTTCAATTAAGACCTACTTAGATTGGAGAAGAAAACTCATTGAACTTTAGATCCATATTTCATCAATGGGTTTAAGAGTTTCTTTGTCTCTTATCTTTTTATTTTACTTAATGTGTAGTGGGTAGTTATTGTTGTTATTTAGGGATCTTTAAATCCCCATATCCATGTAAGACTTTGATGCTTATTTGATATATTTATGATCAGATGTTTTATTTCTCCTTGTGATGATCTCAATATTAATTTTATGCAAGTATATAATCGTTCTCCTATTTAAGTTGAATGGGTTTTGTGCTTGTTTGTATTAAATATCCTTATGCTTTATTTTTGCATATTTTAGCTCTATTTTTGATAGCTATTCTGAAATAGGGGCTGTTAGATCTAGAGTTAATGTATTGTAGATCCAAAAATAGGTGGAAAATGAATGGGTATTGGGTTGATTGGCTCTAAAATGGAAAATCAATTTATATCTAAAATTTTTTAGACTTGTGCTTAAGATAGCTATTTGATTGGCTTCAGAATGGAAAATCGGATGGTTAGAATAGTTGGCTCTAAAATGTGAAACTTGAGTTTTGTTGTGTTATCCACATCTTATTCATATTAATTTTATGCTAACAATATGTTTTGCATTGGGTATGGGGAGGATTTGATCCTTGAACAATATTTTTAGTAATTGTTTCATTCTAATTTTCATGTTTGATTTTTATTACCATTGATTGCTTTACACTTTCAATTTAATTTGCTTTAATTTTGTTTAGTTAAGTTTGGTAGTTATAACTTTAATCAACAAAACAATTGGAAAATTTCTTTACATATATAAATAATCAATTGATTTTATTCTCACAACACAATCTGAAGGGTACAATAATTTTGAGGTCTTAAAAATACTTCTCTGTATTACTTGCCAATTTAGTACATTTGCTAACTTCTGGTCAGAAACCATTATTATTATTCCTTTTAGAAGCAAATCAATTCTCTAAGATGAAAGAAGTATTATGAAATTCTACTACATCCCCTATGGTTCAGAAAAGAAGTATTATTCAACTTCAAAAGAAAATATTTTATATGCATCTGGTTCTATATGTTTGATCTATACATCACCTACCTAGTCAGAATGAACACCATATTAAAGTGTAAATATTCTAAGCAAAAAAATTCATAGATCTAAAAGCACTAAATTCACCCCTCCCCTTTTGAGCTATTTATGCTTAATAAAATTAACTACAATTGTTTAGCTCTAAGAAGTTTAGCCTGTTCAATTTTGATAGTTTTCAAATCAAATAGACCACATTGGCTAGTTACACACTCTTATAAGATTAGTTGTAATTTTTGAGTAAGCATTTGTAGGTTGGAGTAGTTTTAAGCTACGATTTGAAAATAATGGATATAATGAGTGTAATGGCCATATTTGGAGGATTATCTATGAAATTCATCCACAATTTACCTGAAAAATTCAATGTTTACTGTCAGTAAAAGTTTTTAGATAAGTATTTACAGAATAGATAAGTTTTGGATTAAGATTTCAAGAATGGATATAATGTTGATAATATGAGGACAATCTATAAATTAATCCTTAAATCAGACTAGGTTGAGCAATGTGCATTTCTACTAGTCAATTTTATGGGTTCTATCTAGTCTTTATTTTTATGGTTTCCAAATGTATGGATGAGATTAGGGATTGGTTCAATGGATTTACTTGCCAGACAGAAGGTAGGTTCCGATTTTCACACCAAGCAATTTACAAATTGTCTAAGCTAAGCAATGTGCTCCAAAATTATTAAAGATAAATAAATGGTAGAATCTATCTTCAAGTTAATGAACCTTCATGTTTTTCTATATTGAGTTGTCGGTCTAAAAAAAATTTTATATTGAATCATTTTACTTTTAATTTTTACTATGTTAGATCTCTCATTGGTGTTAAGACGATAATAAAATATACTTGCGGTTAAAATTACGTAAGTTTAAAATTGATTTTGTGACAAATTTCTATTCGCAACTGTTTGAGATTTGAACAAAGAACGAAATGACAACATGCATATAGACTGGTTTTGCTAGTCTTATAATAGTGTATATTTATTGGCAATGCTAGTGAAGGATGGGAGAGTTAGAAATCAAGGGAAAGAGAAAGAGAGAAAGATAAAACAAGAGAAAGAGTGAAAAATTAAAGATGTGCAAGCTAAATGCACCTTTATAGTTTTATACATTTTATTTTTTTAATTTTTGATATGGTATTTTTAATATTTTTTTAAATATTATATCTCTATTTTTTTATCTGTCGTTTTTATTATTTTTATAAAAATAAAAAAATATTAATTAAACTTAAATTTAGTATTAAATTACATAATTTTAACTAAATTATCAATAATTAGTTTTGAATAAATTAATTTTTATTAAAAATTATATTATATAAAAAATTTTAAAATAACATATAAATAAATTTTAAAATTTATTAAAAAATAATATATAAAAAAATACGGAAGCAATAATTTTTTTTATTTGTTTCAAGTAATTATAATTGTGCAGTCATTCTGTCACTCCATCAAATGGAGACCCAGCATGACCAAAATTAACATTTCGGGAAATCAATGTAAAAATGGGGAAATACTATTTTGTCTAAATAAATTAAAATTAAACATATTTTAATGCGCACTCCGATTATTAGAGAACAAAGCGAAAGCATCACAAGGATCCTGTGGAAACCAGTACAACACAACATCCACAATATCCTCAGCGACTTTCAATCTTCTCCTTACCAGAAACACTGCACGCTCTCTCTACGTGTCAGTTTCACATAACTATTATCAATTTCTTGATCACTCGGAAAAACTCTGTAAATGGGTTCTCTCGATTTAGAGCAACAGACGAAGGTTTGACTTTATATCCCTATCTCTCACTCTTTTTCTCTAGTGGAGTTCAAAATCCTTTCTGGGTTTTATTATCGATTTCAAGTGTTTGTTTTTGGATCTGATGAAAAAATTACTTGCTATAAGTCGTCATATACTTTACTGGGTACTTGGTAACTAATTCAAGGGTTTTCACTTTGGAGTTGCTAAAAAATTGACCCTATTGTTATATCTATTTTGATAAATTGTTTCTGATCGAATATCAAGGGTTTGTTTGTATATGTATATATAGAGAGAAAGAGAGATTAAATTGAAGAATTGTTAGAATTAGCCGTCTTTCTGCTGGTAATTAGGAAAGATGCAATCTAGAAGGCATGAAGATTATGTGTCAGTTTCTCCATCCTCGAAGATTCGTAATCAACATAGACATGAAGTAGGTCATGATTCATATCCAATATCTCGCCGTGACGCTGTGGATAGGTCTCCACGTGGGCAGCCTCCCCGACTGCAGCAGAGGAGTTTGAGTCCTCATAATAATATTGATGTCTCTAGAAGGATATTCATAAGGGAGGGAAGAAGCAGTTCAACTGAAAGGAGGGACTATGGTTGGCATTTGAGCGCAGGAAGGACCGAAAGGGTCTGCTCTGGTTCACCCCCTTTTGTTCCGGAGCATAGAAAGCCTCACTTTGATGAGAATGTTGTGCATAGAAAATACGATTATACTGATGATATTGTTTATGGAGATGGTAAAAGTAATAGACTAAAGCATGTCTATGGATATGATCATCATTCTGCATCGTCCAAAATGACCAAAGAGAAGGATTATAGTGAAAATAGAATTCTGGGTATTGATGGGCATGTGATGATGGGTCAGAAATTGATGCCTGCAAATGATGGAATTATGAGAGGGTCACATCGAGTGCCCCTAGATTTTGTTCCCAGTTCAACTTATGGGAAAAAAACAGGCGAGCAGTTACAATTGCCATCCCAACATATGGATATTGGCCAGTTTGACCATGAGGAACTTAGGTATCGAGAGCATATATCTCCAGATGATTTACCAGCAACAGAATTGCACAAAGAAGGGGAAAAACCTATGTTTCGCTCCAGAGATGATTTATACCCTACAAAGCCAGCTTCTCAATTTAAGAGGTTCGGGAGCACTCACATTAAAGATTTTGCCACATCTTCAGGCATTTCAAGGAGCGAGTTTCTGGGTACTTATAGGGAAGGCATGCCTGTGTCTGCTGGTGATGAATATCCAAGAAACAGTATGAAACTCATGGAACCTATGGATTTTAACACATATGGTCAAAGGCCAGTTGTAGATACAAGAAACATCGAAACTTGTAAGAGAGTAATGACAAGTTACCCTCATGGTGCCTACAGCCCTAACAGGATTGATCACGATGATTACTTTTACCCTAGATGTGAAGGATTAGTTAATGATGATACTGATTATCCATCTGATGAACAACGGAAGGTAATTACACTACGTTCTCGGTTGGATCACGAGCGACCTCTAGGAGATTATGAATATAGAGATTTGTCAAGAATGAGTGTTATGCAACCCATCATGGACAAGATTGATCCCGCTGAGGATTCTTATAGAAGCATGAGAAATAGCACCACATGGGACCGTAAAATGCGCAAGCAAGTAGGCACAGAGAATCTCGACTCCAGTAGAATATCATATGCATCAAAGCACAGTGGAGAATATTTGGGTTCTGAATACACTCGAGTTGAATTTGGAAGGAGAGACTCTCGAGATAATGGAGCATCTCATTTGGCTGTAACACAGGATCACCAGATCTCACATTTGAGATCAGACTATGGGTTTGGGAGAGATGCAGGTCCACAGTTTCTAAAGGAAAGATTACAAGATCCAGCCATATCTGTGTATGACTCAGAAGTGGAGAAAATTCCAACCAAAAGACAGAGAATGGAAGAGGAGCTTGCCATATATGAGCAGTCAGATAAACTGCTCAAAAGAAAGTATGCCATGGAGGCAAATATAAGCCGGCATGATCCTAGAACTATTATTGTGTCAAGCAAGCAGTATGTACCACAAGAATATGAGGCTGAATGCGAGAGTGGTGATGAATGGATTGATGAAGATAGAGATGCTTTGCATCCATCAAGGACTCAGAGATTTGACCAAACTGTGCACAGAAAGGCTAAAAGAACATATGATGTTCAAGACCACCATGGAGGTTTTGCATCTGAAGAATGGTTGTCTTCTCAAGATTCTTTGGCACATGCACCAAAGTTTCCCGTTAAATGTTATAAACCAGGTGTTAAATATATGAAGAATCATCCAAGATCGGGCCCTTTAAGCTGGTATAACTCGCATCATATTGATAAAAGAAGTGGTATTTACAGAAAACAAAAAGCTTGGAAAAGAAATAATGAATACGAGGATGAGGAGCCAAATGATGATGATCCATCTGATGATTGGGTGAAAGTTACAAATTCAGAACCATGCGAGGACTCTGAGGAATTTAAGCAACTGGTTCACGAAGCCTTTTTGGAGTTCTCTAAAAAATTAAACCTGAAATCGGCAGTCCGCAGAAGATACAAGGAGCAAGGAAAAGCGGGTAGTTTGTTCTGCATTGTATGCGGCAGAAGGTCTGTTTTCTATCTTGTGATATGGTTTTAAGATTGGGCGCATTTTCATATTTTGATTCAGAAGTTCCTAGTTACACTCTTAAGAGTGGCAAGCAGGTGAACTGTTATTAAACTAGCCAATTTTTTGAGTTCCTTGTGCGATTCTATTATGGCTATCTTTGGTTGTGGCTTTGATGTTGGATGATATATTTGATGGCTTCTACCTATGCAAGGTTGAGATGGGTTTGACAAACTCCCAATCTACAGATAAATGAGACACTGGTGAAACTATTAGAGCTTCCATGATATCAAAATATGCTTTAAATATTTTATACAATTGAATTCATCCATCCTTTGTTGTAGTTTTTTTACATGAACGTAACCATCTATAGCTGGGAGATTATCAATCGAATGGCTGTTCTGGCAAATGTCACATTTCAACTTTTAGCAATTATGGTTAAAAGAATAATATGTGCACATACAACTGCATAACCAGTGTTTTAGCATTGGAAATCATTGTGATACTCTTTGCTGCACCTTATCTCTCTCTCTCTCTCTCTCTCTCTAGCTTTGATTAGGATATCTAGATTGATGATTTGGGAATGGGGTCTCTATCTTATTATAGGTATGAATAATTATTTAGAGCTGTCATGGAACAAGTTGTAATTTTTTGTGGAGTTATTGCAACAAATCTGCATTGGGTTGTGGTTTTCTGTTCTTCAAGAGTACCTTGTAGGAAACAACCGACACTGTTTTGAAAGGTCAGCCTTGTATAGGATAACTAGTGGAACTAATAAGTAGCTATAGCGGATGAGGGATATGAGTTCTATAACCTTTCACATGTCAAAAATTATATTGAGATTTTGTTTTAGCAAGCATTTCTTGGATGCTGAGATATCAATATGCAGCTGAGGGGCCTAAAGGAAAAAAGTTAGCAAGAGGGGACAGGTCAGGTTTGAGATGCAGCTCCATGAAAGATTTTGCAATACTTGCTGACATTTAAACTAGAGTGTAGTTAAATTTGATTTGATTATTCAATCTTGATTTCTCCTTCAAACCTTGTGCTTTTGTAATAGTATTGTTGTTTATCTTTTCTTTCTTCATGAATTGATCATAAATCTAGGGATAGAATACCAATTACCTTTCATGCTTATGCTCTCTCCTGTTCATATTGGCATTGCTGGAAATTACTTTTCGCATGATATTTGAGTTCATATGTTCTTTCCTTTACAGCTCATCAAAGGATTTCATGGACACACAACGCTTGGTAACACATGCATACATGTCTCACAAGGTTGGGTTGCGAGCAAGGCATTTGGGCCTTCACAAGGCAATCTGTGTTTTGATGGGATGGAACACTTATGTGCCTAGTGACACAACAACGTGGGTTCCAGATGTCTTACCTGATTTGGATGCTTGGGCTCAGAAGGAGGATTTGATGCTTTGGCCTCCACTCATTATAATCCACAATATTTCTATGTCAAACAACGACCCAGAAAAACAGAAGGTTATACCTATCGAAGGGGTTGAAGCTTTTCTGAGGGGTGAGTAACAAATTTTATTATCAATTATTTAACATCATAGGGGAAAATCTATTGACTTGCAAATGCATGCAAAAGAAACATATATTCCTATGTTGGAGTTATTTAAACTATTGAACTTATGGCCAGTGTTTTTTGGAATTTTTATGCAGTAAAATATCTGTTGCAGTATTCAGGAGGCTTATATTCAAAGTAGTTATGATTATGAATTCTTGAGATTTTATTGCTAGGCTGGAAGAAATGTGTTTGTCACTGTCACTAATAGATTACATAACTATTATTTTGTGCATGATGATAGGTAAAGGTTTTGTTGGGGGGAAAATCAAGGTGTGCCTAGGTAAGCCTGCTGACCAAAGTGTTATATTAGTAAAGTTTCTGGGAACTTTTACTGGACTTGGACATGCAGAGAAACTTACTAAATATTTTATTGAGAATAAACGAGGACGAGAAGAATTTGAGCAGAAAACATCCAAGAGCAGCAAAAACAGCAATGTCATGGAAGCAGGCAGC
Organism: Excoecaria agallocha; assembly: GCA_037975025.1. Taxonomy (NCBI): domain Eukaryota; kingdom Viridiplantae; phylum Streptophyta; class Magnoliopsida; order Malpighiales; family Euphorbiaceae; genus Excoecaria; species Excoecaria agallocha. The sequence continues at coordinate 34,564,899 of CM075815.1, read as the reverse complement.
GAAGGAGAAAAGTTACAGGAGCGCCTTCTATATGGATACATGGGAATTGCAGATGACTTGGACAAAATTGATTTTAATACCAAGAAGTGGATTACAGTGAAAAGCAAGAAGGATATTCAAGACCTGGCAAATGCTCCTGTTAAGACTGATGAGAGATAACTGTCCAAGCGGTGGTTTCAGACGAGGTAGGGCAACACCATCCCATTACTCCCAGTCGCCAACATTTACGAGGTTTCGTCACTCATCTGGGTTCAATTCCTAGCTCTGCTAGCCATTGACTACTACTAACTTGCAAATAATATATGTTTCTCTGTTGGAAAGAACTTAAGGAAAGAAAATTCTTTGTTATGAGGAAAACTTTACAAAAGTTTGCAGTGTTGTTTTTCCCATAGTCATTCCATTTGTACTAGATTCTACTTTTAAGCTGTGTATACAGTTTTAAATTCGAAAAATCTATGTTATATAACCTTTTTTCTTTTTCTTAAATGTAACAGATGCTAATATTTCTGGATTTCGGGTGTTTCGTTTTGCACTGGTTGCTTGAATTTGACACCATTAAGTTTCACTGGGTATTCTGATATTATCAAACGCTGCATGTGTTGTGTTGAGTCAAGTAAACAGTTTTTTGATATTTTCTCTTAGTGGCATAAATGTGAGAAATTTGTTCGAGCCTTGATGATTGAACTGACAGTATCGTTTTCTTACATGCCTATAACTAAAAATATGCAAGTCTTGGCTATAACCGTAAATAGCAGCAAGAACGTGATTTTTAAGCTCGTGTGGGGCGTCGAGTGGAAAGTTTAGAGGCGTCTTTTGCTCTGGTAAGGGCAAACCCATCTTCTTGTGGAACTGGTACCCCTTTACTTTCCTCGAGCTTATTCAATTATTACCACTACCAAACCTTCTGTAGCCATTCTAGATACCAAAACCAAAGACCTCCATTAATTCATTCTGTACAACAAACAGCACACCTTTGTTTTCCTATTTAGTCTGATTCTGCATTTGTTAGCCCACCATAGATACTGCATTTATTAACCTTCCATGGATTCGGCCTTTCAAAGAAGCCATGGTTGCAGAGTGGCGATCAGGAAGAGATTTAAATGTGAAATGTATGAAGAACAATGTATTCAAATTTGTCTTCGATCATGAAATTGACAAAAAAAAAAAAAAGGTGCTAGAAGCACCGTATGCACCTTGTAGTCATGAAGGACTAGCCCCCATATAAATCAATCAATGCGGTGGATGACATTTTTCCGTTTCGGGTACAGATGGAGGGCTTACCACCAAACGAAATCAACTTTGATATTGCAAAAAAATTTCTAAAAGGTTTTTTAAGGGGTATGTGTAAATTGACTAAACAGGGGTGAGACAGAAAGCTAGCTATCTTCTCTTAGATTCAGAGTTAAAGTGGATGTGGAGGAAGCCTTGCCCTTGGAGCTCATCAACACCGAGCAAAACAAAACACTAGGAGCTCCTTCCAAAAGCGTACCTTTCTTCAGTGTCTAGCTTCACTTATATACCCTCGGTCATTAGTCTAATCCGAGTTTCCAAGGATGTGGAGTTTTATTCAGAGTAGGACTTTTCCTAATCGTGTTATTCTTGCGAGGTTTGACCAAGTCACAGGTAAATGATATTGCGAATATTATCATATGTGGTCCCCTAGACCGATCATTATATGTTCGGTTTTGGGTTTGGATAGATCGAACTATAATTGTTCGGTACCAGATCGTAGCGTTTTGTTTAGGGAAATTTTACAAAACTACCCAAAAAAAAAAAAAAGAGTTAAACTCAAATATACTTCCTTTTTTTTTTCTCTCTTTCAAAAATATCTCTTTTTAAATTTCATTTTTAAAAATAATACTTTTTAATTTAACTTAAATTTCTCTCTTTTCACACCTTCTTATCCTCCTTCTCCTCCTTTTCTTCTTCTTCTCCTTCTTTTTCTTCTTGGATTTAGCATCTTTCTCTACCTATATTTCAAAATATATTTATTTTACTAAAATTAAATGTGACTACGGTTTATCTAAAAACAGTTTTCTACCAATTCTATCACCGAATAAATTTAGATAATTTAAAAATTACTAATTTGTCAAGTTTTTCAACATAGGAACGCACTGAAAATCAGTTTTCAGAAATTTAATTATTTTGCTTCACCTGTATTTATGATAATTTCTTTGTTAAAAAGCATCAATCATAAGAAAACAAGTCTAGCAGCAGTTCATTTATTCATTGATCATAAGAAAACAATTCCGACAATTACCCATTTTTTCCCTTCAAAATCTATACCAGAATCCACCTGTGTTTTCTTTGAAAACCCCATTTTTTTTCTTTGAATCAGAAGCAAAGTAAGAATCATAACAAAATCAAGAAATCGATCGAGTAAGAAGAATAAGAGAAAATGGTTGTTTTTTGTTGAGGGGGTTAGAGGAGAGAGAAAGAGAGGGAAATTTGGGGCTTTGAAAGAAAGAAAAAGGAAGGAGTTGCGATTAGGACTTCGTTGAAGCAGATAAACACCAAATCGAGAGGGAAAAACAGTTGTGATGGTGATGAGGCGGATGTCGTGGAGGAGCGTTCTACAACTCCGATGGCAAAAGAAGCAAGAATACTTGCCATGCCCGCCGGCATCGAGGAAGCGACGACCATCTTCAAGATGTAATTATAGTGGTGTTAGAGAGTTCTTTACTCCTTCGGATTTGGAATCAGTATTTAAATGCTATATTGAGAAAGCTGATTGAGAATAACAACCAAGATTTGGCCTCAACAAACAAGGACTTGAGTTAATAGTTAGTTGGAAATTTTTGAGTTCAATCTGTGTTCTTATGTTTTGGTAGTGATTTAGGAGCTGAAGTTGTACAAAGATAAATATATTTTTATGAAAAATGGGTAGTGTAGTTTGTTTTATTATTATTATTATTCCAAATTTCTTGCTTTAGGAGATAATTAGTTGCTAGTTATTCTTGGTTGGTAGTGCTTGTATTGGAAATTAATTATTGCATTTGTTCTTTTTCATTTTTTATTAGTATTTATTTCTTTTGGGTATCGTTATTATTCAATTAATTAAAAAATATGGCTTGAATAAAATATTTAAAAATATGCAATGAGTAAATTAACAGTGTAGTGAGAATTAAGGTCAAGTGGGAAATGGCAGACAAAGGTAGAGTTACCTTCATTTATGTATCTGCAAATTCTTTGTTCTACTAATCATTTAAATCTTTTACTATCTCAATAATTTGTCTTTCACTGATATTTTGGACCAAAATTCTGAGTGTTCACATAAGCAAAAGCATATCTTTTTCTTTTACAATACAAATATCTTTTTCTTTTAATTTTAGAAAAGACAAATACATATACACCAGCATGTAAGGGGCTGTTGATGTATTGAGAAAAAAAACTCTTTAATTATGTTGTTAATGTAGCTCGGTGGTTGGTACAGTCATTTAAAGCTTCTGTAATTTCATTTTTCGTTAGAACCTTGAAAACATGCATGCTGGCTTAAGTATGCTAGATGTTTTACCATCTGAAAGATTTGTAGTAAGCAATGGAGAAATCGTGATCAGAATATGGAGGCGGGATTTTATTCTTTTTCCATTTTATCAAATTGTTATTTCTTTATGTCTATTTTTCCCCTATATCTATTCAATTCATAATTTTGTTACAGCCTCTTTACTTTATTAGAGGATATGTGAAATGCTTGTATTTGAGCTGTAATTTAATTATTTTCTTCAATTGAAAAAAATCTATTACTAATATTTAATTTAATATTTTCAAATGTATAACAAAATTTTAATTTTTTTTAAACTGGTATATCTGGTATACCTTCAATTATGGATTTAGGTGTACCAGAAGGTATACCCGGTATACCGGTGGTATACCTTTAATTTTGAATTTAGGTATACTGGTGGTATACCAGGTATACCAACGGTATATCGGGTATGGTACCTGGTATACCACCATACCCGATATACCGATGGTATACCTAGTATACCAGAAGGTATACCCGATATATTGGTAGTATACCTTCAATTCTGGATTTAGGTATACCAATGGTATACTGGTGGTATGCCAAAATTCAGAATATTATTTTCAATTCTGAATTTTGGTATACCGAATCCAGAATACAATCTAAATTCTGGATTTTGGTCAGAATACAATCAGAATTCTGGATTTTGGTATACCGCTGGCATACCAAAATCAAGAATAAAATTTAATTTTGATTATCATTCATAAAAAGTAAAAAAACAAATAAAAATGAACATTTTTTAATTATTTATTTACCAAATGAACATTTCTTTTATAAAGTTTAAATTTCATTTAAAGTAAATAATAAAAAGAAATTAAATAAAAAAAATTCCTATTTACGCCAACATTGAACAAAAATTCAAAATATATGTTTATCTTGATGACGTTCCCCAAAGCCCTTTACGATCTCTTTAGAGCTGATATCAATCAAATTATCAATGAGCTGATTCTCCATTTTGTATTAAATTAAAATTCATAGCAATTATGTTTATTTTAATCATTTTATTTAGTTGGTCAGTCGGATAAAAAAACATATATTTTGAATTGATTTAGGATTAAGAATATGAGTTATCATAATACCATATAAGAAAATCTGTATAATCCTAAGAATACATGTTTTAGCTTAGATTGATTTTGAATTATTCTGGTCTAATTAATATTCATCAAAATTTTTTATTTATTTTATTCTAATAAAATACTAATTATATCCAAACACTCAAACACAACCTATGAATTATACTTTGCATGGTAGAAGAGAAGCACTTATCATTTTAAAACTTTATTTTGCTTTAATTCAGTCAATATACCGAACAGTTGGCATGCATGAGGAAGATTTGCACTATGTAATGTGGTATACCGGATGATATACCTGGTATACCGTTTGGTATACAAAAAAAAAAGAATATGTTTACACTATGTAATATGGTATACCGGTCGATATACCTGGTATACCGCATGGTATACCAAAAAATAGAAGATATTTAAATTCTGAAATTGGTATACCGGCTGATATACCTGGTATACCATTGGATATACAAAAATTCAGAATTGAAATTTCCTCACCTCACCATAGTTTTATTTTGATTTTTATTTTCTTATAACAATTATTTAACTATTTTACTTTTAAGTGAAAAATTATTTTTATTATGCCCTAAAATTATAAACAATTTAATTGAAGTGACAACGACTGCTTGGGGCAAACAACATCTTTTATCCATTTGGGCCTCAAAATTCAACTCTGGCGGGCTGTTGTTGAAGATTCTTTAAATTAATAACAACTATTTTTTGAGAGAATAATAACAACTATTTTTTGTTGCTGCATCTTTCTAAAATGGAATATATTTTGATTTTTATAGAATAGGCATATAGTAGAAGTCACGAATCATGTCAAATGTTCGAGTTGTTACAGAGGACACACTATCACGAGTCGTGATAAGGTAGTGACTGGTTTCAAAGTTCATTTTGTGAGCAATTTTGACCTTCAAAACGGCATTTTCAGCAAAAATGATCTTCTAAAAACATGTTTCCCTATGTTTTTAGTTTCTGAAACATCAAGAATCATTGTAATATCATTTATGTAGCTCAAGATAAATGGAAATTACTAATAACTATTCATTATGGTAGGCAATATAAGATTCTGATTTTCAAATTAAGTTTAGGTAGGTTAGAGGAATATTTAAATTTTGCTTTCTTCATAGAAAAGGTAGATATGGTAGTCTATTTTATAAAACAATTAGAATTATCCAATTATCATACCTAAATCTCAAGATATTGCAAAAATACTAAGAACTATTTTTGGAAATAGTGCTATCAACTATTCCGGATTCAAGTTAACTTTTGACATTCTTAAAAATAGAATCAATTTATACTTTCTTCATATAAATTGTATAAATATAAGTCTAGTTTAACCAAAAAGTAGTTTCATATCATTTCAACAACTATACAAACAATTATACTCAAATTACTACAAATTATCCACTAAAATTGACTGCAATTCACTTTTAGATTATATCAAATATTAAGGCTACAAGGAGAAAAATGTAACATCCTTAACGGAATAGTTCTTTCCGATATGAACTTAAATGATTTGCCTGATTTTTCTGAATTTCTCACGATTTTACTGTTCATCCTTCCTATTTATAGTGTTGATCATGGGCTTGGGTTTGGGCTAATTTAATTAAATTAAAACCCATTAATTATCCATTATTGATTCTAATTAATTTCTTTCAGTTTTCAACTTCAAAATACTTTAAAAATGATTTCATAATTTTTATCACACCAAAAATAGGTTGCACGTAAATTTTTGGCTCAATCGAAGTCCGTTACTGGTCCGATTCAACCGAACTGGTCCGATTCAACAACTGTCGACATCGTTGAAAAATTTATTTTTTTATACCAAAATAATCTACATGAAGATTTGAAAAATCTGGCAATTTTTTGAGTTCATTTGCTATTTTTAAAAATTTATGCAAAATCAAGTCACTTTCCCTACTAGAAAAATTGACTCGCTATCTTTTTCGTATTTTTGATTTTTGGAGGCCTATTTAACCTCGATTTCACTTCAAATTTCAACTCCGGACTCACCATGACCAATACCTCCCAATGGTCAAATAAAATATTTTTTACTTTCGGATCCGATTTACGGCCTGGGTGTACTATTCACCATTGGAATTTACTGTTCACGGCCAGGCCGGCGTTGAGGCCATTACAGAAAAACCAACCTTAGGTTTCTTCAATAAAAAGTTAGGTACAAGTCTTAGGTAAAATTACCAATTGAAATGAGATCAATTAGAGTTTTGGAGTCCAAGTTATACAAATATTACAGCTAGTCATTCAACTCTTTTCTATAGTTGTCCTTGTTTAAAGCCATTAAAAGATAAATTTTGGGTTCTTTTATTCTTAATCTCTTATTCTAGTCCATGTCTTTCCTCATTGCTTAAATTAATGCAAAGAAAACAAATAATTTCCCATACCTTGGCCGAAATCCACCTTGAAGCTTCAATCTTTTACTACTTCCTTTCCTCTATTATTTTTTCTTACTTCTTCTTCTTCTTCTATATATATTCATGCACTCATGCATTAAATTTAAATTTCCTTTTTCCATTGACATGCATTTTGTCTTCAAGAAAGAAGAAGAAATGAGATGAAAAATTAGATCCCTTACCTTTACAAACTCCCTTTTAAAAACTTTTAAATTAACTCTCATGTAACACATTTTTTCCTTGGAAATTAATGAGATGAAGAGGTGATTTTTTCTTAGGAGAGGAATGAGAGATCAGGGGTGAAGAGAGAGAAGATGCCATACCCCTCTCAAAGAACACCCAATGTATATGTTTCTTTCTCCTCAATCAATGATTTAGTCTTTTTAAAAGGGAAGGAAAAGTCCCGTTTTGGTCCTCCACCTTTTTGCATGTAATGAAACTATCCTTCTTCTTTTAATTCTTATAACATTAATCCCTACCTTTTTAAATTTTACCCCACATGTACCATCTTTACAAATTGACCCCACATTTTTATTCCATAGTTCAATTGCACCCTTAATAAATTTTATTCTAAATAATTTACACTCAATTCATATAATAAAATTAAATTATCATATGCCCCACAACTTAAGTACCTATATCACATATTCAATTTGATCTTAATCAATATAACATTATTTAATTATGTATTTTTAACTAGGGTCATAATTAGGGCCTTACAAGTGTAAAGTAATAAACTCTTCAACAACACTTAAAGGTTAAAATTGATGTGCATAGAGGTAATTCAGAGTTATTGATGTAAAATGGATGGATATTAACATAAAACATATGATGTGACCTTAGGAATGTATATGGCATGAGAAAATATGAATAAACCTATTGTTTGTGTGAATTTTTCTTAAGGCCAAATGGTACATCTATGGGAAATGGTATGTTTTTATTAAGTTAAATGATATTTTCCATGTATGTTGTGAGCCGATATGTAATAATAATGAAGGAATGGGAATAGGGAAGGTATGGCATGTGAACATAATGTACATAGGTTGAGTATAATGATGTTCATTTATGTATAAAATGGTTATTGGTAATGACTGAATGAGTATCATTATGTATGGTGTGATAATTAGATCATAAAGGGGTAAAAATGCAATTACGAGAGAAAACAGGGGAAAATAGTAAATATACAAGAAAACAAGGTCTAAATAAAAAATTATGTATAAAAGATATCACAAGTACGACTGCATAATAAATAATGTGGAATATGTAAGTAATAGATTAAGAAAAGGGTAACTAAGTGAATATGTTGGAATTTTATGGTTACATGCATCACATACAAGGAAAAATTTTAAAATTTTTAGCCATAGTTATTAAAGATCTTGTCATGAAATTACAAGAACCTAACTAAGTGAAACAAATTTTCAACTTTTACAGGTTATTGAACAATTGATTATTTTGCACCGAGTTATCGTAAACCACAGTGTGCAATGGCAATCAATCCAATGCTAAACCAAACATTTGGGTGATAGAAATAACATAAATTCTCTATGGCTTAACAAGAGAATTAAACCAAAAGAAAAAGAGAAAAGGTAGAAAAAGTTCTCTCCTAATCTCACCAAACTTATGTTTTTATGCCCTATGTTAAAAGTGTAAGTCTAATAGGTTTAGGAGTTTTTAAAATTTTGAAGAAGTAATTTACATGGGCTGCTATAATAATTAGTTAATTTAGACCCCAATGAAATCCAGTCCAACTCCTTTCAGAAAGTGGCCATGAGCAAAGGCATTTTCACTGGACTTTTCTATGCGGACTTGGATTTAATAATCCAAACAAATTTCAAATTCAACCAAATTAAATATGAGAGGTCCATAACTATTATGGAACATATTTAATTTAATTGGCCTTAAAAATGGGCTGATAAGTCATTTGGTATGGCTTCTGTGCAGAAGTCACTTCGAGTGCGCTTTTATGCAAATGACTTTCATTTCAAGCCTTAAATTAATTCTCTAAGTGCTATAAGATTGTTATTCCATATCTCATATGGTGTAAGATCAATTGACTCACTAGGAACTCTATCTAATGCACAAACAATAGTTTTCAGTGCAGAACCTTAAAAGTACTTGGGCAAGTCTGTTAGAGTCATCATGGATCAAAAAATATCTAATAGTGTTCAATTTCTCCTCTCAGATACACCATTATAATGTGGTGTATATGGTGAAGTCCATTGAGATAATATTCCATTATCTCTTAGATAATCTTGAAATTCTTGGCTAAAGTATTCTCCATCTTGATCAGATCTTAGTGTCTTAATACTCTTGCCAAGTTGTTTCTCTACTTCATTTTTGAATTGTTTGAAGTTTATAAAGGCTTTAAATTTATACTTTATTAGATAGATGTATGTATATCTAGAGTAATCATCTATAAGGGTTATAAAGAAGGATTACCCTCTTCCAGCAAGTACAGTCATTGGATCACATACATCTAAATGTATTAAGTATAATGTCTCACTAGCTCTTACTCCTTTACCACTAAGGTGTACTTTGGTCATTTTTCCTAATAAGTAAGACTCACATTTATCTAATGATTCATAATCAAATGATCCCAAATATCAAACTAGTGTAATTTAGTTGTGCCTGTCTCATTTATATGGCTTAAATGACAATCCTATAAATAAGAAGCATTAAGATTATCTTGTTATATTCTTATAGTATTCATATAAATACTAGGAGTAGAAGCTTTAGTCTACTTCTTCTCTTTAATAGAATCAAAGTAGGCCTTGCAATTTAACTTTCAGTGACCACCACATCTATAATGGAAGTGAATTCCCCTATGGTTCTTCTCTTTCTTAGCAGCCATCTTCTTTGACACAACACCATGTTTGGGTTACATATTAGTTGTCCTCTTCTTCTGCTTCTTGCCCTTATGAGTAGAAGAGATAACCATGATAGACTTGGATCCTTTTTAAGTCACCATCAATAGTTTTAAACATATTAATAAGCTTAGGTATGGTAACTTGAATCGTGTTCATATTTAGGTAAAGCATAAAAGGTGCAAAATGAGAACAGCACTACAAGACAATTCTTATTTAGCAATGAAAAATTAGTAATGGAATTTGATTTAGCAGTGGAATTTGGTTTTCATTGCTAAAATCATTAGGAATTTTCATCTTTACTGACGAAAATGGCAAATCATTGTTTTTCATTGTTAAAAATGGAAAGAATTATTAGCGCTAAAATTTTATGATGGAATTGCATTTTCATTGGTAAATTATCAACGAAATTCGATTTTCGTTGCCAAAAAAAAATATTTGTTGCTATATTAGCAACAAAAATTTATTTCCATTAGTAAAATCATTGGAAATTTTTATGAAAAACTTTTTAACGAAAAATAACAACAACAAAAAATTTGTTGGTAAATTACCAATGGAATTGCATTTTCGTTACTAAATTAGGGGCATTTAAGTATTTTCTACCTTTTTACCCTGGGAATAAAATAGCTTTTGCTTCCCTCTCCTTCCCTTCTCCCGATATGATGTCCCTCTCCCTTCTTACCTTTTTGTATCTGGCCTTCAACGTTTGATTTATGACAACAAACCTCATCTCTAACCCACGAAGGAAGGCTAAACAGTGTAGGGAAGGGTGAAATTAGAGCAAGTGTTTTGTTAAATCTTAGCATTGCCCTCTTTTTTCAATGTATACGTTTTCAAATTGGCTAAAAATGAAAGTCTTAGTGGACCCAACTTTCAGCATCAAAGTTTCATCTTTGCCAGCAGGGTTGTTCATCATTCGTAATTTCTTATAGGAGAAACCTTACATCTTCTTGAAGGAAAAGGAGGTAGATGGAAGCAAAAACCTAATCTCAAGCAAGATAAGGTTAAATGAACTCGAGGATTCTTTGGATAAATCTTCGTCTATTGCATGTCTTGTTTGCTCTCACAATCTAATTCTTGATTCTCCTATTATGCTCTTTATAGGTATTCTCTTTTTCTTTCTCTTGTCATTCTGTTCTTCTTCTTTTTTTTCCTTTAATTTTTCCATTGATAAATCATTCACTTGTCATAAGACTTAGAGGATCAAATTACTATTATTATTTTTAGCCTTTTAGGCAATGATAACAATTAAAACCACAATTAATTTTTTTACTAGAGACATTAATCAACTTTTATTGGTTAATTTCTTGATTGGGTATTATAAGTGGTGGATATAGTTGTATTAAATTGTTTTCAATTTTTATTATTCTATTTGTAATAAGTTCTCAATGTTAATGAACATTATCTGAGACATGTGTCAATTATTCTTTAAAATTAAGGTGTGGATTTCTATTGACTTAATTAGAGAAGTGGTTATTCATGAATAAAATGGAAGTTCATTTGTTCTTCCCCTCCAGTTTGATAGGGTGTTATGGTTGTTCATGAATAGTTGGTTAATGATGTAGAAATTAGTATTAGTAATGAACAATTTTCTTTAGGATGTTGTTAAGTTTTAATATGTCCTATGTGAGACTCCTAACATGAACCTAGCTAGAAATGCATGATTTAATAGGGTTATGATTAATTGAGATTAATTAGAATGTGAAATTCACATAAAGTATGGGGACAAGTGATAAATTTGTTATATTATAGTAATTGCATGAAAATAATATTTAATATTATAGTTTAATAATATTCAAGGGTATAATTGAAGCATAAAGTATTAATTTAGGGTAAATTGGTAAATATGGTATCTTAAAGGTTAAATGTGAATAAAAAGAAAGATTTGAGAGGTTGAATTAAGAAAAAGAATAAATGGATAGGTTAATTTGTAGCATGCAAAAAGGTGAGGGTTAATGGTGTGACATGTAAGTTTTAAGGGACCTTTAAGGGAATTTTCCCTTACCACTATATAAATTTATTTTAATGTTAAGAGAGAGAATGAATGGTGAAGGACGACATTCCTGAGAGAAGTTGCAAAAATTTCCTCTCTTCTCACTCTTTCATTCATTGTTAAGCATATCTAAGAAATTCTTGAAGAGAAATATATGCATGTTGAATTAATCAAGACAAGTTTGTGTATATCATTGAGGTAAGCTTATTAATTTAGTAATTCATCTCTTCTTTTTCATCTTCTTCTCATTTTGGTTGATGGTGAATTGAGTTTAATACTGGAAGTTTTATGTGAATGAATGAATTATTGATTAAGGAGAAGAAGAAGAAGGAAGGAAGGAGTAAAGGGAAAGGAAAAGTTCAAGAGTGAAGCTAGAGGAATTATTGGCCAAGGTATAGGATTGTGTGATGTGGTTTTTATGTGAATCTTTAGGTTTTTCCTTTGTATGCAAATTAGATTCTTATATTAGAATATAGAGACTGTGAGGTATGACAAAAGTGATAGAAGAACTTAGAGTTTTAGAGGGATTACTCCCTTAATTGTTTGATGTTGTTGAATAATGGTTTCTCTAAGGGAAGATTGACCATGCAAAGACTCATAACCATTGTAGTATATACATGTTTCAATTTGTGTTTGATTTTGAATTGTGAAATCTAATTAAAGAGGTAGTTAGAATATTATGAATTAATAATGTATGAAACTGGGAATATAAAGGTGTTAAGCTTGTGTAAGCTATATTGGCATAAGAGGGAATCTTTACAAGAGTTGTGTTAATGAAAATATAGTGAAATTGCAAAGATCCACATCTGCCGCACTCACGACAATGCACTATATGTGAACTATATATTCGCCTCCGTCGCACCCGCGACTTTAGTCATGCTCGCGATAATACACTCTATGTGGACTATTATATTAGCCTTGGTCGCACTCGCGACCCTTGTCATGCTCACGACTTGGCCACTTAACATGTACTCTTATTTTATTGCCTTGCTTTTGTATGAGAGAACATGCTACACCACCTTAATACCTCTACAAACTATGTACAGCATTATGGCAAGCCAAGATTCCACATGAGCACAATATTGATATGTGTATAGTTAAATTATGATTAAAGAATCTATTGAATTATATGATAAAATGCAATTGAATGTTATGACATGTTATAGAGTTTCATATGTGAGACATGTGTTACGATGAACAACCAACCAGGTATGTTTCACTACTTGATTACAAAGGCATGTATTGCACACCTGAGATAGCTATTGAAAGTAAGTTAAAGGAACATGAAAAGCCATATGATTAGTGCATACGGATATGCCATAGTGATGAAACAATTGTTACATGATTATGGATACACTTCAATTGTGTGATGTAAGCATGAATTATGTTATGTGAAAAAAGAATTAATTTAAATTATAGCCTGCATATAGAGTTCAATAGTGGACAGATAGGCGCCTATAGGGATATTGCAGTTGCCCCTATTGACCCCATTTGGGTCTATGTTACTATTGATCCTATTTGGATCATGAACAACCCAGTTTGGGTTGTTAGCTTACCCCATTTGTGTTAGCTTGACCGGTTCCCTGTTCTGTTGACCCCATTTAGGTCCCCTATTCTGTTCGATATCCTTAGGTATCCCCTATTTCGATATCCTTAGGTATCCCCTATTCCCATTATCCACCTTTAGAACTTAAGCAGGCTAAACTATAGTGTAAATGCATCACATATAATTTCGGTATAGATAAAGCATGATATATAAAATAATATGTTTAACTGTGATTTCTATTACATATGTAATATTTATATACATTAAGTATGGATCCTTTTATGATATGTTTAAATTCAAGTATGCTGAATTAATAAACGATTACATTGTTATTGATGATAGTATATTCTATTATATACTTATTTTAAATATGTTATTTTTATTATTTTCAACTATCATATGTTATATGCTTCTAACGACCATTATGGGTGGTTGTCTTTCATATTTAATATCCCCACTAAGCTTTATAGCTTAGTACGGGTTATTTTATCCATGTAGGTTATGTAGCCAAGGCTTTTGCATAGGAACGAACTTTGCATCAGGACAGGCTAATGCCAGCTTCTAGGAATTGATGTAGGGATATTTTGGTTAAATTTTGTATAAGTTCTTTAATATGTATTAAAGGCTATTTATTATATGTCTATCACATGAAGTAAATGATGTAATAAGCTCATCAAAAGAATGCTAGTATATGTATGCATATAGGAGCTATAATGTTTATACCTATATATGTTAGTTGAATTGTTGAATGCTATACATGATAATTGATGTAGGCTAAGACAATTGTATCTAGCATGAATATGATATACAATAAAGGCACTAGAATAGGTTATTTCATCCTAAGTTTAGAAGCCTTAAATAATTTGATAGGTATGTGCATACAACATCAAACTTTCTTAATATATCTTGTTACTGAGTGAAGGCTTCATAGTTTTTTACTATCTTGATCAATGTGGTTGTGGTTGTTAATTTTGTTTGTCTAGGATCAAGCTTCCCTTTGGTCCCAAGAAAGTTGTACTAAGTGGATGCAGAGCTATGGCCAATCAAGTTGTAGGTAAAGGTAGGACAGAGAAGCCAGCTCTACTGAAGGTTGGAAATGCATATCATAAATACAGAGTTATCTAACTTTTGTCTGTGTCTTCAGACATTGAGTGTTTTTTAATTTTTTTAAGAGGTCAGTGACTGCTTAGCAAAGCGTCATTGCTCCAGTTCTAGTTGTTCAAACTTTTTGCAAAATTTATTATTATTTCCATTTTCACACAGTCCTTTCTTTCATATAAACAACTAATATTCTTATACTAGATAAGGTTAGCTATATGGATTCTCAAACTCTAAATCCCTCTGAGGCTCCTCAATATCAAGTAACAGTAACAATCCTTCAAGGGAAAACAAGAAAAAGGAAAATAAAAGAAAGAACAAAATTTCCTTTTGCAGTTTTTATGTTAATTTTTATGTATTAATTCCAAATGTCAATTTGCCTTCAATCCTACTAGTTATTTTCCTTGTCAATTTGTTCTTGGGTTTGTATCTATTTTACCAAGTTGTTGTGCATGATATATACAATTTTTTCCTCCTTAGATTTAACCTATCCTTTGAAGGACATATAGAGGAGGATGATGGTTCAGAGGTAGATGCTGGTGAAATTGGAAGGCCTTCTTTTTCTTATATATCCAAGTTAGTTGGTTCTCTTAACACAAAACTTGCTACTAGTTGGTTTACAAGGAAAGATCAAGATCACATTAAGAAAGTACGGTGAAAAATGGGTTCCAGCATTAACCATATGATGGTATGTGTGCTTGATTGAACCTTTGGCCTTCTTCTCTGCATAATTTGTTTTTTCTTTTTAAATAAAACTTGTCTATCCTTGCAGTGCTTTTGATGTTTAATGCTTATAATAAATATTGTAATTGTTTGCCTCTGTTGTCGCTTTTTCATATTGAAGTTTCATATTATTTGTTATCCTAACTTTTTTTACTAAAGCTTTTCTAAAGAAAACCTACTCTACTATGGACACAAGTTAAACAATTTAATTGGCTCCTTAATTTAATTGGCTAAATAACTCCATTATTTATTTAATTTTAGCTCTAGAAACATTTTTGATAAAAAGAACTTCTCTATTATTTTCACACGCTAACTTGCTTATATAGTTATACCTTTAATTGGATGAATAGCTTTATTATCGATTGAATTTTATGTCTAAATTTCTAAGTAAATCACTAATAATAAGTTTATTCCTTGTTTTTGAACTCTTAGTTTTTTTTTTTACAATTTGATCAATATGGTTGGAAATCTAGTGAATTGCCTTGATGAATTACCTCATGGAATTTTAACATGCCTACTCTATTGTCTATTTTCATGGTCTTAGCAGGTTAAAATATATAATTGCACATTATCAAGTGTTGGGAATAGTTTTTGTGGACTATTGTTGGAATTCCAGCAGTTATTCACCAAAATATTTTTAATTAGTATGTTAATGATCCAAACTGTACACAAATAGAGGCTTAATGAAGAAATGAATATTTCAATCTTTCTTGGGCGACCTGAAAATAGTATGAGTTTAGGTACTAACTGTCAATTTTCTTTAAAAACTTGCATGTTAAAATTTTTCATTTTTCTTGCTTGGAGACGTGACATGAGTGTATGCATTCAATTGATTAAATGCTACTAAATTATTGAAGGTATTGGAATGACAAGGACATTTTGCAAAAGTTGGGTGAAGCAATGGATCTTACAGTTTCAGGAGATGCAATCTCCTCTATAGAAAATTCTTGACAAGATGAAGCCGAAAAAGCAGGAAATAAGGATGAGTCAATAGTTCATCATTGTGATAGTGTTGGTGATGTTGAGGGAGAGTCAATTTGATTTTATATTTCTTAATTGTCAATTGTGTTTTAGTTGATTAATTTTATTTTATTCATGTTATAAATAACATATCAAGTCATAAGTAATCGTTTCAATTATTAGTTAGATAATTTATCTTGTCTTGATAAAAAAAACTTTGAAATTATTATGTTTTGTCATATTACCAGATAAAATTATATCGAATTTAGTGTAGAACATACTACTCATAGGATTAGTGAGGATGTTAGGCATTGAGATGGGTGGTTGTGACAAATGAAAACTATATAAATCTATGAAATATATATGTAAGTTGACACTGAATATATTTGATGATTCTTAATATGTGGCGCATCAGATTTGTTATATTTTAGCCTTTTTTTATTTTATAAATTAGTTGAAATTGTGAGCTTTAAACTACATACCCATGACTGCATACTGCACAATGAATTTCATTTATTTATGGATACCACTATGCAACTCATTTTGAAATGAAATGAATTCCTTATTAATTTACGGTTCCAATAGACTTTATAATTGTTTAATAGTTAGGTCAATAATGTATATTTTACTTAAAGTTATTGCATTTCAATTAATAGCAGTTTTAGTTAACACTGGGATTCTGTAACAATTTTATAGTTTCAATTCATAAGTCTAATTTCTTCTTGCCCATTTTTTTTATCTTATTTCTTTTGCATAGAAAATAATAATTAAAAAATTGTAATAATTTTTAGCGATGGAATAGCAATGGGCAGCACAGTTGTGAATTTTTTTTATTGGTGGGTAAAATTAGCAATAGAAATCAATTTCGTTGCTAAAAATAAAAATGGTCAAATCTGTAACGACTTCTTTCGTTGCTAATTTTCATTGCTAATTGAGTATTTTCTTATAGGGCAAGGTTAAGTGTATGTATAGATAATTATCCATAACATAGCCTAGCCTACCTTGATGCTCAATATACCCATACATTTCTAATGCTTAAGTAGCAATCGAAATGCCTTCAACCATCTTGTAACTAAAGACAGCTTGAGCAGCATCATATTGCTTGCTCCTAGCTTGAGAAGCATATAGTTCCTCTAATGCAAGATGATATTCTTTGCATCCATTGTCACTTGTTGCTTTTAAAGCCGAGGGGATATATCACCAAGAATCACATATGTTGTTGCCTCGTTATTCTCTATATACTTATGATAGATGCCCTTGATCTCATTAATGGCATCTTTAGATGGAAGTGATAGTAGATCTTAATCCAAGACATAATGGACTTTCTTAACTCTAAGAACTATTGATACTTGTCGAATCTAGTTAATAAAGTAGATACCAATTAGTTTGTTATCCAAAATAAAGTGCATGTTTATTTGTAAAGTGCTCATGATGTAAACTTAGATGTGAAGAAGGAAAATTTATTAAAGTATGTTTATGTATATGAATTCATTAATTCGGTCTTTAATTAATCCATTTTACTCTACTATTTTATTGCGAATTAATTACCTCACTATATGATTTGAGAAAATGTAACGGTTTTCTTAGTGAGTCAATATTCAATCCTTGATATGAAATTTGACCTTGATATTAGTTAAAAAATCAAATTCTATACCATTAAAAGGTAGTTATCTTTATATCAATTGTATCTCTATACAATTGTTGGACCATTAGTTTATCAACTCCTGATGCATGCATATCATATACGCACTCTCCAATCTTGCCTCTAGATCCATTAGCATTAACTTTGGTCAAAAAGATAATGAGCTAGCTAAGATGGCCCATTAATTAGACTTAAACATACTCAATATAACATGGGCTTAACTTTGGTCAACAACCCATACTATAAAGAACTTCGACCCTTATCCAATTCATGAAAAGCTTATATATCTTAGTATTAATTTGAGGCATTTTCTTAATTAGGTCTCATCATACATGTTTAACATACATTGGTAAACATCCTATATCTATCACATAAATATAAAGATACATATATGGTAAAGTTTTAGGCTTTTCCACATTGACCTCCTCAAGCCGGAAAAAAGGTAAAAAGGTTAAACCAAGATAGAATGTATGATTACATAAAAAGAAAATACTATAGTTTTTAGATCTCCATCTAGTTATTTGTTGTTTGCGGTCTTCTTTTTTTATTCGAATATGTAATCTAATTACATATTACAAGTTGAAAAATAAACACATGCCAAAAATAAACACATGCTAAAAATTCACCCTTATAAACACATGCTAAAAATTCACCCTTATAAACACATGCCAAAAAGAAGTTGGTTGGGACATGAAAGTCCTCTTGGGTTGAAATAAACACATGCCAAAAATTCACTCTTATATGCAATTATAATGCATAAAATTAGAGTGATACATTGGAATAATTAAATTCTTTCAACTTTTGAAACATGTTGTGAGTTATTATCTTAGTGTAATTAAATTAGAAAAATATTCAAATTAGGAAATTATTTACATTTTGGAAACTATCCATTTTAGAAAACTTTTGGCATGCATGTGTTCTTTTCTTAATTATCAATTCCATTGATTAATAAATTGATTATATAATTAATTAATCATATTAAAATAATTAAAATTAATTTGGGCTCAAATTTGTGTGCAAGCTAAAATCCACAGCATAAACCTTAACCACGTGTTCACATACAAACTAGTTTTGTGCATTTGAGTCATTTAGGATTTGGGAATGAGCCAAATGTGTACCGAGCCCACACCAGCCCCTAAAATCCATTAATAAACTTAATTAGGGTTTATAATTTAAAATTAAATTAGCTCCTTGGGTCTATTAAGTCATTTGTAAACTTAAATCGAGCCCACAAACTCATTTAAGCCCATTAATTGATTTTAGTTAACTAATTTTATTCCAATTGATTTATGATCCATTTTAATTAATCAAATTAATTTAAAACACTTTAATATATCATATATATCAAAATTTTAGGATCAAATCTCGTTCTAATCATGAACACACCTAAAACTTGCTAAGAACACTTATTTATAAAACTTTTCGGCAAAACTAGTTTTTATGCAAAATTTAACCGAATTTGACTCTTTTTTATTCTACAAATTAATATTGCATATTATAAATATAAATTATCATCAAAATAATTTTTAAATGGATCAAACTCTGAATCAAAATATAACGGCCCCTTTATAGCTACTCTTCTATGCAAAAGACTATTCTTCTGTGCAGAGAGTTTTTCTCTAGCTATAAAATTCATTTTTTCCCAATTTTTTAAATCATGCAATCATAGAAATCAATATTTATTAATCTAACATTCAATAACATCAAAATCAAATTTTAAAACTCATGAAAATAAAATAACTCAAAATTAGAAAAGTATTCTGTGGAATAATTGAAATTGTAATTTCATGGCAAAACTCAGGCTATGATACCATGTTATATTTCTATGATTACATGCATCATATACATGATGAAAATTTAAAATTTTTAAACATAATTATTAAAGATATTGATATAAAATGTAACTCTCTCTCACAATTTTATTTTGGCCAATTTTTCACAAGGAGAAAGGATTGTTCCTCATTCTCTTGTGATCTTGGGTAGTAATAGCAACGTTAGAGAAGTGCAAAATCAAATTTTTTAGCTTCAATCAATTACCATTACACGATACTTAAACAGAAAGCTAGCAATCTCGATTTTAAGTCGTCTTTGCAATTGTGTACGTGAACATAGAGAAGACTGGCATAAAGGCTGTTCTTTTGGCATTGGAAAAGAAGATCAAAGGTTGATAAATCACTCTTGATTGTTGGTCATCATCAAAACTAAATATTGAAGTGCATCTAAAGTTGTAAGTTTTACAACCCTAAAATTGCATGTTTCGTTTCTTGCTTTTGGAATTGTATGGTATGTATGATAAAATTTTTGTTTTTCCGCTGTGTTATCATCACCATCATACCATTTCATATTCCATCAGTGGTATCAGAGCCTAAAAATTCTTATTTTAGTGCTTTAGATGCATGAATTATTTAATCAAAAATCGTTTTTATAAATACATGCAATGCTGAAATTTTCTGTTTTGAGTTTTTTGCATTGTTTTGGTGTAAAAACGATTTTAATTGATTAGTTAGGTATTATAATTAATATGAAATATTAATATACTGTTCTAAGATGTTATTAGGGATGATAATGGTCTGATTTAATTATTTATACCTGATGGTACATGTTAATAACAAAACTAGGTGCTTTTGGCATGTTAATTGTTAGTTTAACAACTAGTTTTAAATATTAAATGTAAAAACGATTTTGGCATGTTTGTAAGTGATTTTTAAAGATTAAATATCAGGTCTGGACATATTTTAAATTTGGTTTTAATTCTGGTCCATGACAATTTAATTAATTAATTTTAAAATCACTTAAAACTATGACTAGTTTGTATTTGTTACATGTTTAATCAACATTGTTTGTTTTGTTTTGATTAAAATGGTAAAAATACATTTAGATCAGATTGGTAAAGAATATTAAATCAATGTTTATGACCTTATTTAAATTATTTAATGAATCATAAAATTGATTTAAATGTTTGTGCATTTTGTGACATTACATAAGCATTAAACAACTAGTTTTTGTTGTTTGTTTGTTTTTGCATGAATGTCGTGTACTATATATGTGTTCTTTGTGATTTTATATTTTTAATTCATGTTGGTACATATTATATGTATTTTTAATGTTTATGGGTTGTATGACATAAAATTAAAAATGGAAAAATTGGAAATTATACTAGAGTTGATTTATAGCATAAATCTAACTAGTTAGTATTTTGGACTTTTAAGAGAACTTATTCAATAAGAAGATTTAGTCCATTGGGCTTTGGCCCAGGCCCATCACGGGGTCTTCTCTTAAAGGTTCAAGTACACGATTTCCATTAATAGGCTTGGCTAAATTAAATAAAATTGAACTTTGTTTCATTCATGAATGTTATGTATATTTATTTGCTAGTTTGGTGTGATGAATGGATATGCATGGTGCATTCATGGGCCCTAGGTTTTGTAATTAAATATGGCCTGCGAGCCATTATGTTTTATTGTAAAAGTTTCATTTATTTCTTAGAATAGAATATAATTGAAGACTTTGTAAATCAAGACGAAGCCCACCGGAGTGGAGAAGCCAAACTCGAAGATTCTTATGCAATAGTATAAAATCTTAGTTGTAGGTTTTTGGGCCTATGTTTGTCACGCTTTACTTTATGAAATTATATATATATGTATGCTATGTATGGATGACAAAGTGTATGCCATGTAAGTCATAATAAAATGAATCCCCAAAAATAGTAAGTCACAAAGTTGCCTTCCTAATTCAAAACATGTCAAGGCATCGATCATCGGTCACATAGACTAGGAGTCCTAGATGCGCCCGATTATCTTTGTGAGGCATGGGTTGTGAATGTAGGTTGGACTTAACATGGAAAGGGATGCCCGGACCTAGGCAACTAATAAATGGGTTTGTGCTATAACATCTTGAGATGTTAGCCCATTTGATCCAAGAGTCATGTATAAGACATGATTGGAGTTTTTCTACCTAAGTAACTTAACTTGTTAGGTGTACAAGCTCAGCTTGACTAATAAGTTGTTGTGAAAAGTGGATCTTGGCCCACATTAAATCACTAACGCGAATTATTTAAAGGGATATTAATTCGGTTTGTGGGATTATAAAAAAGACCTCATTTAATCTTGCTAAAATTTTATTGTAGATTGAAAATGGCATCTTCAAACAACAATTTCTCATTGCGATCGGTCCTTGAAAAGGACAAATTGAATGGCACCAATTTCATAGACTGGTCTCAAAACTTAAGAATAGTTCTTAAGCAAGAGAAAAATTCGTATGTTTTGGATGCACCCTTGCCTGAAGAACTTTCTAGGAATGCCTCTGTGGTTCAAAAGGAAACTTTTGAGACCAAGAAGAGCGAATCTAATGATGTGACCTATCTGATACTGGCTATTATGGTGCCTGAATTGCAAAAGCAATTTATGGACCAAGAGGCTTATGCGATCATGGTGCACCTTAAGGGATGTTCCAAGAGCAAGCTCATCACGAAAGGTTCGTGACAACAAAGGCTTTAATTTCTTGTAAGATGGCAATGCTCATATTCGTCGCCAGGGCATTTCTTATGGCAATGCCATAGTGCAAAATGGCCTTTATATCCTTGATTTGTAAAACAAAGAGTCTGTATACAACATTAATACGAAGAGGGTTAAATCAAATGAATTGAACCCTACTTACTTCTGGCATTGTCGTTTAGGACATGCAAACGAAAAATGCATTTCAAGACTCCACAAAATTGGAGTGCTTGGGTCATTTGACTTAGAGTCTTATGATACATGCGAGCCATGTTTGCATGGAAAAATGACAAAAAGTCCTTTCAACAAAAAAGGTGAGAGGACTAATAACTTATTGGAACTAATACATACCGATGTATGTGGTCCATTAAGCATACAAGCTAGAGGTGGTTTTAGCTACTTCGTGACGTTCACAGATGACTTCAGTAGATATGGCTATATCTATCTAATGAAGTACAAGTCTGAAACTTTTGAGAAATTCAAAGAGTTTAAGAACAAAGTAGAAAACCAATTTGGCAGAAGTATAAAAATCATTCGATCAGATCGAGGTGGCGAATACTTAAGCCAAGAGTTTGACAGTCATCTAAAGGAGTGTGGTATTATATCACAGCTCACTCCTCCTGGAACACCACAATGGAATGGTGTGTCCCAAAGGAGAAATCGAACTCTGTTGGACATGGTTCGATCTATGATGAGTCAAGCTAATCTTCTTGTCTCTTTTTGGGGTTATGCATTAAAAACTATTGCGTTTCTATTAAACCGTACTCCAACTAAAGCAGTTGAGAAGACACCATACAAGGTATGGACTGGGAAAGAACACAATATGTCTTTTCTCAGGATTTGAGGCTGTGAAGCACATGTTAAGAAATTAACATCTGATAAACTAGAGTCCAAATCAATTGTCTGCTTGTTTGTGGGTTATCCCAAACAAACAAAGGGATACTACTTTTACTCACAAGACGAGAACAAAGTATTTGTTGCTCGCAAAGCTGTTTTCTTGGAAAAGGAGTTCCTTATCAAGAAAGATAGTAGGAGTAAAGTAAAACTTGCAGAAATTCAAGTACCACAAACTCATATACAAGATGAGTTGGAAATGGGATCAAGTTCACAACTAGTTGTGGAACAAGAATCTATTGCACAAGAACCTAGAAGCTCTGGTAGGGTACGTCAGGTGATTGAGAGATATGAATTTCTAATCACTGATAGTGACACCATTGAGTTAGTAGATCGTGAGGATCCTACTACCTACCAATAAGCTATTGAAAGCCCAGACTCAAAAAATTAGCTTGAAGCCATGAAATTCGAGATGCAATCAATGTACGATAACCAAGTTTGGACCTTGGTTAATCCACCAGAAGGTGCTAAGGTAATTGAATGCAAATGGCCATTCAAAATTAAAGCTGATAACACCTACAAAGGTAGACTAGTAGCAAAAGGTTTTCAACAAATTCATGGTATAGACTATGATGAGACCTTTTTGCCAGTAGTCATGCTCAAGTCCATTAGGATCTTGCTTGCCATAGCTGCATATCAAGATTATGAGATATGGAAAATGGATGTCAAAACTGCTTTCCTCAATGGAAATTTACTTGAGGATGTGTATATGACACAGTCTAAGGGTTTTGTCAATCCCAAGCATCCTAAGAAGGTTTGCAAGCTTTAAAAATCCATCTACTGATTAAAGCAAGCATCCCGAATTTGGAATCTTCATTTTGATGAGGTAGTCAAAGAATTTGACTTCATCAAGAACGAAGATGAGCCTTATGTGTACAAGAAGGTTAGTGGGAGCATAGTAGTATTTCTAGTCTTGTATGTGGACGACATCCTTCTCATTGGGAATGACATTCCAACATTGCAAAAGGTTAAGCAATGGTTGGGAAAATGTTTCTCAATGAAAGACTTAGGTGAAGCCGAGACAATACTTGGTATTCGAATATATAAAGATAGATCGAATCGGCTTTTGGACTAAGTCAAGAAAAGTACATAGACAAAGTACTAAAGCATTTTAGTATGGGAGACTTAAAGAAAGGATACATACCTTTGGCTTTGGGAGTTCCTTTGACTAAAGAATAATGCCCTAAAACCAAAGAGGAAAGGGACAACATGAGTAGAATTCCATATGCATCTACTATTGGATCTATCATGTACGCTATGTTATGTACTAGGTTAGATGTTGCTTATGCACTAAGTATAACAAGTAGGTTTCAGCAAGACCCTGGTGAGAAGCACTGGTCTGCTGTAAAAGGGATTCTAAAGTACCTGCGAAGGACTAAGAATCACTTCTTGGTGTATGGTGGTCAAGAAGAGCTCGTCATACAAGGTTATGCCGACGCTGCTTTTCAGACCAGCACTCAGGATTCTAAATCACAATCTGGGTTTGTTTTTGTTTTGAACGGTGCTCCTGTCAGTTGAAGAAGCTCAAAGCAAGAGACAGTTGCCGACTCAACTACAGAATGTGAGTATATTGCAGCAAGTGAGGCTGCAAAAGAGGCTGTTTGGATTAAAAATTTCATTACTGGATTAGGAGTGGTCCCAAGCATCCTAGATCCATTAGAAATTTTCTGTGACAACAACGGGGCCATTGCATAGGCCAAGGAGCCCCGGTCACACCAGAAATCCAAACACATACTCAGGAGGTACCATCTGATCAGAGAAATAATTGATCGTGGGGACGTCAGGGTTAGCAAGATAGCAAGTAAAGACAATGTAGCAGATCTTTTAACGAAACAGTTGCGTCCAAATCTTCATGAAGCTCATTTGAGAGCGTTCGGTCTTAGGGCTATGCCCAATTGGGACTAGTGCTAGTGGGAGATTGTTAGTGTAAGCCCTAGCGCCAATGCATTTTAATAAAACACTTTGAATAAATAAAATGAGCCATTTGTTTTATCCATTGTATTCCTGTGCATATCAATTTACAGAACTATCCAAGAATGTTGTTTCGGTTTAAGTTATCATGTGTGAGGCACATGGTTATAAGACCTTGAAACAAATGAGACTTCATTCTAAATATCCCTAGTCAGTCATTGTTATAGGAATAACAATGAATTAAGACTAGTATGCTCTCTCTGATATTATGAGTTCTATCTTACGGATCATTAGGACAAGAGTGTCAATCAGGGATCATAGATACATGTTAAAGAACAAGGTATCTGGATACGATCCGCTCATGAGAACACTACATGGTACAAGTCATAAGTGTTTCTCATATGCAAGTTTTGTATCGGAGTTCTTAGACCTAAAATCTCTATGAAACTCTTTATGAATTACTGTGTGCTTTGACATACACCTAACGTGCTCGTAACAGAGTGACAAGTACGGGTATGCTTGGGTATACATTGATTCATGTTAGAGAGCATGAGAGAAGTGAAGGGATTACCCCTCTCAATAAGAGAGAAAATATCATCGGCCACTTGATCAGTGAACTAAGAAGTGTATAGCCATACCGAGATGAAATAATGAGTAATCATTATTTATCTGAGAGTTTAGTGTCACTGTAATATCAAGAATGGAATTAATATATATAAGGATGACTAGTTCCATGCCTTATATTAATTCTGATATTTATGGGTAAGGGACTATGCAAAATTGCATTAGGTCACTAAATGCCATATGCATTTTCATTTAATTTGGAATGCTATAATATCTTGCTAGAGAATATATATAGCCTTTGAATTAATTCATTAATTCATTGCCAACATTAAATGGACCTATAGGATCGTACATAAAACATTGGGCTTAAAATATTTAAATTAAGTATTGGGCATTAATTTGGGCTTTTAATTAAAGTCAAATTAATGTGTGTAATGGATTATTAAATTGCTATTGGACCTTGGCCCATGAGAGAGAGAAATTTAGCCCACAAGGTTTAATTTCAATTAATTAAATGTCTTGTATCAATTTAATTAATTGAATTTTAAAGCCTAAAAGGATTATGATCAAATATATCACTTAAATAGGAATACTATTGGCCAAAATTCCTAGAGAGAAATCAAGGAATTTCGGCATATCCTTTATGTTAATTAAATAGTTTATTTGATTAATATGTCTTGTATATTACTATTTAATTAAGTGGTTAATTTGATTAATATGTCTTTTGTTTTTATCTTGGATAAATTAAAAGAGTTTTTATCAATAAATATTACTTATTTTAATTAAGTGATAAAAGCAAATATTAATTATCTTTAGCTAATATTAATTATCCTAAGGTAGTATATTTGAGATTTATCACTTAATAAATAAGATAATATATATATTGGATGAGAAAAAATAAGAAAACCTAATTTTGTGTATGGCATGAATAGTAACACGTGAATAGTAACTCGTAAATAGTAACTCTCTATCACAATTTTATTTTGGCCAATTTTTCACAAGGAGAAAGGATTGTTCCTCATTCTCTTGTGATCTTGGGTAGTAATAGCAACCTTAGAGAAGTCCAAAATCAAATTTTATAGCTTCAATCAATTGCCATTACATGATACTTAAACAGAGAGCTAGCAATCTTGATTTTAAGCCGTCTTTGCAATTGTGTGTGTGAATATAGAGAAGAGTGGCGTAAAGGCTGTTCTTTTGGCATTGGCAAAGAAGATCAAAGGTTGATAAATCACTCTTAATTGTTGGTCATCACCAAAACCAAATATTGAAGTGCATCTAAAGTTGTAAGTTTTACAACCCTAAAATTGCATGTTTCGTTTCTTGCTTTGGAATTGTATGGTATGTATGATAAAATTTTTGTTTTTCTGCTGTGTTATCATCACCATCATACCATGTCATATTCCATCAATAACATCATGTCCACACATTGTTTTGAGTTCTAGCCATCCATACCATGCTCACACATCATTATAATTGTCATTTCTAATTAAATATCCAATTAATCATCAACTTGCTACATGATGAGCTTTAGTTCTCAATTCGACCACATTAAGTTCATAACCCTATACCATGTTTTTCTAATACATTATTGGGTTTTTTATATTCCTTTAATCATACTACATGTAAATAAACTAAGTCCATAACTTTATATTTCCTAAATGTACATCATTATGTTCACTAATACAATATTATATCCACATAGTGTTCGAGGTTCTAATTAATTATATTA
This sequence comes from Excoecaria agallocha, assembly GCA_037975025.1. Classification (NCBI taxonomy): domain Eukaryota; kingdom Viridiplantae; phylum Streptophyta; class Magnoliopsida; order Malpighiales; family Euphorbiaceae; genus Excoecaria; species Excoecaria agallocha. Next base: position 34,537,478 of record CM075815.1, on the reverse strand, counting down.
TCCATTTCATGTCTAATATATAAATGATCATAAATCTAGTTCATGTTTTATTTTGGGTCACCATCCATTCACCTTGGGATTTCTCTTTCTTTGATTATTTTCTTCATTAATTCTTGGTCATTATATGTTATTACACCATTTTACTAACATATCTCAATTTATTTCATATTTTTACCAAAATTATTATGGTTACATAATATGATATTATACAAAATTTAATGAAATTAACTGAATTAAAATGTAAGATGGTATCTACCTACCTCAAAATGACTTGAGATCATCCAATTTTTTATTTGTCCGTTTTGATTTTGTTGATTTCCCTTGAACATAACCTTGGCCGAATTCCTCCTAGTTGTTTCTCCAAATTTTCTTTCTTGCTTTCCACAATTCCTTTTACATACTCCACTCAAAATAAGCCCTAAAGATGGTATTAGATGAAATTAGAACTCTAGAATTATTTATAATGAAAGATTAGGTAGGATTACACAAAAGAAGAATGAAGAAATTTTGAGAAAAATGTGGATGTAGGGGATGGCTAGAGAAAGGGAGAAAATGGGGAGTTTTTTAGATTTTATGATTTTTCTCCTACTTATACCCAGCCTAATTAGGCCAAATTATGTCCAACTACCTTGGTCCAACCAATTGGCACAATTTTACTTAAATAACCCACTTTTGGCCCAATTAATTTCTCTACTAACTCCTTTGCCTAATTTCTAGTTCCAAGTGATCCTAACCCAATTTCTTATGACATTTATACTCGTGAACCAATTAAAAAAGCCCTTCAACTTGGCTACTTAAATTAACTTTGAGTTTTCACCATTTTTTGGAAACTGGAGTTCCAGTCATCAAAATTCTTTTAAATTTTTCCCTCTATGCGCAAACATATTAAAAGAGTGTGTTTAAAATTTCAAATCATTCTGAGATAGTTTCGGTATAGTTCCAACTTCAGAGGAAAAGTTAGTTGGTCCAAAACCCAAATATTCAAATTCATTAAAAAAATTAATTTTTGCTTTCAAATATTAATTAGGAGTATTTCTAGTAGATATGGGTAAACTGAATAATTTTTAAAGGTTCATGGAATATTTTAGAGCCCGATTAAACTTATGGTCAATCCTTTTTACGATATTGAGGAAATCCTTGACTGTATGTTTTGGAGATCTATTTAAGCTCAAATTCTCCTCAAATTGTACCACTAGGCTCCATTTAATACTTATTTTCTCATTTAGAGGTTAAGTGAAACTTTCTATTAGGTCACTCATCCTAGTACTACTCCAGGCTAAGCATGTTTATTCCTAACACTGATAACTGTCTCCAGGTTACTATTTATGCTCTATAATGTACTATGTATGTCAGATGCAGATTTTAGGGTGTTATAGTACATTCATGGTTTAGGTTTGGCCACATGTAGGCAACCACAATCCATCACTTTACAATCCTCAAAATCAATTATACATTCATTTATTTAAGTAAATTGATTTCATATAACTTTATTTATAATTTATATTCGCACATACATTAATGTACACAACTTTTATAACTAGGATATACCTTGTGTATACCCAATCCTCTATATTTTTGTTAGGTTCAGGTTTAAGAAGGTCATTCCTAAATGAATGTTTAAACTTTTTCTAAGATTATGACCATGCATAACTATATAATATAAGATCCGCAATGAAGTTTATTTGCTCAACTACCTTAAGTATACTAGTGGTATACACTATGTATATGTGTACTAATATCTATATCCTTGCTAGATTCGGCCTCAACATGTCACTTGATAACTCCAAATTATTCCTACATTTATGTGTTTTTAAGTATGTTTTTAAATTTATAAAATGTTTATTTTATGTGTTTTAGGTTTAAATTGTGTGTGAATTAGAATATTAGGATTTGGAACTTATTTATTTGATTTTTTAGCTTTTCGAAGATCAAACCGACAAAGATTAAAGGTGACTCAACGAGGTCATTGGTAGAAATCAAAATTAGTCAAGAAGTATTGGACCCAACTGAGATTAAATGTGTCTCGGTTGGGTTACTTATAACTTTTAGAACAAAGGCTATTAACCCAGCTGAGATGGAAAGTGTCTCAGCCAAGCTGATTTGGAATTTTTCACAAAATTGAAAGTCTTTCAATGGCAATGGGAGACTTGGGTGGCGGCTGACTTCAATTCTTTTAAGTCTTTTAGTGAGTTTTCATTAGATATGAAATAGTTAATCTATTTTGTTGTAAGTTTTAGCTTAGTTTTTCATTCTAGTAACAGTTTGGACATTAAAGATCGACATTTAGGGTTAATTCCAAATTTTCTCCTTCTAGTGCAAGAGCTAGAGATTAAAGATAGTAGAGTTAATTGATGAGTGTAGTGTATGGTTTTATATTCGTTTATTCAATTTACATTATGAACAGTAAGTAGAATTCTTCTTTTGTTGAGGGATTCTTGAATCTTCATTTTTCTACTATTATAACTCTTAATTGAGCTTAATTTAATACAAGTTATGTTAATTCATTCTTTCTATGCTTTTCTATATTTTTGGTTATATTTAGATTCACATTTGATGAATCAAATAGATGATTGGATTAGAATTTAAATGTTTATCAACAATATACATGCCTTTTTTTAATATTGTTATGTTCAATAATTTCTTGTGTTATGAAAATTGAGATAAAAAATTATAATCATAAGTATAATTAGGTTATAGAATATGAGGTTTGATAGATTAAAGTTAGATATTCCAAAAGGAGATTTAAATAACATCTAGGAACTTAAAATCGAAATTAACGTTAGTTTTTAGACTATTTCTAATCGAAGAGTTTAATTAGCTAGAATGGCGTCTTAAGTAAAGGGCTTGAATTTAGTTCAATTTTCCCATAACAAATTTGTACTAAATTTGAATAGAGTCAATTTCAATAGGAAGCTGGCTTAGAAAAAGGTTTTAGTAATTGATTTTTATCATTAAATTTGTTAAATTCTATTAAATTTATTTTTAGATTTTACTTTTTGTTTTCAATTTATTTAGCTATTTAATTAATTCAGTTTAATCTAAAATCATAATTGTAAAGTGGGAATTCTTTAGCATAATTTCTACTTTTAAAAATCTAACTTTTTCAATTCCTTGGGTACGATATTTGAGGGTTTTAAATCTATTTTCCTATATTACTAACTGATCTAGTACACTTGCTACACACTAGTCATCATCCTTTATTCCAAATGCTTTAAGTTTATCCTACAATTATACATATGTATAATCAAATACTTTTAAGGTGCCCCATAAAGTTATATTGACCAAATTGCTTAAGTATACCATTGGTATACCCTATGTATACCATTTTTGAATTATTTTTTTTAAGGGGTTTGACCTAGGTTTCCCACCACCCTAAATCAATCAAAAAATACAACCAAACCATAAATCCAAAAATTATACACCATTATCATCTCAAATAACAAGGTAGTTCATGTAAATCTCATACACACACATCAATCGAGAAGTTCTCATACCTTGCCAAAATTGCCAAACTAGCTTCTTTTAGTCTTTCCTTTGGTCTTTTCCTTTATCTTTAGTATTTTTCTTTCACTAAAACATAATATTTGCATTATATCAATCCCATATGCACGTATGATAAATATGCTTTGACATTTAAAAACTAGGTGAATTTGTAGAGTGAAGAATTTCTTACACAGACCACACTAATTATTTTACCTTATTTTGTATGTCTCTCTCTTTTTTACCCTTGCTTCTCTAATAGCCTTTTAGGAACACTTTGAATAGTAGGGTTCAATTGCTTTTGAATCACTCTCCAAGTTACCTCCTTTAAATGCACTTCCATCTTGACTAATTATTGAAACATTTTGAATTATCAGTCCATTAAGCTCTTTTTTTAAAAGCTCCATTTGAGCCTTTAACATTGCAGCTTCATCTATAGTGTGAACTCCTTATCTCTTGGTCAATGCCCTTATGCTAGTCCATTGAGCTTCGTTCGTTGCCATTTCATCAAGAAGTAAGAATGCTTCTTTAGGTATTTTGTTAATGAAGCTACCTTCGGATGTTGCATCTAATAAAGGCCTTGTGTTGGGATTACACATTGCATAAAATGTTGACATTAATTGGTGCATTGCAATTTCATGGTGTGGATAGCTTTTCAACAATCTCTTAAACCTTTCCCAAGCTTCATAGAAGTATTCTTCACTTCAATTGCTGGAAATTGTAGATGTTGTTTTTTATACTAGCTATCATGGTAGGTGGGAAAAACCTAATCAAAAACTTTTCTTACATATTCTCCTATAATCGGATGGATTGACTTGAAAGCATAGATAACCAATCTCTTACTTTTCCTATAAGTGTGAAGGGAAAGGGCTTTAGCCATATTGCATCTATTGACACCCTTTGAATTTAGATTGTGTTACTTATCTCTAAGAAAATATCCAAGTGTTGTGTTGGGTCTTTAATCTCCAATTCTGAAAATTGGTTCCTTTAAACCACGATGATCATTACCGGTTTTAGATCAAAATATTATTATCGAGGTAGCACTACCATCCTATGCACCTCATTCCACCTTGAAGTGGCGTAATCACAAAAGGTCCTTCGTCTTTGATCATCATGATTTCTCTCATGTTGTTTCCCTTCTCCTTTTTCATTCTCAAAAGGCAAATCAGGATTCGGTGGATCATTCATGTCTTGAAATTAATTTTTTCTTCTTCTTCAATGCAAAGTTCTCTAATTTCAAGGTCAAACAATGTTAGATGTTGTTGCAAGCAAAATCTATTCATACACCAAAATAACCTTAAAAGAATAGGCAAATAAAAGTAAATAAAAGAAAAACACAAAAAAATAATCAATTAAATATGAAAATAAGCACACCAAATTCCCCGACAATGGCACCAAAAACTTGTTCGTCGGCTCAGTAATTGCACTAAATCGACAAGTAATATAATAAAGTATATTTAAGAATATCGTACCCATGTGACTAGCCTTACATAAAGTTACTTAATTGATTATAATTATACGTTAAAGAATTTCCCAGGTGTATAATGGTGTGAGTTGTGTCTACCAATTTTAAATAACTAAAACAAAAATGAAATAAACAAAAGTGTTAGATTAATAAGTGCAGTAAAAATAGAGTATAAAAGATATGGTAATAACAATGACTAAAAACGCTACTTGGAAATCAAATCCTCCCCATACCTAATGTAAGATTTAGTTTAACATAAAATTATATATTTCAGATGTGGAGGACCCAACTAAACCCAAGTTTTCCATTTCGAAGCCAGCTATTCTAACTACCCGATTTCCCATTCTGGAGCCAATCCAATAACTAGCTTAAGCACAGGTCAAAAAATCCTAGATATGAGTTAGTTTTCCATTTTGGAGCCAACCAACTAAATACCCATTCATTTTCCTCACTATTTTTAGATCTAAGACACATTAACTCTAGATCTAACAACCCTCATTCCGAAATCACCATCAAATATACAATAAATGAATGTAAAAATAGAGCATACATGATATCTACTCCAAACAAGCATAAATCCATTAACTTGAATAAGATTAATAGCATAAATACTTTAATAATATCAATATCAAGATAAAAACAAGGGAAAAGAAAGATTTGTAAATATATTTAATCGAATGAGCTCATTGTCTTATATGGATATGGGGATTCAAAGATCCCAAAATAACTAGAAGACTATTCACTATGAATATTGTAAAAAGCAAAGATAAAGGAAGAAGAAACTCTTAAACCCATTTTTGAATGATAGATCTAAAGTTGGAGCACCTTCTTCTCTTCTTTCAAAGCTAAACTTGATTGAAACTAAAACCATAACCTTGTAAACTAAACTATATTTATAGTATTTTTGTATTGTAAGTATAAACCCTAATAAAAATGAAGTTTTTACAAGTATTAACTATGTATAAAACCCTAAAAATCTGCAGATAAAGCTAAGAACTATGTACTAAAGCTAAAAACAAATGAAAGAACTTCAAAAACTCATCCTTGAACAAAACAAAATGCAACTTTTATATTGTTTAAAGAGGCACACGGTGGAGACACTTTGGTTTCAACCATCTGCAATCAGTAAAAAAACACAATCCAGACACATAGGAAAGTATTGAGGTTCAAAGTGTAATTTTACACTCGAGTATGAATCATGTGAAAATTAATAAAAAAATAAGCATATAAAGGATTAAATAGTAAAATTAAGACAATAAGAGGATTAAATTAATTTAAAACAACAAAAAGTAACATAAAAGGGTAAAATAGTAGTTTACCATGACATGAAGAATAATTAAGACTAAAATATAAATAGAGGAGTAAAAAAATGAAATAAAGATACAACAGAGTACATAAGGGTAAATTGGTCAATAGGCAATAAAATCCATAAACAATAAGGGTGCAAAGGAAATTTGAGTAAATAAATTAAGGGTAAAATTATACTTTAGTCAAAAGTTGAAAAAATAAGTATGAAAAAGTAAATTTGGTAAAGGAAGCAAATTTAAGGACTAAAGTGAAAGGAAATATAATTTCATGGCAAAAAATATCAGAAAGGAGAAATAAATAATAGAATAGTAATTATAAACAAAGAGATCGCAAAAAGGCCAGTCAAGTTGAAAAGGAATTTAAATGTTAATTTAGTAAAACATAGAACTCAAACATCACACTAAGAAAACAAAAGAGATTTAAATGTAATTTGGTAAAAGTAAGGACCTAAATGAAAATATCATAACAGATGGAAAATTTTAAGAGTAATTAAGGAATCAAGTATAATAAAATATGATTTAGTCAGCAGGGAAAGAAATTATAATAAGATGGAAATTGAATTATATAAGCAATATGCTCAGTAAGGTTAAGTTTATAAACCATGAAGAAATTGAAATAAAGTTCAAACAAAGTGAGATAAATAAAATAATTAAATTAGATGAAAGACCAGGACTAGTAAGTAATTAAATAAAAATGCATAGGCATAAAGGTAATTTAATGTCAAAAATATCAGTAACAAAGGTCAAACGGCAAGAAGGTGAACATGTAAGGACATAAAACCAACAAGAACTAAATAATAAATTTGGAAAATTACATACATATAGATAGATAAACAAAAATAATAACAATAATAACAAAAAAAGATTATGATAATAATAAATTTATTTAAATGAAATTTTGTATAGTTGTATCCACCATTAGGCAACATTATTGCTTAGCGCGTGGTTTGTTGACTATGCGTAGGGATAAGAAATTGAGGACATGATGCGAAAGGATCAAAATGGCACATACATGTGATGTGCTTATGGACACGAAGACTAGACAACCCATGTGTGACGATTATAGCATGTAGTAATTGATGTTGTATGTTGATTGCAAATAAATTGTGAAAGCTAATTATATGTATACATTTTTAAGCACATGTGTATGGAATTTACGGTTGTGTTGCGATGTAAATTGATGATAGACTTAGAAGTTCTATGAATAGTTGGAGTATTGAAGGTGCAGGTTACATTTTGGGAGTGCTATTTTGTCAATTTATAGGTTAAGGCAGCACGGTTTACACGTGGTTATACTATCGAAATTTTCATTAAATGAATAGTAACCATACAACGCCATTATTAACCATATACAGTACATAGAAATCATGAATGAACTAAGGGTGTTACAGACCAAGTTCCCATACTTTAGTCGAAATCCTCAATATGCCACCTTTAATCCTTTAATACTTATTTTCCTTTGTTTTTCTTAGCTTCATCTTCTACAAATAACATTTTCAACCATAAATACCCAAAAATCCTCTTTTATGCAAATCTTTCAACTCAAAGAAGAAGATGATAATGGAGATAAAGAAGAAATATATTACCTTTAAACAAATCCCATTTCAATAACCTTTCATCAATCACAATATAGCAGAATTTTTGGGAGTTAATGACTGAAAAGTTTTGATCCTTTAGAGAGAGATGAAGAAAAAGAAAATCAATGTTTCTCTCTTAATATTGCAGACCAAACCACATTAAAGCCCCTAATATTAGCTCTTTCTCTCTCCTTCATGCAGATTTTATAAAATTAAATGAGATAGCAAAGTTTCATTAAGCTCCCTCTCTATTCCTGCATTCTAAAATATGTCCCCTTTCTTTCTTTCTTTCTTTCAATTTTACCCTGAACTTTATAACACCCTATATCACATATTTACTATATATAATGTCATCTATGCCATTTTACCCATCTTTACATATGACTAACATATTAATCAGGATTATCGCATCCTAACTGTACATTTATTTAAACAAACATGTTGACTTCATATGAATTACCAACATCTTATCAATGATAATTCTATTTCATCATACTTTAGCCATTTATCTTTGATGTATAGCATTCAGCATTTCAGCACATTTATATAAAGTATTATAGCTTCTAGTTGCATGCATAACTAGAATTTTCACTATGAGCTTATTACAATCTTCACTTCCATAATTTACATATATATATATATATATATATATATATATATATATATTACTAACTCTTATACATATTAAGCATGTAAGGAACTAAACAAGGTTTATCCAAAAGATTTCTACATCCACTTCTATAGACTGGTGTTGGCCTGTCCTGATGCAAAAATAGTTCCCGTGCCAAAAGCCTTGACTACCAAAAACCTACACGGATCAAAATAACCCGTGCTAAGCTATATAGCTTAGTGGGGAATTCTAAACATGAATGACAACCACTCACAGTGGTCGTCAAAAATATAGAATAAACAAACAATTTAAAATAATAATAATAAGTTACATAACAAGATAACCTTTCACAATAAATTCAGCATACTTGAATTCATACAATTCATAATGAGATATGTATATAATGTAAACAGATATCATTTCATGCTTAAACAATCATTGTTAATCATAATAAATCAAATATCAAATGCATAGTTCATACTGTGCTTATTAGTGAAACATATTTGCTTTACTTTAACCTGCTTAAGTTCTAATAGTGGATAACGGGATCGGTGGATACCCGAGGGTATCAAACGGTGGATATCCGAAGATATCAAAACTATGGACCCAACCAGGGTCAAATATACGGTGGACCGGTCAAGGACCCAGAAGGGCCAAGTAACAACCCAAATGAGTTGTGTAAGATCCAGCAGGATCAACTATACTGTGGACCTAAAAAGGTCGACTGTGGCAGCTGCAATTCCCTATAGGCGCCTATCTATCCACAACTGAAACTCTATCGCAGGCATAATTATATTCTAGTTAAATTCACATATCAAGACTATGTTCATAGTGTACTATTCGTATATGTATAATATCTTGTAATACTATGAGTTCTTTGGTGCATAAACAAATATATGCACATTTCATATGCTAGGTTATATCAAGCCATGAGACTATAAATTTGCATCATAACATATAAGCATGACGTATAATCATCATCTCATACAATTAAGCATGTTCTCTTTAAGCATTATACATATTCTTAGTCATGCCAAAATATCTTCTATTTCATGGGCAATTACATATTCATACATTCATATATAACATGTAGGCATGACATTTAATCATCACTCCATAATCATCATTGTACGTACCTGTAGATTCATTCGCATACAATTGATGCATTCTTATATGCATATTTATCTATACATATAACCACCTTCATCATCAAGTATGAATCAAGTACTATACAAATTATCGATAAGTCTTCATGTAATAAATACATTTAACTTGCAACATGTAAGGTAGATATACATACATCTTTACAACTTGATTGAAACCTTTATTCATATGTATTTTTGTATCAAAAACTTGTTAAATTCTCGATAAAAACAGTTTAGTTAATCATTACTATTCATTTGAAACATTTCTGTGAATTTTGAGTAAAACAGCAAGGATCACGGTTACTATGAAATTGTTGGTAACCGTGAGATAGGTCACATTTCGGTTCTGTACTAAAAACTGCACTAGGTCACGGTTACTATGAAAATCCTCGTAACCGTGTCATATATGTACAAAAGGGGCTCACGGTTACTATGAATTCCTTAGTAACCGTGAGATAGGTTACTTTTCTATTCTGGACTAAAAACTGGACTAGGTCACGGTTACTAAGGAAATCCTGGTAACCGTGACATATATTTTGTCCAGAGGCCGATTTACGGATTCAACTTGTATTGCAATTTTGACCTTTAAATCATCATTTTTAGAGAATAATTTCTTCTACAAACTTGTAGCCCTATGTGTCTAGTTTCTAGGACATCAAAAATCTCTTCAAAATAATTTATATAACTCGAGATATGAAGAAAATACTAAGGACTGTTCATGCTCACAAATTCTGCATTTTTGTCCGAAATTCAAACTGGATTTAGACCCATTTAAAGACAGAATTCGTATATAGTTTCTTCTTATAAAATCTTTGTCTATAGGTCTAGTTTAAGTCCCATTTTGAATCACCTCAATATCTATTTTCAAACTCCAGATATTATCAAAACAATACTCATAGGTCAAAAGAACTCAAACCCAGAATTTTATCAAATTCACATGCATGTCTCATCTTATGTTCTCTTTGTTTATTTCTCAAGTTTTCAAGCAAAACACATCATGTTCCAAAAGATCCATTCACAAGCAATATGAGAAACCCTAAATTCCCATACCTTAGCCAAAATCACAAAATCTTTCAATCCTTAGCAATGTCTTTCCCTTTGTTCTTCCTTCTTTCTTCTTCTCCTTCACAAATATCATCATCATTCAAAATCCAACACTTATACAACATCTTCTTCAATCAAAATGAAAAGAAAAGAGATGAAGATGATGATGGGTTCATTAACATATACATTACCTTAGTTGAAAGTCTTAAACTCTTAATGAACTCACAAGATTTCTCATTAATTCTCTTGAGATGATTTAGAAGGAGTGAAGGAAGGATGAAGGAGATGAATTTTCTGGGTTTTCCTCTCTAATGGCCGACCACCACACACACACTCTCACAATTCTTTAATTTCTCTTTCCTTCCACTAACACACACACCTATATATAGTGCTTTGGCAAATCTCTCTTTAGGTCCTTTAAGATTTTGCATGTTACCAAGACTTCCCACCAAATCTTGCATGTCACAAATCATACCCCATCATTTAAGTCATTCTTAATTCAACCTCACCAATTTAACCTTTTCTTACATTGACCTCTCAATTAATCATTTATTCACATTTACCCCTTAAAGATACTGTAATTGCAAAATTACCCCAAAACAATACTTTTTACTTCAATTGCATCCTCAACTAATATTAAACTTTACTCATAAATTTTATTTTCATGCAATTAGCAATAATAATTTACCCCATTGACCCTTACTCATACAAAATTATCATTTACAAATATGCAAATTAACTAGGGTCATGTTAGGGGCCTTACACTTGTCACCAATCAACCCTCTCGAGTTTTCTTAATTGATTATTTTTTCTTTGCCCCTAATTTTTTCTCATGATGGTTTTTTTCGATTTTCACTTTAACAGGGCACCTAAATTTTGTAAGGCTACCATTTCTTCCAATTTTTGAATCATAGGGCTTTCATTCTCTTTGAGTCTTAACCATGGAACCTTTTTAATATGTCAATGTTTACCGGTTCTCTGGACTCATTGTCATCACTATCAGTCAAAATTGTAGATCCTTTAGACAATAACTTTTTTAGCATAAAAGGGCCCTCCCAAGTAGGTCTAAACTTGCCCCAAATGTTGAGAATTCTAGGCCTCATCTATTTAAACACTAAATTCCCCTCTTTCAAAGGATGCTTCCTAACCTTCTTGCTAAATAAGTGAGCTAGCCTTTTTTGGTAGATCTAGTTGGGATATTAAGCTCGTATCCTATCCCCATCTAACAAGTTAAGCTAAAGCAACCTTTATCTGGCAACTTAGCTTTCAAAGTTGCCTTTGGCAACTCAGCTTTCAGAACTACCCTTAAAGAATGTTGTTTAATCTTTACAGGTAACAAGACCTTTGTGCTATAAACAAATGAAAATAGATGGGCTCCTATTGAAGTTTTAATTATAGTTTTATAGCCCTACAATGCAAAAGGTAGCTTAACAGCCCAATCCTTGTAAGTTCAAGCCATATTGGCTAAAATCCTTTCGACATTCTTATTAGTTGCTTCAATTGCTCCATTCACTTAAGGTCGATAAGGTAAAGATCTGTGATGTTGAACCCTATACTTCTTGAGCCTTTGCTTTGTTTGGCTTGGAACTGCATCCCATTTTCTAACACTATGTGATGAGGTAATCCATATATGCATATCAACCTCTTTTCAATGAATTTGGCCATATCCCTAGCATCTACTTTCTTGAACGATTCTACCTTTACCCACGTCTTGAAGTAATCTATGGCAACTATGATGAATCTATGTTCGTTTGATGCCGACTGATGGATCATACTCATGATGTCTATACCCTATGCAGTGAATGGCCAAGGCGATGTAAGGTTGTATATCTTAGAAACTACGAGTGCCCTAAGTTTGCATACTGTTGGTTCAACTGACATTCTTTCAAATACTTAGAGTAGTTTGTATCCATTGTATGCCAAAAGAATCCCTGGCACATAATCTTCTTAGCTAAAGCTAAATAATTCATGTGAACTCCATACACTCCGACATGTACTTCCTTCATGGCCTTCTTAGCTTCTTTCTAATTTAAACACCTTAAATGAATACTGTCAGGCTGTCTCTTATAAATCATTCCAACTGCACTAATAAACTAAGTAGATATCTTATGATCATTCTTTGGTCCTTTCCAGTAGCTTATTCTGGGAAAACTAACTTCTCTAAATAGTTCTGAATGTCAAAATAGCAATGCTTCCTATCATCCACCTCAACATCCATCACGTGTTCAGTTTTGAAGTATGGCTTTTCAAGAATAAAGATCGACATGGGCTTTATACTCACCCTTTTTGGATTATCCCACATTGATACTAAAGTAGTTAAGGAATCTGCTAGCTAATTCTCATCTCTAGGTACATATATGAAAGTACACACCTCAAACTAGTTGCTCATAGGTTTTAGGCACTTGATGTGGGGAAACAACATTCTTCTTTTATAGACCATTCATCTTTCACCTGATAGACTACCAAAGATGAATCCCCGAATACCTTTGCAAACTTTGCCCCCATAGCTAGCAAGGCTTATACTTTAACATGTTTAGTGATTTCTCTATCAATTTTCAGCATATCCTTATAGGTCCAAGAAAAGACTCTTTCATATTTTTTTAAAATATTTCTCTCTTTAGGAGTTATATTTGGTGCTAGTAAGATCTCTTTTGGATTTTCTTTTGTATTAAGATTAAAAAAACATGTATTAGTTGAATTGATGTCAAATATGAATGATTCATGATCATGATTATGAATATTGAAATTAGTAGAAACATCACACAAGTATGTAAAATCATTCATCTTATTAATGTGATAGAAAGAAACAACACTGTTCTTATTAAAATGTTCAAAAGCAAAAACAAAATCTATATAAATGCCATTGACTTCGATCCCTACCACAGCTGGTATGACACCTATAGAATTGGTCAAGCGATGTCATGACCCTTTTGCCTCTTCTTAAGGTCGAAGATTTTCTTGCTGTCTATAAGATTTTGGATCCAATATGTTAAGACCCGACAATCATCGGTCAAATGGCCAGTGTGCTAGTGGAAAGTACAAAATAAATCAAATATGTGATATGGTGAACCAAAATCTTTGGGTGGTTTATACGGCAAAAATTACACCTTCCATTCATTGACCAATCATGCAAACAACCAAGATAAAGGTTTCCCTAGATTAGAGTACTATCATTAAGCTGCTTCAATGGCTGATATCTCCTTCTATTTTTTGTGTACCTTTTTTTATCCTACTAACAAACACTTCCGATGCTTTTCTTTTTTTGGATTTAGCACTTGATTCCTCCATAAGGCAAATAAAATACCAAAATAATGGCTTTTCTGAAGCTATTTTAGGGATGAATACTTTAACCATCTCATCATCGATGTCTATGTTAGCTTTTTTCCTATCTCATTCTTGACAATTAGCATAGCCTCTTTTATTAAGACCTACCTACTCGACTGATCATTCTTTATCATTCTCTTGTTCAGAGTCAACTATACCTCAGATATGATCCCTCAAGGTGCGATAATGGTCTATCTTATGACATATGTGTTACTGGTAGGTGTAATAAAAATTGGCTATGTGCATTTGCTTTGCTTAATTCCTTACTAGAATAGGTAGAAAAGGTAGTAGCTTCCCTTCCTTACTGAGACAGGTAAGGTACCAAGATAATGGTATAGTGATCATGAATTATTCTTGGAGTTAAAACCCTTGTGGCCCTATCATTACCTTAAATGTCCATTTTTTCAACCAAGTATTCCCCTCCTAACCTATCATACTGGTTGATGTCTGAAGTCTTAGATGTAATGGCCCTACCATGGGCAAAGGGATTTTCGACTATGGTCATTTTGCCTTGTGGTGCTGCAAATTGAGATCTAATTAATTGTGAGAGTAATCCCTCAATTTGAACCATTATTCTCTTATCAAATTCTTGAAATCTCCTATTTACCAATTCCTGAAACCTCTTATCTAGCCTTTTATCCAGCTCATCTTCTGGGGTTAGGGGCATCAAGGCAATAACTAATCTATCTTTTAAGGTAGATATTCTTACTCCAAGATCTTTTATCCTTTTACCTATCTCATCATAAGCCATTTCTTCTCCTATTGTAGTTTCTTTACCGCCTTTAGAGAACTCACTTGAACTAAACTCTGACCCTACCTCAAACTTAGGCTCTGAATTCAAGTTTGGTAGCTCAAACCTAGATCTTCAAACAAGATGACTGTCTAAACCTCTAGGCTCCCTAAATAAATTTATGATGCTGCAAAAGACAAGCATCAAGGATGATACATGATGATAATACATGAGCATGGCATATATATGATGCATGGATGCAATAAATGTGTTCGTTAGGCGTCAATTATAGTCACATATAAGTTAGACAAAGCCTTCCAACCCTATTACTCCCACACAAAAGGTTGTGCAGTCTATTTCCTAGGTTAGCTTAGCCCATGGGTTAACAAGGAACCTAATGGATGTGCATGATGCATGGTGAAAAATCGATAGCATAACCTTTCTTAATTGAAAGAGCATGTGTATGAATTTTGGCCATTGTGTATTTAAATAACTTAGACAAATTAGGTTGGGTCTATCGGGGCATGGTAGCCTTTGACTGGTACCCTTTCAATTTGTTTGAGTTTGTTTAATACATAAGGGCCCACATAGCAAGCAAAAATTGTTACGGTTATATAACCTATGGGAAATAGTTATTGTTATTACATGGGCTATTGTTGGGTGATGAAACTTTAGGGCTACCCAAGCATGGTCCCTACCAATAGGTCTAGCTTATCACAAGCATAACGACCAATGGGTCACCATTTCATATACCAACTGGAACTAGACTTAGGCTGGTGGGTCTCCTTAACACCTCCCTATATTGAGTGAATTAGGGCATGCTTTAGGATAACACCGAGGCTAAAAGAGAGATGCCTAACTTAATTCTCAAGCTCTAGAATATATGGAAGAAATGCAATTTTGAAATGAGATAGGATTAATAGTAAAAACTTAATTATAAGTAACTTAAGAGATATGTTTTTAGGAGCAAGGTCTCTATCCTCCACAGTGGAGTTGTCATTGTGATGCATGCTGGAGCTTGCTTGATTTTGATTTGGTTTTTGAAGGCTCGCTTTCAGGCTCCAAGACTGGATGAGGCTTACGATGACTCAAAAATTGGCCATTTCACAATAAAAAGGGGTTTAAGCCCAATTTATCATTTGTATTCAACTTATGAAGGCGTCTAATGTTGGCTCAAAGAGGCAGGTATCATGGAGTCGCCACCCAACAAAACATTAGAAAATGATTTTTAACCCTTTGATGCCCAAATAGACATTGGTATTCAGGATATTACTATTACTTGGCATCTCGGTTAGGTGTTTCTTATAATTAGATTTTTATCGTTAGTCCACTATCTCCCTTCTCACACAATGCATTACAAAAAAATAAATAAACACATCAATCAATTAAGAAAGTGATAAAGAAAACAACAAATAAAATAAATAAATCCACTTCTTAAACTATTACAAAAGCAAATTGTCTAACTGAAAATTAAAATACATACATAAAATGGGATTATTTGTTGATTTGGGAATAGTGGTTCCCTCATACATATTTATAAAAAGAAAGATGAAGAGTCCTTGTCAATGTTAGAAAAAATGTGGGATGAGTGATCTCAATTTTGATGAAAATGGGACTCTTTTTTTATTGTGTGATTTTGGGATAGAACGGTGGACATTGGTACAGTTTATTTGGAAAAATACAAATTAATTACTTAAAAATCATTTGATCCTTTTCCAATTAACATGCCAAAAATCCCTTTTTACTAGCTATTAAATCACAAAAATGAAAATACATGGGAAATAATAACTAAAGTACAAAAAATAAATAAATGAAATAAACTAAATAAACGACCATATAAATAGAAAAATAAACAAATAAAGTAAAATAAAGAAAGAAAGGATAGAAATCGAAATCGTCCAAGGGATTTCCTTTACTTGTAATGCCCTAAATTTTAACAAGCATAAATAGTACCTTCTTGACCATGAACATTAACATTAGAATGGTAATTAGTGCAATTACATTAGCATCATGCAATAGAATTCATAAGTGCTTAAGTGTTGAACGTGCATGAGCCAGGGAAATTCTAGGATAAGTGACCCGTTGGGAAGTGTGGTATTTAACTATTAGATGAGATAATGTGTATTAAATAGAGTCCAATGGTAAGATTTGAGAAAAAATTGAGCTCAGATAAGTCGCTAAAACATACTGTGAAGAATTTCCCTAATATCGTAAATTGGGTTGACCATAAGTTTGACTGAGCTCTAAAATATTTCATAGACTTCCAAAAATTATTTTGATTGTATTGACCCATTATAAATAGACTAAATTATCTATTGAAAGTGAAAAAAAAAATTTTTAACGGTTTTGGATTTTTGGGGTCCAAATTAGTGAATTTTTCTGTCAGAGCTAAAACTATATCAAAATGATGTCATAATGACTTAAAATTTTAATCAAACATTCCTTCATATTTTATTGAAATTTAGGAAAAATTTTAGGTAATTATGATGAGGGGAACACCGAAATTCAAAAAATGGTGAAAATAAATATTAATTTAGTTATAGGAGTTAAAGGTCATTGTTAATTTGTTCAAAGCCATAAGTGTCATTAGAAAATGGGCCATTATCATCCATAACCATTATTTGCGCATAATAAATTATAGGGATTAATATGGTGATTATAAATGGCTTAAAAATAAGTCATTATATGAAATAGTAAATAAATGAATATTGGCCCTTGATTTGGTGGACTAAAGAATAGCCTAAGAAAGTCTAGAATTCTCTACATTTCTACCAAATATTCAGCCATCCACCCCCTTCTTCTTCCCCAAATCAAAACCACCTTCCATAAATGCACTATACCATTTTTCTTCACACTTCTTCCAATTTCCACCAAATCCTATGCCCAATGTTTATGTACAAACACTAGAAGACCTCCTCTTCATCATAGAAATATAATTGGAGCAAAAATAATCTCTAAAAATAAAAATTTTTAGTGAGAGAAAGTTACCCTAATTAGGTAAATTTTTGAGTTTTTATTAGAATTAATTAGTGTTTTGGTATATACTTGTGGAGCATCTTTAGTTTAGTTGTTTAGTAATAATTATGTGTTGAAATTCATGGCATAAATGCAAAATCTCTCTTCCTCAATTTAGCCTAAAGGTGGAAACCAAGAGGAAAAAAGACCGAGGAGGGAAAAAGAAAAGAGAAAGAAGAATAGGTGATTTTCAAGCCATTTGAGATTAGTGGATACAACTCTACATTCAATTTCATTTAATTCCTTGAATTTTAGCTTGATTTTACAATATGTAACTATGGTAACTTAGGTCTAAATGTGAAATCATTTCATAAATGCTAATAAAATGAGGTAATATTATATAATAATTAAGAATTAAGGATAAAAACAACCAAAATGTCATAGACTTGGTGAGGCCAAATAGTGTAACTAAAGTTACTATGTGATTTTTGGCAAATTCATGGAAGATTTGATATAATTTGAATATCATGATAATAAATAAACCTAGTATGCATAATTAGAACATTAAATTTCAAGTGTATATAAGGTTTATTAATTGAACATAATGTTGATCAATTATGTAATAAAAGGTTATAAACATAGTTTGAGTGTATACTTTTAAATGAAGGCTTAGTATGGATGAAGGAACTTATGAGACATAAAATTGCATGGAAATTCATAATGCATGTGGATGGACAACATGTGGCCAAATTGATTACCAAATAGAAATGACATGTTTTATGCTATATTTGTATGGTATTTCACTTATTTATAATGAATGTATATATATTAAACATAAACATACATGATACAGCCAAAAGGGAAATATGGCATGATGCAGAACTTAAGAAATATTCATAAGATAATGTGACATAATATAGTAAAAATAATTGCCCTTAGTATGAAATGGTGAATCCAAGATTTTAGGTTATAGTGCCTAGCCATAGGGACACGAATCGTGGTAGCATTATGAGATTGACTTACAATTGACTTGCGCACACTAGATTCACAATTAAGGAATTGGTCACATCAAGCAGTCACCTTAACTCATTCTGGAGTAGTTGATCATGTCAAGTGGTCGCTCTAGCTCATTTGGCATCATTGATTCTTTATCTCGCATATTCAGCTTGAGGGTTTCCACTAGGCACTACTAGGGGTAAAAATGTAATTATGAAATAAAAGGAGAGCTAGATGGTAAATTTTGCATAAATGATGTCATATGTGTAATTAAATAGTAAATAAAGTGAAAAATGTAATTTATTAGTCAGAAAGGGGTGAAAATGTAATAGCGCAAGAAAATGAGGGTAAAATTGTAAATTTGCATTGAAAATGTAATTAAAGGAGTTAAAATGGTGAAATATGTAAAGAAGCATAAAATCTTAATTATTGAAAAGTTTCAGGGACCAAACTATAATTTACCACTTTATGAGTAAGTATAGGGACTAAAATGTAAATTTTAGGTGTAAAGTGAAATAAAGGCCGAAGCAAGCATAAAGAACCAAAATTAGTGAAAAATAATGAAACATATGTAAAAGGGAAAATTTAGAGACTAAACCATAATTTTCCACAAAAGTAAGAAATAAGAGAGGAATAGCTGAAGAATAAAAGATTAAAGTACTAAAAGGTAATTTAAAGCATTAAGGGAACAAATTATAAGTTAAATGGTAATAAGTAACAATAAGGTGTAAAATGGTAATTTTGTATAAAAAGTTATGTAAATAAAATTTTGTGCAATGTATCCACCACTAGGCAACATCATTGCTTAGCACGTGGTTTATTTGACTGCACACAGGGACAGGTAATTGAAGATTAAGTGAAGGAAGAACAATGGCATGTATATGTGGATCCTTTTTGGAATGCATAAATTTATATGTATAATGTATTACTCCTTTGGTACTTGTTATGTAATATGTAATAGATATTAAACATAGTGAATATGTAGTTGTGTGTATTGCTGTGGACTCTTGAAACATGGTTATGCAATATGCGTTGTGATAATGGATTGTGACTAATAGAGAAGTTCTATGTTGTTATTGGATTATTGGAGGTGAAGGTTGTCTATTGGGAGTGTTATTTTGACAAATTGAAATTTTGGATGTCATGACTTTATAACCATTTTGATGTCAAAATTTTTACCAAATAAATAGTAACCTTTTAATGCTAAAATTATTTTGATAATTGAATGCTAAGTTAAACAATTAGTCATCGTCATTATAAGGTAAATAACTCAAGTAACCTTCTGATAATGCCAATAGGAGTTCACCGTATTCAAATATATGTTCAACTTTAGGTTGTCACATTTTGTGGTATCAAAACCTAGTTTAGGCATTCCTAAGATCGAAGTAAACACCTAAGTGTGAATGGATGATTGGACTAATACATGTAAATGCCATATAAGGAATAAGTGGATTTGGAGTTAAATCTTACTTATCCCCTTTGTGTATTTTCACTGATAACCGTGGCTTCTGGCTTTAGACGAGCGATCGAGATGGCAAGTGATGTTGAGAGCAAGGTCTTAGCTAGTCCAATAGTTAATGATATTACTCCTATGGGTCAGTCTAGTCAACCTACGCCACCACCAGCTCCACAGACGACTCCGTTAGCTGCACCATGAGACTTTATACAGATGTTAACATACTTATTATATTAAAGAATGCAGGCCCTAGCTGCTCTACAGCCTCAGCATCAGCTGCCACCAGAGTTGGTTAGAAAACCTACACCTCTGTTGCTAGTGCCTCCTAAGGTTATAGGATATTTGATAACCCTATATGTAATTGTTGCGAGCGTTGCCATCCAGGTGAATGTTAGAGACTTATAGGAGCCTATTTGAGGTGTGGCTCAAAAGATCATCTGTAGAAAGATTGTCCCCAAGCATAGGCCATTACATCAACCACTCCTACAGATAAATCCAGTACTGCACTACTAAAAGGTCACGGTAAAGGTGGATCCATTGGAGGCACACGGTGAGGGGAAATTCACAGTTGCCTCTAACGGTAGAAGGATGACTCCTTGCTCGCAGTTATACAATTAGAGCCAGAAAGGACCAGGATGCCCCTCATGTCATAGTAGGTAAATTTTATTTGTTTGATGCTCCGGTTTATGCTTTAATAGCTTATAGGTCCACACATTCATATCTTAGCACAAAGATTTCACATGAAAAAGGTTTAGCTAGATCACAACTGGATCAAGACATACTAGTGAGTAATCCTTTAAGACACAGTGTAGTAGTCAATAAAATTTATAAAGACTACCCCATTCAAATACAACAAACCACTTTCCTTAAAAACTTAATTGAGCTTCATTTCTATAAGTTTGATGTGATTATAGGAATAAATTGGCCCCATAAACATCAAGTAATGGTAGACTATTAATTGAAGAGAATTACATTGAAAACTACTGAGGGATAAGAGATTACTGTTATGGGGGAGAGATTTGATTTCCTATCAAATGTTATCTTAGCTGTTGCAGCAAATAGATGTATTTAAAAAGGATGTAAAGCTTACTTAGCTTATTTAATGGAAGTTAAGAAAAAATATCCTAAAGTTAGTGATTTCCCCACTATTCGTGACTTCCCTAATCTCTTTTCTAATGAGTTATCAAGATTGCCACCAGAAAGGAAAGTTGAGTTTTTTTATTGATGTGGTGCCCAACACTGCTCCTATTTCTATAGTTGCTGATCACATGGCACCCACAAAATTGAAAGAGTTGAAAATTCAATTGCAGGATTTACAAGATAAGGGATTCATCCACCCCAATGTATCACCGTGGGGAGCCCTAGTACTATTTGTGAAAAAGAAAGATGGATCACTATGAATTTACATCGACTACAGACAGTCGAATGATGTCACAAAAAAGAATAAATATCTCTTACTCAGAATTGATGACTTATTTGATCAGTTGAAAGGTGTGCGTAAGTTCTAAAAAATTAACTTAAGATTAGGTTATCATCAGCTTTGGGTTAGAGAAGCATGTACCAAAGATAACTTTTCATACCTGATATGGCCACATGAGTTCTTAGTTATGCCATTTGGTATTACCAACAAACCAATAACATTCATGGATTTAATGAGCCTCATCTTCCACCCATATTTTGATTAGTTTATAGTGGTGTTCATCGACAACTGTATGCAAAGTTTAGTAAATGTGAGTTTTGGCTTGATGAAGTCATTTTCTTTGGTTATATAGTTTCAGTAAAAGGGATCAAGGTTGACCCTAAAAAGATTAAAGCTATCTTGGAATGGAAACCGCCTAAAATATCATTGAAGTAAGGAGTTTCCTTAGATTATCAAGCTACTACAGATAGTTTGTTAAAGGGTTTTCCATGGTAGTTGCTCACTCACTAAGTTATTGCAAAAGAATACTAGGTTTAAGTGGACCAATCGATGTCAAGAGAGCTTTGAAAAGTTGAAAAGTGTATTGACTAAAGCTTCCATTCTCACACAACTTACTTCGGGTAAGCCTTTTGTTATTTACATTGATGCTTCTGGAAATGGGTTAGGATGTGTATTGATGTAGGAAGATAAGGTGATAACCTATGCTTCCAGGCAACTTAAGATCCATGAAAGAAATTATCTTACCCATGATTTGGAGCTATCAACAATTGTGTTTGCACTGAAGATTTGGAGGCATTACTTATATGGTGAGAAACGTTACATCTACACTGATTATAAGAGTTTGAAATATCTGCCCACTCAGAAAGAACTCAACTTAAGGTAAAGATGCTGGTTAGAACTTATTAAAGACTACGACTATCTAATCGATTACCATCCTACTAAAGCAAACATGGTAGCTAATGCACTCATTAGAAAGCACCTAGTAGCCTTAAAAGCTATAAATGTCAAATTGACTATGGCTCATGATTGAGCACTTATAGCTGAAATATAGCTTAAACATAATTAGTTAAAGCAAGTAAAAGCCACCTAGAGGCAAGATGATCGGTTAGCCTCCATCATTTCTCAAATTTAGGAAGGAAAAGAGAGTAATTTCTCCTTTGGTAGTGATGATTGTTTGTACTACAAGGAAAAAATTTGTGTACCAAACAATGTAGAATTGAAGAAGAATATCTTGACCAAACCCAATAGTAACAATTATACCATACACCCAGGCAGTAATAAAATGTATCAAGACTTGAAGACAACCTACTGGTGGCCTAAAATGAAAAAAGAAATAGCAAACTTTGTGACTAAATGTTTAACATACCAGCAGGTGAAAGCAAAACATCAGGTTCCTTTTAACTTGCTACAACCCATCACCATACCCTAATGGAAGTGGGATCGTATTACCATAGACTTTATGTCTAGATTACCACTCATTAAGAGAGCATGATTCTATATGGGTGATAGTGGATAGATTGACAAAATCTGCTCACCTTATATTAATGAGATCCTACTTTCCATTGGTGAAACTAGTAGAGATCTATATTAATGAAATAGTAAGATTACATGGTGTTCCTTCCTCTATCATTTCAAACAGAGACTTGTAGCTCATAGCCCAATTTTGGAAGAAACTTTAGGAAGTATTAGGAACACACTTAGATTACAGCACTACTTTCCACCCACAGATAAATAGACAGTCTAAGGGGGTTATGTAGATATTAGAGGATATGCATTGGTGTTGTATACCTGAATTTGGCAATAGTTGGAAAAATTAACTTTCGCTGGCAGAATTTGCATATAACAACAGATATTAGTCTAGCATCAAAATGGAACCATATAAAGCATTATATGGGAGGAAGTGTAGGACTCCTTTGTGTTAGATAGAACTTAACGAAAGCAAGTTAGTAGGGTTAGATATGATTAAAGAAACCAAAGAAAAGGTAAAGTTGATTAAAGACAATTTGAAAGCCACAATAGATTGACAAAAATCCTATACTGACTTTAAGAGAAAAGACATAAAATTCAATGTGGGCGATAATGTACTTTTAAAGGTTTCACCATGGAGGAAGATCCTGATATTTTGTAAGGAAGGCAAACTCAGTCCTAGATTTATTGGTCCATATAAGGTATTACAATGTGTGGGACCAGTTGCCTACACAGATTGAAGTAGCCACCAGAAATAAAGACAATTCATGATGTGTTTTATATGTCCATATTGAGGAGATATCGATCAAGCCCATCGTATATTATAACATTGAAAGAAGTCTAGTTTTGACCAGACTTGTTGTATGATGAAAAGCCAATAAGGATTTTTACCAGAGAAGTCTGACAGTTGAGGAACAAGTAGATTCTACTTGTCAAAGTGCTCTAGCCCTTCCATAACATGGAAGAGGCGACCTAGGAACTAGAGGAAACCATGAGATAGTAGTATCCTCAACTCTTCAATTCAGGTAAAATTTGAGGATGAATTTTTTATTAGTAAGGAAAAAATGTAATGCCCTAAATTTTAACTGGCATGAATAACACCTTTTAACCATAAGCAATAGCATTAGAATGGTAATTGGTGCAATTACATTAGCATAGTATAGTAAAATTCATAAGTGCTTAAGTGTTGAACGTGCGTGAGCTAGGAAAATTATGTGGTATTTAACTATTAGATGAGATAATATGTGTTAAATTGAGTCCAGTGGTATAAATTGAGAAGAAATTGAGCCCAGATAAGTCCCTAAAATAAATAATGAAGAATTTTCCCGATACTATAAGTTGTAGGGGTGTACACGGGTCTGGATCTTCTTGTACCGAACCAAAAAACCAAAGAAAAAGATCCCGAACCGAACTGTACTGTTGACTTTTTGTCTAGAACCGAACCGAATTGTACCATTGACTTTATTTGGAATGGATTTGGATATTTTACCGAGAATCGGCACAAGAACCGTATTGAACTGTACTGAATTGTCTTGTATCGAATTGTACCAAAAGAACCGATATTTATTAATTATTATATATAATACTAGTAATTTATATATAAATATTACTTATAATTTTTATTCTATATGTACTGCATAAATTTAAGTTCATAATTATTTAAGTTATATATTTGAATACACAAAAATAAGATAATAATTAGTGTAATTAAGCATTTAAATTAACAATACAATTATATACAGTTATTATATTAACGAAAATTATCAATTAGTGTAATTATATATGTATATAATCACCTTAACAATTAATTTTATTTTCTTTTAGTATCACTCAACTAGTATTAATCTATTTATGCATAATATCTATATGAGTAATTTAGTATGCAAATTAATAATATAATTATATATAATTATTATATTAATGAGATTTTTTACCAATTAGTGTAATTATATATATATGTATATAATCAACATACCAATTAACATAATTATATGAGTATATAATCACATCAGCTATTAATTTCATTTCCCTTCATCATCACT
Source organism: Excoecaria agallocha (assembly GCA_037975025.1). Classification (NCBI taxonomy): domain Eukaryota; kingdom Viridiplantae; phylum Streptophyta; class Magnoliopsida; order Malpighiales; family Euphorbiaceae; genus Excoecaria; species Excoecaria agallocha. The sequence goes on along the minus strand of CM075815.1, from coordinate 34,512,460 downwards.
CAACTAACATTCATCTATTTTTGCACAATACATATATGAACAATTGGGTATTTAAATTCATAATATAATTGTATACAATTATTTTATTAACAAAATTTTAGCAATTAATGTAATTATATATGTATATAATCAACTTAGTAACTAATTTTATTTTCTTTTAGTATCAACTAATATTTATTTATTTTGGCACAATATTTATATAAGTAATTAAATATTTAAATTAATAATATAATTGTATACAATTATTATATCAATAAATTTTTTAATTTAATTATATGAATATATAATTACAATAATAATTCAACTGTGCCAATAGAATGATTAGAGTACCAATTTAAAATATTTGATAAACAATTTAAATATTAAGAAATATATATAAACAAAGAAAAATATTTATTCATTTTATAAATTATTTAATTAATAATATTAATTTAATAGTTATTTAAAAAATACTTTTTATTTACTCTAATTTTTATAAATAATGGTAAATATAAATTATTTTTTAAATGCTAAAAATCTGAATTTAAAAATAAAAATCAAATTTAAAAATTTTTAAGAGAGAATTTTTTTTATTTTGAAATTTTGGAGGGAGTAAAAAATTTAATTAAATTTAAGAGGGAAAATTAAAAGGAAAATTTTTTTATAATTATATTATTATATTTTATTATCGTTTAAAATTAGAATGCTGATTGGCATCGGGATCTCATTGAGTAAAAACCATAAGTAGATCGAATCGACGAGAGGGGGAGAGAGGAAAAGAAAGGATCATGGCGGTTTTGGATGCACCCTTGCATGAAGAACCTGTTAGTGTAAGCCCTAACCCCAATGCATTATAATAAAACACTTTGAATTAATAAAATGAGGCATTTGTTTTATCTTTTGTATTCATGTGCATATCAATTGATAGAACTATCCAAGAATGTCGTTTCGGTTTAAGTTATCATGTGTGAGGCACATGGTTGTAAGACCTTGAAACAAATGAGACTTCATTCTAAACATCCCTAGTCAGTCATTGTTATGGGAATAACAATGAATTAAGACTAGTATGCTCTCTCTGATATCATGAGTTCTGTCTTACGAATCATTAGGATAAGAGTGTCAATTAGAGATCATAGATACTTGTTAAAGAACATGGTATCTGGATACGATCCGCTCATAAGAACACTACATGGTACAAGTCATAAGTGTTTCTCATATGCAAGTTTTGTATCGGAGTTCTTAGACCTAAAATCTCTATGAAACTCTTTCTGAATTACTGTGTACTTTGACATACACTTAATGTGCTCGTAACATATTGACAAGTACAGGTATGATTGGGTATGCATTGATTCATGTTAGAGAGCATGAGAGAAGTGAAGGGATTACCCCTCTCGATAAGAGAGAAAATATCATCGGCCACTTGATCAATGAACTGAGAAGTGTATGGCCATACCGAGATGAAATAATGAGTAATCATTATTTATCTGAGAGTTCAGTGTCACTGGAATATCAAGAAAGGAATTAATATATATAAGGATGACTAGTTCCATACCTTATATTAATTCTGATATTTATGGGTAAGGGACTATGCAAAATTGCATTAGGTCACTTAATGCCATATGCATTTTCATTTAATTTGGAATGTTATAATATATTGCTAGAGAATATATATAGCCTTTGAATTAATTTATTAATTCATTGCCAATATTAAATGGACCTATAGGATCGCACACAAAGCATTAGGCATAAAATATTTAAATAGTGTATTGGGAATTAATTTGGACTTTTATTTAAAGTCAAATTAATGCATAAAATGGGTAAATAAATTTTTGCCTAAAACAGCAAATCTATAAAAATAGTTTTTTGCCTAAATCTAGGCAAAACTATCAAGGTGCGATTTTGTCTAGCTATTTTAGGCAAATCTGTCAAACAAGTTTTTTGCCTAAAATAGCTAGCTGTTTTAGGCAATTATGTTAATAGTTGTTACACGAGAAAAATTTATTGGCATATGCTAGTTTTAATTTCAATTAATTAATTATCTATGTATAATTAAGTTAATTGAGTATTAAATTCTAAATTGTATTTAATCAAAATATAATACTTGAGAGGGAATTAATGTGGCCAAAATTCGGCAACCAATTAATTCCAAAATAAGTTTATTTTGATTAAATGACTAAAGCCATTTAAATTTGAAACCTAATAGAGTTTAAATTAATTTAAATCACTTAATTAGGAAGTGATGGAGGCTGAATATATTCCTAATTCTAAGGGATTTTGGTATGACCTATCTTTCCTAAATTAATGATATAAATTAATTAATTCTATTTTTTTGACAAGGTGAACAATTTTTCTCTTTTGGCTGAAATACACAAGGGGAAGAATACTTTCTTGAATTCTTGTGTTTTTGGCATTAATAGCACCTAAAAAAAGTGCAAGATCAAGTCTTGTAGCTTTAAACCATTGCCTTTACACAATACTTTAAAAGAGAGCTAGCAATCTCTATTTTAAGCCATCTTTGCAAGTGTGTGTGTGAGAATAGAGGGAGTGGCGTAAAAGGCTTTTCCTTGGCATTGGTGATCAAGATCTAAGGCAGATAAAGTCATCTTAGTTGCTGGTCATCACCAAATTCAAGATTTAAAATGCATCAAAAGTTGTAAGTTGTAAAAACCCTAAAATTGCATGTTTCAATTCTTGTTATGGAATTGTTTGGCATGTATGATTGTTTTTCATCGTTTTTCTGCTGCACGATTACCATGAACATATCATGTCATATTCCATTAGAACCTACTAGGAATGCCTTTATGGTTCAAAAGAAAACTTTTGAGACCAAGAAGAGTGACTCTAATGATGTGACCTGTCTGATGTTGGCCACTATGGTGCCTAACTTGCAAAAGCAATTTATGGACCAAGAGGCTTATGCGATCATGGTGCACCTCAAGGAGATGTTCCAAGAGCAAGCTCGTCACGAGAGGTTCGTCGCTAAGTCATTTCTTATGGCAATGCCATGTTGCAAAATGGCCTTTATATCCCTGATTTACAAAACAAAGAGTCCATATACAACATTAATACAAAGAGGGTTAAATCAAACAAATTGAACCCTACTTACTTCTGGCATTGTCGTTTAGGACATGCAAATGAAAAATGCATTTCAAGACTCCACAAAACTGGAGTGCTTGGGTCATTTGACTTAGAGTCTTATGATGCATGCGAGCCATGTTTGCATGGAAAAATGACAAAGAGTCCTTTTAACAAGAAAGGTGAAAGGACTAATGGTTTATTGGAACTAATACATACCGATGTATGTGGTCCATTAAGTACACAAGCTAGAGGTGGTTTTAGCTACTTCGTGACGTTCATAGATGACTTCAGTAGATATGGCTATGTCTATCAATGAAGTACTAATCTGAAACTTTTGAGAAATTCAAATAGTTTAAGAATGAAGTAGAAAAACAACTTGGCAAAAGTATAAAAGCCATTTGATCAGATCGAGGTGGCGAATACTTAAGCTAAGAGTTTGACAGTCATCTAAAAGAGTGTGGTATTATTTCACAGCTCACTCCTCCTGGAACACCACAATGGAATGGTGTGTCCGAAAGGAGAAATCAAACTCTGTTGGACATGATTCGATCTATGATGAGTCAAGCAAATCTTCCTATCTCTTTTTAGGATTATGCATTAGAAACTGCTGCGTTTCTACTAAACCGTACTCCAACTAAAGTAGTTTAGAAGACACCATACGAGGTATGGACTGGGAAAAAACCCAATATGTCGTTTCTCAGGATTTGGGCTTGTGAAGCACATGTTAAGAAATTAACATCTGACAAATTAGAGTCCAAATCCACTGTCTGCTTGTTTGTGGGTTATCCCAAAGAAATAAAGGGATACTACTTTTACTCACAAGCCGAGAACAAAGTATTTGTTGCTCGCAAGGTTGTTTTCTTGGAAAAGGAGTTCCTTCTCGAGAAAGACAGTGGGAGTAAAGTAGAACTTGGAGAAATTCAAGTGTCACAAACTCCTATAGAGGATGAGTTGGAAATGGGATCAAGTTCACAACCAGCTGTGGAACAAGAACCCATTACACAAGAACCTAGAAGGTCCGGTAGGGTACGTCAGGAGATTGAGAGATATGGATTTCTAATCACTGACAATGACACTATTGAGTTAGTAGATTGTGAGGATCCTACTACCTATCGAGAAGCTATTGAGAGCCCAAACTCTGAAAATTGGCTTGAAGCCATGAAATTCGAGATGCAATCAATGTATGATTACCAGGTTTGGACCTTGGTTGATCCACCGGAAGGTGCTAATGTAATTGAATGCAAGTGGCTATTTAAACTCAAAGCTGATAAGACCTACAAAGGTAGACTAGTAGCAAAAGGTTTTCGACAAACTCATGGTGTAGGCTATGACAAGACCTTTTCACCTGTAGTCATGCTCAAGTCCATTAGGATCTTGCTTGCCATAGCTGCATATCATGATTATGAGATATGGCAAATGGATGTCAAAACTACTTTCCTCAATGGAAATTTACTTGAGGATGTGTATATGACACAGCCTGAGGGTTTTGTCAATCCCAAGCATCCTAAGAAGGTTTGCAAGCTTTAAAAATCCATTTATGGATTAAAGCAAGCATCCCGAAGTTGGAATCTTCATTTTGATGAGGCAGTCAAAGAATTTGACTTCATTAAGAACGAAGATGAGCCTTATGTGTACAAGAAGGTTAGTGGGAGCATAGTAGTATTTCTGGTCCTATATGTGGACGACATCCTTCTCATTAGGAATGACATTCCAACATTGCAAAAGGTTAAGTAATGGTTAGGAAAATGTTTCTCAATGAAAGACTTAGGTGAAGCCGAGACAATACTTGGTATTCGAATCTATAAAGATAGATCGAATCGACTTTTGGGACTAAGTCAAGAAAAGTACATAGACAAAGTACTAAAGCATTTTAGTATGGGAGACTCAAAGAAAGGGTAAATACATTTTTCTTTGGGAGTTCATTTGACTAAAGAATAATGCCCTAAAACCAAAAAGGAAAGGGACAACATGAGTAGAATCCCATATGCATCTGCTATTGGATCTATCATGTATTCTATGTTATGTACTAGGTTGGATGTTGCTTATGCACAGAGAATAACCAGTAGGTTTCAGCAAAACCCTGGTGAGAAGCACTGATCTGCTGTAAAAGGGATTCTAAAGTACCTGCGAAAGACTAAGGATCACTTCATAGTGTATGGTGGTCAAGAAGAGCTCGTCATACAAGGTTATGCTGATGCTGCTTTTCAGACTAGCACTCAGGATTCTAGATCGCAATTTGGGTTTGTTTTTATTTTGAATGGTGGTGTTGTCAGCTGGAAAAGCTCGAAGCAAGAGATCGTTGCCGACTCAACTACAGTATCTAAGTATATTGCAGCGAGTGAGGCTGCAAAAAAGGCTGTTTGGATTAAAAATTTCATTTCTGGATTAGGAGTGGGACCAAGCATCCTAGATCCATTAGAAATTTTTTGTGACAACAACGAGGCCATTGCATAGGCTAAGGAGCCCCGGTCACACCAGAAATCCAAACACATACTCAGGAGGTACCACCTGATTAGAGAAATCATTGATCGTGGGGACATCAAGGTTAGCAAGATAGCAAGTGAAGACAATGTAGCAGATCTTTTGACGAAACAGTTGCGTCCAAATCTACACGAAGCTCATTTGAGAGCATTCGGTCTTTGGGCTATGCCCTATTGGGACTAGTGCTAGTGGGAGATTGTTAGTGTAAGCCCTAGCCCCAATACATTGTAATAAAACACTTTAGTTAATAAATGAGGCATTTGTTTTATCTATTGTATTTCTGTGCATATCAATTGATAGAACTATCCAAGAATGTTGTTTTAGCTTAAGTTATCATGTGTAAGGCATATGGTTGTAAGACCTTGAAACAAATGAAACTTCATTCTAAATATCCCTAGTCAGTCATTGTTATGGGAATAACAAATGAATTAAGAGTAGTATGCTCTCTCTGATAAGTTGAGTTATGTCTTACGAATCATAAAGACAAGAGTGTCAATCAGAGATCATAGATGCATGTTTAGAACAAGGTTTCTGGATTTGATCCACTCATGAGAACACTACATGGTACAAGTCATAAGTGTTTCTCATATGCAAGTTTTGTATCAGAGTTCTTAAACCTAAAATCTCTATGAAACTCTTTATGAATTGCTGTGTGCTTTGACATACACCTAACGTGCTCGTAATAGAGTGACAAGTACAGGTATGCTTGGGTATGCATTGATTCATGTTAGAGAGCATGAGAGAAGTGAAGGGATTACCCCTCTCTATAAGAGAGAAAATATCATCGGCCACTTGATCAGTGAACTAAGAAGTGTATGGCCATACCAAGATGAAATAATGAGTAATCATTATTTATCTGAGAGTTCAATGTCACTGGAATATCAAGAAAGGAATTAATATATATAAGGATGACTAGTTCCATGCCTTATATTAATTCTGATATTTATGGGTAAGGGACTATGCAAAATTGCATTAGGTCACTAAATGCCATATGCATTTTCATTTAATTTGGAATGCTATAATATGCGAGATAATATATATAGCCTTTGAATTAATTTATTAATTCATTGCCAACATTAAATGGACCTATAGGATCGTACATAAAGCATTGGGCTTAAAATATTTAAATAAAGTATTGGGCATTAATTTGGGCTTTTAATTAAAGTCAAATTAATGTATGTAATGGGCATTATAAATGCTATTGGACCTTGGTCCTGTTAGAGAGTATGCCCTAGAACCCATGTAATAAGGATGGTTTTCATATTTATAAAATTTATATTCTTAATAAAAGGCATCATTCATTTATTAATGCTATGTTTAAATACATGAGTTTGTAAATCTTAAATTAATAAATGGAGTCCTAGATATTATAAACACAGTGCAAAGGCAATCATGATGTGAGATGTCTATTGCATGCAAATGTGTTAATATCTAAATATCCCTAGTCATGGAATTAACAAGATAGGACATTGTTAATTCAGACAGACTAGCACATGTTATGCTTCTTGAATGGTTCAAGCAGTGGTTCTCATAATTGTGATTATGGAAGATAATCAAAGCTAACATGTGAATGCTTGTTAGAAGAACAAGTTCATTGGAGACCTGCAAAGAGAATCCTCACATGGATATTAAATCTATGTCGGTAAGGAATCTCTTCATAGCGGTTGTGCAAGTATCCTTAGACTTGAGATCACCAAAGTTATCTTAAGTAGCAAGTGGTATACTTTGACTCCATAACTGATTACTTCCATCTGGGAGTGAACATAGTTAGGAGATTGGGTATATCATGACCTACTTGAAGATAGTTGAGTGAATGACAACGGATTCACCATCCCAGATTTAATAAGGGAAGTTATCTCGCATGATTCTATAATTACCTTGTTCATAGATTCTCTGGCCATAGTAAAATGCCAAGATGGATAGAGATCCATGGAGGGCATTTTGGGAACAATGGTTAAATTAATAGAACATACATAATTAGATTTATATGAGTTGACAGAAATCCATACTCATAATTTAATTGAGATAAGAGTGGTGAAAGGAGTAATTACACGGTAACTATTTCTATGGAAGGGTATAGTCAAACCACATGACTTTCCTGACATTTGGGTAGTCATGATGCCTAGCTAGAGGCCAATAATGACTTGTATAATGATGTATCAAAATATCAATAGGGATTGATAAAATGATTTAAAGGAGTTTAAATCATGTGAGTTTTGAATAGAACTCACAATTACATATTATACTGCCAACATGAACAGGAACCCAATAGGTCACACACATCTAGAGAAAAAGGATAACATAGTAAAATGACAAGTATAATAATATTTGATATTATTATAAGGGTAGAGAAGTGAATAAGATAATAATTAATTAAAGAGTTTAATTAATTATGATTAAGTAAAATTGTCCGCGAAACTTTTGAGAAATGTTCTATAAGTTGGACCTAATTGAAATAATGTATTTCATGATTAATTATTATTGTCTTATAAGTGTTATAGGACTACTATAAGTGTTATAGGACTAATATATTAATTAATAAGTCCATTAGAGGAGTTATAAAGGGGCCAGAGGAATGGAGCTGGTGTGGAAGCCCTTCTGTAAAGGGCCACACGCCAACTCCATACAGAAGGGATTAGAGGTCTTTTTCTTGCACCAAATTAATTTATATATGTTACATAAGTGTTATGGAACTCACATATTTAATTTGGTTGGATTTGGAATCCATTTGGGTATTTAAATCCAATTAGTTGAACAAAGGGCCTAGTTTGTGGGTTTTATGCATAGTCTTTTATGAAAAGGTTTAAATTGGATTTAATTAAGCCCAAATGATTATAATTAATTCTAGAGGCCTAATTAATAATTCTTCAGAAATTTTAAAGATCCCAATCTCATTAAGGAGTTGGAATTTTAACCTAACTATAAAAGGCCAACTAATGAGGAATTAGGGTTAAGTGATTAAACAAAAAGAAAGACCTTTTCTCTTATCCTCTCTCTCTCTTTTGCGCCACCTCCAAGCTAGCTTCTTGGAATTTCGGCCAGCCCTAGTTTAATACCAATTTATTGGTTCAATTTATCCTTCTCTAGTGTGGATTACTCATTGGAGGTGTTTGATTTTGGACACTGTGGTTTACGACAACTCGATGCGAAGTAAAATCAACTGTTCAACAAAAATCAAATGTGATTTTTCTTATTCTCATATAGTTATATTGTGTATTCATGGCAAGATCAGATCTAATGGTTAAAACATTTTAAAATTTCGCTCATGTATGCGATGCATGTAACCATTAAACTCCAATAGGTCCATGAGAGAGAAAAATTCAGCCCACAAGGTTTAATTTCAATTAATTAATTATCTTGTATTAATTAAGTTAATTGAGTATTAAAGCCTAAAAGAATTTAAATTAAATTAAATCATTTAAATATAAGGTGAAGTGGCCGAAATTCCAAGATAAAAACCAAGGAATTTCGGAACATGCACATTACTTATATTAAGTGGTTTTATTTAATTAAATGTCTTGTGTTTTATTTCAAATTTGAATTTTAAATTCAAAAGAGTTTAAATCAATATATATTACTTATTTTTAGGAAATGATTGAGATTGAATTAATTATCTTGAGATAGTAAAATTTAGATCAAACACTTGCCAAAAGATAATGATATATATTAGTAAAGAAATAAAACCCTAGGGTTACAAGTGTGTGGCGTGAAACCCTAGTTCTTCTATGGTTTTGGCATGAACTTCTCTCTTTCCCTCACAAAATTCTTTTGGCCAATTTTCACAAGGAGAAAAGGATTGTTCCTCATTCTCTTGTGTTCTTGGGTATTTATAGCACCTAAAAGAAGTACAAGATCAAGTCTTGTAGCTTCAAACCATAGCCATTACACAATACTTATTTTGAGAGTTAGAATCTCGGTTTTTAAGCTATATTTGCAAGTGTGTGTGTGAGAATAGAGAGGAGTGGCATAAAGGCTATTCCTTGGCATTGGTGGTGAAGGTCTAAGGCCAAGATATCCTCCTTGGTTGCTGGTCATCATCAAAATCAAGTTTTTAAAGGCATCTAAAGTTGTAAGTTTTAAAACCCTAAAATTGCATGTTTCGATTCTTGTCATGGAATTATATGGCATGTATGATCAAATTTTTATTGTTTTCCACTGCATGATATTTATATGCATACCATGTCATATTCCATCAACATTTTCATATACCACTTCGTATGAAACTTAGGCTGGTGGTTCTCTTTGATATCTCTTTATATTGAGTGAACATAAGGCATGCTTCAAGATAGCATCGGGGCTAAGAAAGGATGTGTAACTTAATTATAAGACTTTACTATGTATGCAAGGGATGCAATTTTAAAAGGAGATATGATTAATGATAAAAACCCAATTATAAGTAACTTAATCGAATGCTTTTAGGGGCAAGGTCTCTTAGTCCTTAGTGGACTCATGATTGTGACACGTGCCGAAGCTCACTTGTTTCTGGTTGGGTTCTTAGAGGCCTACTTTTAGGGTCTAAGATCGGATGAGGCTCATTATAACTCATAAGCTGGCCACTTCACAATAAAAAGGAATTTATGCCCAATTTATTATTAATAGTCAACCCATGAAGGTGTCTAATGTGTGCTCAAAGAGGCAGGTATCATGGAGCCACCACCCAATAGAATATTAGGAAATGAATCTCAACCTTTTGATGCCTAAATAGAAATTAGTGTTCGGATATCATTTTTACTTGGCAACTCAGTTAGGTATTTTTTTTATAATTGGATTTTAAAGATTAATCCACTCTCTTCTCTCACACAATGTATACAAAAGTTAATAAGTAAACATGTCAAACATAATGAAAGCTATTAAATAAATAAAATAAAAAATCTTACTTAAATTATTACATAAGCAAATTGTTCTAATGCAAAAGAAAATGGTCATACATAAAATAGGGGGTTAATTAGATCGGGAACATTGATTCACTCATGCATATTTACAAAAAATAGGTAAAGAGTCCTTGCCAAGTTTTAGGAAAACGTGGGATGAGTGATCCCATTTTAGATGAAAAATAGGACTTTCTTTTATGTGTGAATTTTTGGGTTAAAGTTGGATATTGGTCCATTTTTATTAAAAAAATCCCAATTTGATTAATAAAAATGATTTTAACTGAATTTTCATTCAATATGCAAAAATCATCCTTTTTACTACTTATTACATCCCTAAAATAATAATACATCCAAATAATCAAATAATAAAGAAATAAATAAAAGAGAGCAGATAGTAAAAAAAATAAAGTTCTCCCAAGGCACTTACTCCAAAGCTCTCCACCTCAAAAATCTTCCGAAGTCTAATGCACAATAAATAGTAAATGCTCACAAAAAAAAGAAAGTAAATGGTTAGTAATGTAACAAAGGGAAATAAATAATAAACATCAAAAGTAAAATAAAATAATTCTGGAATAAAAATGATAAACATACAGAATGTGAAAATATATGAAAGAAAATTAAAATAGCATTTTAATCACGTAGCTAAGCATGCAAATAAATTAAGTATGAATAATAAACATGAAATAACATGAAATGGGGCAAACAATGGCCACAAATGGCCTATCTGCATGACAGACGATCAATCAACCAAAAGAGACAAGACAAAAAGGAGCTCCCACATTGTTCCATCAGTAAGCATGATAGACAAGCATTTATGGGGCTTCTTCCCATCTCTCACATGAAGTAAAGATAATAACAAGCAAAAATGCAGCAAAAGGGAAACAAGCTTATTTCTAACCTAAATATGCATAATGCTATACCCTAAAACATGCTAGATCTAATTATAAAACATCCAAGACATATTTATATCATACAATAACAATTAAATTAATTGTAAAATACATAAGTTTAATCAAGAAAGATAATTATGCATCAATGGTGGAAAATCCTAAAGTATGCCATTCTATATATTTTAATTACATCAATATAATCATGACGAAGTACTAAAATAACATTTAATTAAAATAATCATGGTATGGAAAAAGAACAAATAGACAATACTTTTACATAATGAATTAATACATCTACACAATAATTAATTTATTATTAAAATATAAGGTGGAATGAAAACTCAGAATATTACCCTCAATTTCTTTTTAGAATGTTAGAGAATTGTGCTCCAAGTTCCTCTCCAATTGATTCTACATTTGATCAAAAGATGAAAATATTTTTTATGTTTGTCTTATGTAAAAAAAATGGTTTTTTCCTCAAAAAGAATGTGAAGATCTTTGTGCTATTTGAAAGAGATAAAAATTAGATTTTTTATTCTTGTGAAGATCTTTGCCCTATTTTTAAAGAGATAAAAATTATATGTTTTATTCTCCAAAATGAATGGTTACCTCTCTTAGGTTCCTCTAGAAAAATAGAATATTTTAGCCACCAAAGGAAGAAGTGGAAAAAGACAAGAAGAGACCCCCCCTAAAACCCTAGGGCTTTTTCCTCTTTATTTTAGGGAGCCTTTTGAGTCCCATCAAAACTCTCCTTTTTTAGGATTTAAAATCCCTAAAACTTTTATTTTTAAGATTTAAATCCCTAATTTGATCCCAAAAGATTATATTAGATTTGGGATAGAATTTCCCTAAAAAAATCCCCTATTTCTTGCCCAAAAAGCATGGGAAGTAAAATTGGATATCGCACGTTAGATGGGCAGGGTGTCTGTCATAGGGTTGTCTATCGGTGGGTGTCTATCACCACATATAGGCAAGGTGTCTTCACCACAAACGAGTAGTGATAGATAGGTGGCCCGTTTTGTTGATGAAAAAAAGGTGATTAAAAGCTCATTTTTAGCTCAGAGAATATACGGAAGGACAAAACCCTAATAAAAACCTTTAAAAACTTTATAGAAATTAAGGATAGGACTCAAAGTTTTCATTCTCCATCCATAATACAAGCAATGCTTCCTCATCGAGCAACTTCGATCTGGGCTACCTTAGGATTTAGTGTCTACAATAGGAATTCCAACCAGGGAGCACACATTGATGGAGGACCCATTATTTACCATCACAACATGCCGTGTGTTTACAATTCACTCGAGCTTTAATGTTGAGAGGATGATTGTGGTTTCTACCTTTAGTAAGAAGATCTACAACAGAATACATAACATTTTCTCCTATTCCTCCTTTAATTAAATTTAGCAATTCAGAAGGTGAAATGATAATTGCAAAAGTGGACTTATACAAGGCCTCTCCCAACTTCTATTTGTGTGATAGAGATTGTCTTAATAAATCCCAAATAGAAATCTAGGCCTGTGTCTTTTTTAATTGCTTTATGATATGGTTCCCTTCAATCTCTTTATCTATAGACACTGCAGTAGGGGTTGGCTACTTCTCAATTTCAGGTACCACCCTTCCACTTTTAGTGACCTCCTTCACTTTCTTCTCTTCTCTCACCTCTTCCTTACTTTCACTAGCTGAACTTCAGATATCGATGGGCACCATCGCCCTTTCATCTTCATTCTCAGTGGGGAAATCCCAATAATTAATCATGGAAACTAGCTGATTTTTTTCACTCAACTATGTTACTTTAGGGGTGGAATGAGTAACAGTCATGTACTCATTCCCATATAGGTCTCTTATTATGTACCATTCTGGTAAGTTAGACCTAATCATAAATATTGGAGGTAGCACGACATTGCATCCTCATTTCTTTTTTTCTTTCTCTCTCTTTGAGATCTAAGATTTGCTTATTATCTATCAAATCCTAAATTTTATTCCTCAGGGTGTGGCATAATTTGTAAGATGCCCTCTATGTTGGTGGTAAGCACAATACTGATCCTTTCTATGGTGGGGCATCCCTTGACTCTTGGCAGGTCTTAATGGCAATGGTTGTATCTTCCCTTCCTTACATAGCCAATCTAATACCTAAGTCAATGACTCACCCAGGTTGGAGTAGTGCTTTTGATTGACTTCTATAGTAGACACTTTAGTTGTCTTCCCACTTCTATTCGCTCCACTACTACTTCCAACTGTCTTGTTATTGCCAAAATTCTCCTTGCACCCTCATTATTGGCTCTTCTAGCCAAATACTCACCTTTAGCCTATATAGCTATGTCCTTTAGGGACTCCTAATCCTTTAGTCCCTTCATTTTTAGGCCATCCCTCAGGTACGGACTTGTGTTTTGAATAAAAAGCCTAATCTAGTAAGCCATATTTGGCATCATTTTTTATCTCCATTACTCGGTTCCTCCAACTTGTTAGATACTCGTGAAAGGACTTTTCATGCATTTGTTGGAGCAATTTGAGGCCTTTTAAAGTGACTTTCATCATTGTATTATAGTTATACTGCTTGAGGAACACTTTAGTTAGCAAGTCTCAATCCTCCTTGGTGCATCTGTCTAGCCCATGATACCAATTTATTATCGGGCATGTTAAGCTCAAACAGAAATGCTCCACCTTTTGTTTCTTGGTCAAGGTGGTTCCCTTCATGATCAGAGTGTATTGCTTAACATGTGCAAAAGGATTAGAAGTTCCATCGAATCTAGGCAAATCTATCATCTTAAACTTTTATGGAAGTGGCTCATCTCAATCTAAATCCCTATCTTTAGGATTTATCACTCTTTTTGTGGACAACAATCTGGACATTGCCTCAATTTTCTCCTCTATCTTCTTAAAGGCTACGACCTCAGCGTTAGGGCCTCTACTTCTCATCACTACCATGAGAGGCTCTTCCTTATCTTCCTTCTCTTCAATGTCATCATTCTTCGGCTCATGCCTTATTTCTCTCTTTGATAGATCTGAAGGCAAGGTGGCATCTATTATGATAGCATCCCTAATATGTGTTGGCTCTATTGTCCTAACAGTGGATGTTACAGACCGAGTTCTAGTATTTGGTGCTGAAGAAGCCACCGAACCACCAATCATGGTCATCATCCTTTCCTTGAACTCTTAGAACCTCATATCTAACCTTCAATCTAGTTTGTCTTATGTCACTGTAGACCTTGAAATAAAAGTGACTAATCTTTTCCCTTAAGGATGTGAGCCTTGCTACCTTATTTACAACTCTTCCAGTCTTATTTAGTTATTCATCATCCATTTTTTATCTTATTTTTTGATTGCTTACCAAAAATTGGCTTGAACCCAATTTCGAACTAATCTCAGACCCCAACTCTAAACTTGGTTCTGACCTTAACCCTGGTAGCTTAGACACAGATGTCCGAATAAAGAGACTGTCTAACCCTCTGGACCACCTAAATGAACCTATGATGGCTGAAAAAAGTCCAACATTAAGAGTGATGCATGATGATTAATGTATGAACATGGTATATTCATGATGCATGAATGCAATGAGTGTGTTCGTTAGACATCAATTAGAATCACATACAAGCTTCCCATTAGTCTACTTGTTGGTTTAAAGAAATTACCACATGCTCCCTCTTGTCCTCTAGTTTTATTTTTATTTTTAATTTCCTTGTATTTCATTCTTTATTTACAAGTTAATCCATATCTCGTGTCTCTCTATTTATGCAAATGCATATTGCTTATTCAATTTACCATAATGCCCTTATCTTTTAAGTTAATTACCTCAATGTCCCATCCTATGATATATTTGCCTAAACTCTTTATGTTATAGTTTATATTACACCCTATAAACATGCAAATTCTACTAAAGTAGATGTTGGGGCCTCACACTTTTGGTCCTAAAATCTTCTACATTGTCTTCTAGATTTCAAGAAAAAACTTTGGAGAATGTTTCTTAGGAGTAGAGGAGAAACTTAGAGAATTTGTAGAAGAAGAAGCTACTGCTATTAAATAATTCAAAGGTCAAGGTGAGGCTGATGCAGAAGATAATTGTGTTCTTCAAATTGGAGATGTGGTTGGAGATAGAAGCCTAGTTTTTAATATTAGAATGGCAAATTTATTAGGTGATGAAGGGATTGCTTGATTAGAATTTGGACTTCCTTATAATAATGAAGTTTTTGTTAAAACTCTCTTATTAGAATTCATTTGCCTTGTAGAAATTTTCACAGAAGAAAATAAGGTAAGCTATTACTTTCTCCTCTAATAAATTCAAGAACAAAATCAAAATTACTTAGTAAAACTTGTTGTCTTGCAAAAATCTATTTAGAATTTAAATTTTTAACATCTTTTTCTAGAACACACTTTGTTGATAAACAATCAGTTTTTAGTAAAAACTATTTCATATACAAATCATCTTCAAATTTTGAAATGCATAAAACAACACTTAAAATCTCCTTTTAAACTGTAAAATGAATCTTTTGAGCCTAATTTCACGTTCCTGAATAATATCGTACTAACTCTTCTTTATCATTTTCTTTTCTTTTCTGCTTATCCTCTATCATTAACATGTGTTTCTATATCAAAAAAGATTCAGGATGAGGGATACTTAGACATAGGAGAGTTCTAATCCTTTTTTTCTCTCTCACAATCTTAGAATGCTTTTCTGTCCAAGGTTTTCAATTCTTTTTCAACCTATTATGTAATGGTTTAATAATGTTCTTAAATTCTGAAAAAGATCATGGACATAATTTAAATATCTTAGAAACCTCAGCAATTGTTTTTTATCCTTAATTTCTTCAAGAAATCTATTCATGAATTCTAAACTCCTATTAATTGGTTTTATTATTTCTTGATTAATATCATGTCCTAAAAACCCAATCTTTTTTTGGAAAAACTTAGTTTTAATAGCAAAACTACTAATCTTCTTGAATGAATGAAATTGTAGATTTTTTTTTTCAAATGACTTATGCATTGATTTATAAAGTTTGAGAATATTAATACATCATCTATGTATACTATTGAAAATTCACTTACAGGTTTAAAATTTGTTCATAATATTCTAAAATTTTGATGCAACATTTTTTAACCAAATGGCATAACATTCCACTTGAAGTGTCCAAATGAAACATTAAATTCCATTTTATATCTTTTTTTTTCTTCAATTTAAATTTGGCAAAATCCTGATTTCATATCAAACTTAGAAAATAATTTTTCATTATAAAACATTTTAAATAAATCTCTGTTATTAAGTATAGGATGTCTTATCCATTTTAAAACTTTATTTAATGGTTTATAATTGTTAACTAATAAAGGTGCTCCTCTTTCTATTTGGATTGCATTCATGATATAAAAGGCTAAACAAGAATATGATAATTTAAAATAAAAAATTAAACCATATCTTTTAAATCCTGAATTTCTTTTCTACAAATCTTTGCTAAGTCTTGTGACATATGAATGGCTTTAGACTTAGTGGGAAACTTTTTTTCATCAAAATCCTTAATATCAGGTAGCTTTACTATATGTTGTTTCCTAGTTCAAAAAGCGTTGGGTATGAGTGCACAAATTTTTCTATAAAAAGTACATTTTATTTCTTGTATTTTTTGTTTAACATTTGAATCTTTTTAACTGATTTTCTTTTCTTTTCTCTTCAATTTCATCAATTAAAAATTTTATCTAATTTTTTTTTATTTTGAATCAAATCAATTTCTCGAATATCATTTTCTTTTAATTGATTAATATCTCTAGGTACTATAAGCCAACTCAAAAAAAAATATATTTATTAAAAAATTCAGTTAATACTCCATTATTACAAACTTAGAAAAGATAAAGCATTGTAATAAAAATGGGTCCTAAAATAACTATTGAATTTAAATTTTTTTACTAAGTAAATGAGTTTGAAACAATATCCCTAAGTACAAATTTTTATTTTAGGGAGCTTATAATTAATTATTAATATGGATCCATTTGCAATGCTTAATATTTCTAAAGTTTTTTCATAATATTTAGTTGATATTAATCCCTCCTAAATAAATTTTTGATATGCTCCACTGCCAATTAAAGCTAGTATTGACAAATGAAAATCATCACTCATTACTATTTCTAATTTCATATACCATTTTTGATAATTACTTCTAGCATTGCTATTAATATATTCATCATTTAAATCTTTAATAATTAAACTAGAAGAAGCGATCATCTATCTTATTTTGAATTAAATTACTTAGACTAATTTTAAAATTTTCTTCTTTTAAAATTTGAACCTATCATTTTAATATATTTATTTTTTGCTTTAGAATTCTAATTTCTTCTTGAAGATCTTGAATAAGTGTTTCTGTGAATATTAAATTTGCCACATATTTATTTAAAATTATAAGGTTTAAAGTTTTTGTTTTCTTTTGCTCCTATTATCTCTTTTAATCTTAATAAATAATTTTTTTTAAATTTCTGAATGATTAATTTTTTCTATAATATGTAATAAAAATTCTTTTCATAATTTAACATATTTATGCTATCACACTAACGAGGTTCATCATAGACTCACGACTCTAATACATTATCAATACTAGAATTTTCACATATAATATTTAAATCATTCTCAAGATAATCAGATATTTCACTTTCATTACTCGAAAAATCATTAATAATTATTTTTATTGTTTTATTATTTTTAATTCTTTCAATATATCAAAATTATTAATCCATTTCTTAACCTTACAATTTCTTTAATTGTGGACTTACTTGCTACACTTATAACAGATTACTATATTCTTTTTAGTAAATCGCTATTTAGATTTTTTAGATTTATATTGTTTACGCATTATGGGTTCTTCTTTCCTATAATTTCTTTCAGACTACAATATCTTTTTCTAAGGACATTTTTTTTTATTTTCTTTTTTCTTAGAAGAAGATGGGACATTAGTTTGTTCATAATCATATCATTGACAAAAGAAACCTAATTCTTTTCTTTCTAAAATAGTATCCCTTTTCAATTTTACTTTTAATTTTAAATCCATACAAATTGTCAGACCATCATTATTAATATAATTTATTATTTGTTCGTAAGTTAAATTATGATAGGGCACCATACCATTATATCCTATTTTTAACTTAGTTTTTACTCTTTTTTTTTTTTTTGTAAAAAACTTAGGCAATCTTGGCATAAACAGTACTTTCCAGTAAGCATTTTTACAATTTGGTCTAGTTGTTAAAAATAAATCTTTATGCCACATAAATTCTTATAATTTTGAGCAAGTGAACTTTTGTAAAATTTTTTAATTTATATCCTGATATTGTCTAAGATCTCCTATAAAGTTTTTTATAATAGTGAAAACTAAAGCTATTATAATATTATCCTGTTGAGTTGCTATTAGTTGATTATTTACTTCTTTTATTATAGTTTTCTTAACGGTTAAAATAAGTTGTTTATCTTCAGCTGAGACATAATAGTCCCATCACTCTTTTAGCTAACCAGTAAATCCTGCTATTAATGCTTCAGTTATCGATAATTCAATATTATGTTTTTTCTCTATAAGCACTTGTTGCCGTTGAAATGTCCTATAGTAAATTAAGAATTTGATATTTTGTTAGTCCATCTATGTTCCATTGATATACAAAAATCTCCATCGTATCTAGCTTGAATTAGAATATTTTTTTCTTCATATTGAGTGTCTGGTGGAGTTGGCTTGGGATAATAATTTCTAGTTTTAGGTCTTGGGCTATAGGTATTAAAATGCATTTTTTGTATTGTAAATTTTTTAATATTTTTTCTATATTTTGTATTTCAAATTTAGAATCTTCATTTATAACTATTATTTATTTTTCTTTAATATTTAACTACGCTAATTTTTCTTCTATTCTTCTTAGAATTGGATCTTCATTTTTTAGATTAATCGTTGTTCCCGGAGAAAATTCAAATGGCTTGAATAAAAGAGGTTCACTTTTAATACAAGATGAAGAAATAGATGAAATAGAAGGTGGATATGGCGTTGCATCAGGAGTTTGAACTATAGACTTTACCCTATTTAACTGATTGGCAATTGTATCTAACATTTGATTGGAAAAGTTATTTTGTAATATAACATGTTGTTTTTCTTTATTTACATCTATATTCCTTAACTTTATTTCTCTAAAAGGTTCTACAATATAAGCTTCATCATTATTCTCTATTTTAATTTTATCTAAAGGTGGATGAATGGAAACTACTAATTCATTATTGAATGTTGCCTATAATTTGTTGTCTTAGAAAAAGCACGGACTTATTTCTTAAATGGATATTCTTATTATTATTATTATTATTATTATTATTATTATTATTATTATTATTATTATTATTATTATTATTATTATTATTATTATTGTTGTTGTTGTTGTTGTTGTTGTTGTTGTTGTTGTTGTTGTTGTTATTATAATAATGATTTCTAAACCATAAAAATAATGGAATATTTACTTGTTCAATCTCTATATCTTGATACCATTTTTCTCTAAATTTTTCTTCAAAAAAATTATTAAAGTGCCATTCTGCTTTTCCTTTTATTATAGTCTGCTTTTAAATATTTTTTTTAAAAAAATTATTTATTAATTTGAAAACTTGACATTTTTACTAATTAATTTGAGAAAAAGCTTCCATCTGTTGTCTAGTTGGACTTATTAAAGGATCATTGTCTTTAGCATAAATAGGTCTAGGAATATTTTCATTAAAATCCACTCCTCTTGCTCTCAGGTGTCTCATAGAATTAGCTCAATAAAGTGAATTACCTGAACTGACATATGGTCTATTGTTAGAATAAGTTGAAAACCTAGCAGACTAAGAAAATTCTGGTGAAAAACCTATTCTTACTTACCCATCATTGAGTTCTATTATCCTTAAGAATTGAGTATTAATATCAATAGTTTTAGGTTTGTATATTTCTTACAAATCCCAACTACCTGACCTAGTTATTTCACTCCATTTCAATCTTTTAAGAATTTGAATATTATAATGAGTCTTGTTTTCTTCAAACAAAATAGTTTCTTCTCTTTTTTTATTAGACCTTGGGTTTAGGGTTATCGTTATAAAATTAAAATAAATTATATATATTATCGCTATTGCTCTAAGATTTTCTTTAAAATTTAAATTTTTGTCTTAATTGTTAAAGTTAAAGTATCCAAAATATTTGAATTTTATAAGCTAATGAAATATTTAGGGTAATAGTTAAAATATACTAGACCATTTGATAAATTAGTTTCTACCATAGCCGATAAAGAACTTGAAAAATTTATACGCCTAGCATCTCTTAAACACATAGAATAGGGATATCCAATCATAATCTAAACAAAGGTTTAATTGCAATTTGAACTGATCCTATATGCAAAAATTTTTATGTTTTCTTCTTATGTTCAATTATTACTCTTTTAAATTGTTGTATTGTTTCATGTTACTAATTAAAAGCTACAGTTTGTTCCATTGTTTTTATAGAATAATCTATTAAAAGTTCATAAGTACCAATGGAATAAGTAGTCTTAACATCCTGTCTAGATATAGTCCAATCTAACAAATCATTTTCAATTCTAGCAATATTTACTTGCATAAAATTTATTATCTAAACTCAGATTGGAACAAGAACCTGGTTTTCGAATAGAGAAAATTCTAATATTAACTCACAAATTAGATCAATTGAGATCAAGCTTACTATCAAGATGCATCTCCTTGAGTTTGGAGAGGATTTATTTAGAAAAGAATAGTATTTTTGGAATTTTAGACTCATCATGTTTTACGAGAATTCTTCCAAAGATATGGCAGTCTCCTCCATAAAACGGACATATCCCTACTTTCACATAAGGTCACACCTATTAAGATAAATACTTTATAATATCAACAAGAAATATTGACTGCTCTCCTAAAACTATATTAAATTATATCGATTGGTTCATAACAAGTATTCAGATTTTTATTTGACTTGATGAATTTTCAATATATTCACTCACCACTACATCATTAATACATTAATCATAATTCAATAATTTTCACAACATTCATAATCACATTCCACAGACACACACATAATATAAATTAATCATAATTCACTTTTATATATATATATATATATATATATATATATTGTTAAGGAAATTTAGCCGTACTTTATGCCATATATTGTTGAGCCGTAATTTATGATATTTTATATGTCAAGCTTTTCTTTCTTTGTTTGTTTGTAATTGATTGGCCATAATTAGAGGCACTAGTTTAGGATTGATATCTGTATATATATTTGTACTCTTCCCTATTTCAAAGATATAGAAAACCATTCTCATATCATTTTACTTTCATGGTATCAGAGCCTCGCTCTGGGCATCAAAGCAAACTATAAATACAAATCCTTGCCGACTTCTATGGCAGATGACAAATCAAGAAGCACGGCCTCAGGTGTAAAATGGGACAATCCCAATCATCAACTCTATCTTCACCATTCAGACAAACCTGGTGCCATCCTTGTACCCCAGGTGTTGGTCGAAGACAACTATAGCACATGAAAACAATCCATGACTATGGCTTTGATAGTCAAAAACAAAGTTGGACTCATAGATGGCTCAATCAATGAGCCAGATGAAAAGAGTTCAGATGAACACCAACAATGGAATCGCTGCAACAATTTAGTAAAGACTTGGTTGTGGGGATCTATGTCTAAAGAAATTGCCAGTAGAATAGAAATTGCCAGTAGTGTCATTAATTGCAAAGATGCTAGACAGATATGGCTTGACTTGCAGGAGAGATTTCCACATGTGAATGCAGTTCAGTTGTTTAATATTGAGAATGAAATTCACGATTGTGTACAAGGTAACATGTCTGTGGGATCTTATTTTACAAAATTGAAGGGGCTATAGGATGAGCGTGATGTACTTTGTACTTTTCCCGTATGCACTTGCGGATCAATCAAAGAGGTGGCTTCATATATAGAAACACAGAAAACCATGAAATTTCTCATGTGTCTTAATGAGTCATATGCTAGTGTTCGAGTAACACGTTGCTACAAGATCCATTACCCACAGTGAATAAATCATACTCACTAGTTCTTCATCATAAGAAGCAAGCAGAGGTGACAACTGGAAAAAATCATGCTCAACCAGATGCTGTTGTCTTTGCTGTTAAGAACTTGAACCATGGATTTGAAAATGAACAAAAATGCTCAAAGTGCAACAAGACAAACCACACCGCCAAAAATTGTCATGCACATCTCAAATGCGGTTTTTGCGGCTGGAAGGACATACAGCAGATTATTGTCATAAGAAGAAGGTAGCAACTGAGGTTGAGAGTAATGCAACAATTTCAAAAGGAAATCAAGCTACAACCTGCCTAACGAAAAAGAAGGAGACAAGTCTATCATTCACCACTGAAGAATGTCGATAAATACTAGAGTTGTTAAAAACTAGATCCTCTGCTGCAAACCATGTTAGTAGTGGCTCAATTCAGGACAAACTTTCAAGTAAAGCTTTTTCACTTAATCTCCATGGAAAAAGGAGTGCTTGGATCTTGGATAGTGGATGCACAGATCACATGATATATGATCAGACAATGTTTACACACTCAAGGCCTGTCATAAACCGCACTGTGGAATTGCCAAATGGTTCAATGGCACAATAAAACATATTGGCATAGTAGTTCTATCTCCTGATTTAATCCTTGATAATGTTTTGTGTATTCCATACTTCCATTTGAACTTAATTTCTATTAGCAAGCTGACCTGTAATTCCTCTCACATAGCTATCTTTCTAAACAAACATTGTTTTGTTCAGGACCTACGTTCAGGAAAGACGATTGGGACGGGAATTGAAAGAGAGGCCTTTACTATCTCGATCAAGCCAAGAAAGGAATGTACAACCATATCCAAGTTTCAAACACGTCTCTTTGGCACCAGTGCCTGGGGCATCCCTCTTCTAAAGTCATTGCATTGTTCCCTATTTCATGTCTTAAAAATAAAACTTGTAATGCATACAAGTGTTTAGTTTGTCCTTTGGCTAAACAAACAAGACTCGCTTTTCCCTCAAGTTCCATCAATACTGAATCCAGTTTTGATTTGATACATGTTGACATTTGGGGTGGTTAAAAAGTTGCTTCTCTTCGTATACAAAACTGGTCATTACGTAAAAAATAAAAAAAATAGCCTCTTTTTAGCAACAAAAACTGAACTTACAGATCTTAAAAACTAATCTTCACCGTTCAAAATTAATAACAGGGAGTTTTTAAAGTACTCACTAAAACTCAGACCAATCTAACGGCAAATGATTTTTCGATCGTCTTCGTATACAAAACTGGTCATTATGTAAAAAATCCAAAAAATAGCCTCTTTTTTGCAACAAAAACTAAACTTACTGACCTTAAAAACTAATCTTCACCGTTCAAAATTAACAACAAGGAGTTTTGAACGTACTCACCAAAAATCAGGCTAATCTAACGGAAAATAATTTTTCGATCTTCTTCGTATATAAAACTGGTCATTACGTAAAACATCCAGAAATAACTTTTTTTTGCAACAAAAACCAAACTCACAGACCTTAAAAAGTAATCTTCACCATTCAAAATTAACAACAAGGAGTTTCGAACGAACTCAACAAAAATTAGGCCGATCTAACGGCAAATGGTTTTTCGATCGACTTCACATAAAAAATTGGTCATTACGTAAAAAATTCAGAAAATAGCCTCTTTTTTGTAACAAAAATTGAACTTACAGACCTTAAAAACTAATCTTTATCGTTCAAAATTAACAACAAGAAGTTTCGAACGTACTCACCAAAAATCAGGCCGATCTAACGGTAAATACTTAACCGTTGAATCTTTACTTACACTATTCCTTATAAAAGCTGTTCAATTTGTATTTGAAGATCCAACCAAACCGTAAATATGTAGATTCAAATGGACTATATATTTGGATTTATCAGATAATATCTTAACTTATTTATTAATTTGGCCATGTTTAGAATTTCAAAGCCATTTCTCCATTTTCAAATCAGTAAGTTTACTCAGTCTTCCATAACACTCAATTAGGTAACCGCGGTAGTGAAGTTAAATGGTAAGGATGAGTTTAGATGAAGCTTTGAACATTTAAAAAAATAATAGAAACAAAATTGAAAAGTGTGTGTGTGTGTGTATATATATATATATATTAGAAAATTTATTCATTTAGAAAAATAATAAAAATTAAATTGAAGAAATTAAATTAGAAAATTTATTCATTTTAACTTGTAAGAGTTTAAGTCTTGGATTGAACTCTATTGTATTATTCAACTAAATAATAAATTAAGCTTAAAATTATATACGCATTAAATTGAAAACGGTGGAGAGATGTGGCGGAAGATAAAATATTATTTTTATATGTAGGGTAAATTTTTGAAATTACTAAAACGCCCCTACCAAATTTCATCATTTTATCCTTGTATTCAAGGATAATTTTATAAATATATATTTTAAATTTTTTTAATAATTTAAAATTTGCTCAAAATTTTAACAAAATAAAAATAAATTATAAATTTTTATAATCATTTTAAATGAAATAATAAACTTTATATTATTATTATATAAATATAAATATTTATTATTTTTCATAATATGACTATATAATACTTATAAAAATTACTTTATTATTATTATTAAAATGTAATTTTTTTAAATAAATAAGTTTATATTTGGGGATAATTGATAAACAAATCAATTTAATTCCTAATAATTTAATATTTGATTTAAATTTTTTAAAATAAAAATAAATTACAAATTTTTTTATTATTATTTTGAATGAAATAATAAATTTTATAAATATTTATTTTTATTAATCTTGAACACGTAAATATATAATAATCATAACAATTAGTTTATTATTATTATTATTAAAAATGTAAATTTTCTAAATAAATAACATTAGATTTTGGTATAATTGGTAAAAAATTATTACTAACTTATAAAATAATTTATAATTTTATGTTACAAAAGAAAATATTCATTTTATATGGTGTATATTAAAGTTACTTGAAATTATACATAAACCATGGGAGTGAAATTTAAAAACTTATTTTTTAATTTATTTGCGACAGATTAGCGACTAAATACTTCCGTCGCTAATCGTATTACAACAACAAAATACTAATTAGCGACAGATATATTTCCGTCGCTAAACCGTTGCAAAAAAAGGCACTAAATTTTCCCGCCAAAATTAGTGACTAAAATTTTAGTCGCTAAAATTTCCGGAACTAATTTCCTGAATAAAAAATTATAAAATTTAGGGACGGAAAAATTTGTTGCTAATTCCATCGCAAAACAGGGCGCGTACTCTTCCCGCCAATAATTAGCGACTGTTTATTAATTTCGTCGCAAAAAAATAGTAAATATCATTCTCACGACGCAATTATAAAACAGTCGCTAATCCGTCGCAAAATTAGCGATGAAAATTGTGCCGTCGCTAATTTTATTCGCTAATTGGCAGTTTTTTTGTTGTGATTTAATCTTTGATCATGATTCTCTGCCCATAACAAATTCTCTTCCATCACAAGATAAGCCTATTCTTAACAACCAAAATGAACCATTAAATAACACCATAATCGAGTCTTGTATTGCTGATATTCCTTCCACACATGAAGAGGATACACCAATCTCACTTTCCTCGATCGAAAATACCACTAGCATACCCATTGTTCCACAACCTCGGCATGGTGGACGAGTCACTAAAGCCCCATAATACTTACAAGATTTTCATGTCGAGATGGCCCTCCCTTCAAGGACTGAACCAACATTATCCACGAGCTTGGTCAAAAATTTAGGTACAGCTCATCCACTTTCCAACTTTTTATCTTATGATAAACTTTCTCATGCTCATAAAACATATGCTACTAAACTCTCTATACTCAAAGAACCTACAAGCTATTCACAGGCTGTTAAAGATCCAAAGTGGCGTGAAGCCATGCAACAAGAGATCATTGCTTTGCAAAATAATGGGACTTGGAGCTTAGTGTCATTGCCATCTCATAAGCATCCAATCGGTTGCAAATGGGTATACAAAATCAAATTAAAGGCTGATGGGACAGTAGAAAGATACAAAGCTCGGTTGGTGGCCAAGGGTTACAATCAAATTGCAGGGGTTGATTATAGAGAAACGTTTGCACCTGTAGCTAAGATGGTTACAGTTCGAGTATTACTAAGTGTAGTAGCCTCGCGTGGGTGGTATCTTCATCAATTGGATGTTAACAATGCCTTTTTGAATGGTCACCTTGATGAAGAAGTCTACATGTCCTTGCCTCCTGGTTTTGGACAAAAGGGGGAGACTCGTGTTTGTAAACTTCATAAATCACTGTATGGTTTAAAGCAAGCTCTAGACAGTGGTTCATAAAGTTATCTAGTTCACTCAAAGCTGTAGGATTTCATCAGTCTTTCTCTAATTATTCCTTGTTCATCCGACATCGGCAAAGTAGCTTTTTGGCATTACTTGTGTATGTAGATGATGTGATATTAGCCGAAAATGATTTGCAGGACATAGAAAATATTAAACTTTTCTTATCCAAGCAATTCAAACTGATGGACTTGGGAAAGCTTAAATATTTTCTTGGCATAGAGGTTGCGAGGTCACAAAAAGGAATCAAATTGTCACAACGCAAATATGCCTTGGAGATTCTAGATGATGTTGGGTTCTTAGGTGCTAAACCTTCTCGCTTTCCTGTAGAACAAAACATGTCACTTACACAATTTGATGGAAAACTTTTGAATGATGCATCAGCATATAGAAGATTAGTTGGAAGGTTAATTTATCTGACCATAACTAGACCAGACCTTACATATATTGTTCATGTGTTAAGTCAGTTTATAGACAGACTTCGTCAACCACATTTGGAGGCAGCTCACAAAGTTCTTAGGTATACTAAACAAACACCTGGGCAAGGTATTTTACTACCATCGATAGGTTCACTCCAGTTAAGAGCTTTTTGTGATGCTGATTGGGCTCGTTGTAAGGACACAAGAAGATCAATAACGGGTTATTGCATTTTACTTGGTCAAGCACCAATTTCTTGGAAGACAAAGAAACAAACTACAGTGTTCTCATTCAAGCGCTGAAGCAGAGTATCGATCAATGGCTACTACATGTTGTGAGATTAAATGGTTGAAAAATATCTTAAAGGATTTAAAAGTCAGCCATACGCAACCAGTGACTTTCCACTGCGACAATCAAGTAGCCATGCACATAGCTTCAAATCCAATTTTTTATGAGCGAACTAAGCACATAGAAATAGATTGTCATTTGGTATGTGAAAAGATCCAAGAAGGAATGATTTAGACAGCTCACATT